>JAWWES010000041.1:23071477-23111970 GCA_035583135.1 Lophotriccus pileatus | reverse complement strand
CCCGGGACATTCTTGCATATGAAAGGCAGTTGTCCTGTGGGGTTTTGGGAAGAAGGACCATGAGTTAGCAAAAACTGCTAAAAGCCATGTTGAAACATGTTTAAAACAATAGTTTTTCATTTACTGCAGGTTTACTGCGACACAAATACAAAAAGAGAAGCCAAGAAGATTAACCTATCTTGGAGGCAAATGCAATCACTCATGCCTTTAAGGAAACACAGATTGTCAATCAGTGAAATAATGTGTATTTTCCAGTTTTTCTATGACCAGCTGTCCTCTTGGCACATACTGTATGCATGCAATATGAATATACTGTTAAATGTTCTCTAACATGCACAGTGATTAACAGAGCAAGGCAAAAAGACTCAGTGTGGATCTGCCAAAATAGTAACAGAAATGAGGTCTGGATCCATTAACTAAGGAAAAGATGAAACTATATAGTAGGGTTGAGCTCCATCTGAATGAAAATCAAAACAAGAATTAAAGTGGCTATAGGAAAGGCAGTAGAAAAACCACACATGGTTTGGGATAACAGACTGGCTGAAGCCATAACTGCATAACCTCAAGCACAGGGTAAAACAGACTGGCAACTCTCAAACCATAGCAAAATCATCTAAAAATGGTTCCAACTCAAAAGGAGCTAAATGTAAAATATTAACAGAAATGTTTCCATGTTTCTATACAAGGACTAAAAATATAAAATACAATGATGGAATGAAGATGTATGATTTAAAAAGAAGGTACCAGCATAAAAGACAAAGCAGTTTGATAGAAAGGAAACAATGAGTATTTCCCTAAAACTTAGACACAAAGTGGCAGACAGACAAGCTAGGCTTCAAGCTTTTTACATGATTCGTCCAGGCTCTGAATAATACTTCTGTCCCTTTGCAATTCACTAAATTACCTCAGTTGGGAGAAATAGAATGCTAGAATGAGAAATTTTTTCTCTCTTACATCATCTTTCAGCACTGAATTTCAAGTCATAAGAGTTAGCAGCAATATCAAGATACTTGCTTTTATGGCAGTCATTATCTGGGGAATGTACAGTCTAATATCATATATATCCTTTAAAATAGTCTCTGCATAATTTGGTGGCTGTGTTAAAGCAACATTAGCAGTGTTTCATATATTAACTTCAACTGCACAGCAATATATAGAGAAAATAACATTAAAATGTTGATTTAGAAATAATTAATTGAATTAATATTCAAACAGAACATTTTCAGAAATAGACAGAATATCCACTCGCTGTAGGAGGTCATCAGGACTGCAGCACAGTGAAAGGTGCTATATGAATTTATAAACCACCAGATTTAGTTTTCTGCACATACCCACTTGCACAGCAATGAGCCTTTTAATGGAAGGACTGAGACTGAAAATATTTAAAAGTATGAAAATATGTCCACGGGAAGCAATACTTTTTGCAGGGTACACCATGTCAGTGGTATACAAAATTATGACTCAAGACTTGAGCTAATTCGTCCAACTGGTAACTGCTAATGAAAAGTGAAGTAAGCACAAAGAAATCAAGATAAAGTATAGAAACCCAAAGATAAAAACCCTTTAAATAGTTAATTAATGAAATTCACTTCTGAAGTAGAACAAAAGCTTAAACTTACTTATAAGAGCTTTTTAATTCAGTCCAATAAGAACATCACATTTATATAGAACTTGTAAATCCTTATACAAGATCTGAAACATTAAAATAAAACTACCACTACTTAAAAAACCCTGAACTCCAAAGTTTCTTTATGGCTGCCTGTTATACTATGTTAAATCAAAGATGGACTGCCAAAAAAACCACAGTTGATCTGAAAAACATCTTCAGAGGAGTGAAAGATGATCCAAATGTACATCTTTCTCTTCAAGAAAGAGCTAAGTAGAAATAGGACTTTTCAGTGTGAAACAGAGGCAATCAGGGAGAAAGATGCTAGAGGTCTGTACGCTGGCAGGACAGGTAGCAATTGTCCCATGATCTAATGAGGGAAATTTGAGTTGGACAAAAATCCTTCTCACTGAGAGCAGACAAGCACTGGAATTCACTGTCCAGGGAAAACATATAACCTCTACCACTGGAAGACTTCCAAAACCAGATTGGATAAGGCCATTTGCAACTTGATCCACATTTGACCTTAGTCCTGGTTTAAGCAGAAGAGTGGACTGGACGATCTCTTCAGGTGCCTTCCAACCTAATTACTTCATGATTAGTGATTTCTTCAAGGAATATTATTTTTTTAGCTTGTAGGTACTGGTTATCTTCTCAATTAACAAATGACAAAAATGAACTCTCAGAGGAAGGAAAAAACCCCAAATACTTGTTGGTAGAACATGTCTTATGTCTTGCTTTGAATCATGAAAATACTTTTGATGACTTGGAAAACTGGACTTTTAGTCTGCGATATTTTCAAAAATAAAAAATTAGTACTTAACAATCCCTAGGGATTACGCAGCTGTATGACACAAAGGAAAGGTTTATTCTCAAGTTTTCTAAGTCCGCAGCCAACAAAAATCTGAAAGGTCAGGCTGTAAAATAAACTGCTTCTTTTATTACTCTCAGGAAGCCTGCCTCCTACCACATAGAGCAAGACACCTCATTCATCCCTACACCAATTTTTTTTGAAGTTACCCCAAGTTATCTGCAAGCTCCTTCATGGAAACTTCCATGTCTTAAGCTGACCTTTTGCAGTCTCTGACTCCATTTATCTGCTGGCAGATGAAGACTAGCAGCAGCATGTGCAGGGAGAGGAACAAAAGGAGTGGAGATATCTGGATGATAGCCTCTGGGAAAAGCTGGAAATCCTGTATAAGAACTGGTCTGTAATCATTTGTTTCTTGCATTCCACTTCAGAAGGAAACAAAAATCTGTTTTCACTAACCAAACTGAGAATTATGAAATCTAACCAAATTATTTTCCCCTGTTACTGAAACAAGAATGTAAGGGAGCAGGGAGGCCTTAAAATAGTATCCATCTTACTGTGGACTTACAGCTAAAAGCATAAAAAAGCTAGGAAAAAGAAATACTATTATTATTATTATACAATATATATAAGAAATAAGCCAAATAATGAAAACAAAAAAAAAATCATGCACATAAGCTAAATTATTTTTATTTCCTTAATAACTTTTGACATTAGTTGCACACATTTGCTGAAATAAGTTTTCATAATCAGATGACATAATCAGAAACAGAATATATATATAACCAGCAGTGTTTTTAAGATTAATACTGCATTTTTCTCCCAATGTATCTCAGTTTCCTCTTCATTTATCTGCCAATTTAAGAGTTCAGCAGGTCCAAGACTTCCATGGAGCAACTGATGATAAACATTAAAAATAGGACCGCATGTCCTACACTGCTATGGAACAATGGATCTGAATTAAAGCTGCCCCAGAACCCTTAAACAAGATTTCCTTCCTTTCAAGAGCATTTGTTCCTCTGATTAATTTCCTTTTCCACATATACGAAAATTGTTTCAACAGATGTTGACAGGTTCATATTAATATTTTCTCTTGATATATGAATTAGGGAGTGGTTTTTTGAAACTAACCAGGAGAGAAGATGAGGCAGTAAAAATGTATTTTATATGTTATGTTAAAGATGAGGGTGAGCCCTTCATTCTAAATAAAACTGAAAGGGTAATAGTTGTGATTTTTTTAAAGAGGAAGGTGGCTGAAAGGGAACATGCTTATAAATCTTTTTCAGTGGCATTATGTAGTTTCTTGAAGTGATTTGTTGGAGCTACTCAATTAAGTAAAAGAGAATTATCAGTGAGTACATACTCATAATAAAAGCAGTACTTTCAGATACACCTGCAAAATACCAGGCTGGAGGACATGATACCTTACTATAATTAATTAAGTATTACTCTATAAAGAATGCTAGCAATTTTGTTACACAGTGGGGCTTAAGAGCTTTGTTGACTTTTTTTACTTGCCTTTTTTTTTTTTTTAATGCTGAAGTAAATTAATGTTTTCGAAGTATCATGAGATGCTACCTCCATATAAAGTTTCATAGGAAAAACTAAAACTGAAAATTTAAATGTCAATGACTGGTGAAGAAATGGTACCTTGCAGCATGATTCCTGTCAATGAACATGTGATGCTCAGTTTCTCCTTACAATCTTAACTGCAGTCTAAATTCATTCCTTCAGCACAGTGACAGTGCAGACCTATGCAAAGTCTACAAGTGAGCTAGATTTTAATTAACTCTGTATTATACAAAAAATATTTTACCAATACATTCAAAGCGTCTGCTTCCATGTTAAGTGTCAAGTGTCGTAAGACAAAACCTTATATGTCCATTTTAAGGATGGAAAAATATAAGTTCTCCAGAGAAGACGGATGATCATAACAGGCACTACCTCAAAAAGAGTGAAAACAGTAGCAGAATTAAGAAATAGGAGGATACAATCAGGAAGTTAAACAAAATCAACATACAGGTTGATTATGCACTGACAGACCTATACAGTTTTTTCATGCTATAAAAACATGCTCTTTAAGATGACTGAGCAGGATCGTGAACTAATTCAAGTCTTTTGGTAGAGGTACTAATGAGAAAAGAAAACATATCCAGTTAGTAATTTTTAACATGAGACACACATATTCATAAATAGTATTCAAATCCATCTTGGAGCAGTGTCTCATAACACTCATAAGCCATGCAAATACATCAATGAAATTCATTACAGTACAGCAGACTGAATGAGATGTAAACAGTTTTTCTAAAAAAGTTATCCCAAGTATGGAACTAATATCCAACAGCTGCATTATTCTCTCACTCACAAAAACCCACAGAACTTTTTAAAAAATCTGTAATTCGCAAAGTATCCCTTTCTCTCAGAAACACATAGATTTAAATCCAAGCTTTAAAAAAGCATTTTTCAAGATAAAACAAAAGCTCTGAATAAAAGCCTGAATATCATTTTCCAAGGCTATTCACAGAAACCTCCATTTAAAAAGACCATTTTAAGGCATAAATGATCTTACCAAGCAGTTGATGAAAATAACAAGAAATCAGACTTCCTATATTTCATGCAAGTGTCCAAATATTACAAGTGGTTTGCAAAAAGCTGTACAGTTTTCTTTTGCCTGCGCTAAAAAGCATACTTGACCGAATTACAACGTGCCAAACAACTAATTCAAATCTCTCTAGGATGTCAACATTTAAACAATTCTGACTTACAATATAACAGCAAACACTGAAGCAGAATTTTACAACCAAGGTAATGATCAAGCCTGAATTTCCTTACAGGTCTGAGTCCATTAAAATAGAGTTTCACCCAATAGTACCAGATTAATATTAGATGTAACTGCTAAGTAGCACAACCTCCTTCCCTTTCTCCCTGTTACTTGACAAAAAGCGCCATGAAAGGATGAGGTACAGACAGGACACACAGACATATGCTTCCAATTCTTTTTTTTTTTTTCCTTTAGAGTAATGAAAACATACTATTTTGAGGTTTAAAATGAAAAGGCCATATTATAAAGCTAAAATCATTTACTAACAGGTGAGTCCCAACAACAAAAAAAACCCCAACAATGCAGTGAATATAAAATATTCTTCACACAGATGTAAAAGGTGAAATTCAGGCCTTGCACTAAGTTTCTAAATGAGGAAGAAGAAAAAGTTCAAGTCATGAAATAATATGTGGTTTTGATTGAGAAGAGCCATCTAGATATTCCATATAAAGATTACATTAGACCTATTTTATGACAGCTTTGTTGTCTGATGCTTAAACATACAAAAATTATAGGCCAATATTTTGTCAGGAAGTATCACTGTTTGATGCTCTGATTATCTAACCGCCCAGACATTTATTTCTGAAAATAATACAGATTTTCATACTCATAATGAGTCTCAACTGATAGAAGAGACTTGAGCTCTCTGGTTACTTTAAATAACCATTTGTCATCTTGACTTTTTTGCATGTTCAAATTTATAGTTCAAATTCATGCAAATCAATTCATAATTCACTGCATGGAAATCTATCAGCCATTCTCCTGAAGTACTGAAGGAAATCTGACCTCATCTCTAACCAAAAAGAGCACTTTAACCTCCATGCTTAGCAGTTAAAAAGCTTCTTCAGCTCAGTAAAAAAACATACCAAAAGCATAACAGTAAACCTTTTACTAAATCAATCTGAGTTTCTTTTTAATTTAGAGCATTTAGATTTTCATATTTTCAAGCTATCAAAATCTCAGGTAAAATACCATACCACACTACTACATGGAAATTAAATTATTAACAGGTTTTTATTATTTTAATGAAAAAAATACACAAATTATGAGGTTACCATGCCATCATCACGCACAGTAAACATGGGTTACTCAAAGGGAACAGGCTGTTAACTAATTCCATATCCTTCTATGGTAAGGTCAAATACTTAGTGGATGAAGGGAAGGTGATGGATGTAGTTTTTCTGGATTTGGATACTGTCCCTCACAGCATCCTTCTGCGCAAGTTCTCCAGCTCTGGGATGAGTGGGTTCACAGTGCACTGGGTGAAGAACTGGCTGAAGGGTTGTAGTGAATGGGGCTACATCTGGCTGGTGTCCAGTCACTAGTGGTATTCCTCAGGGCTCAATCCTAGGGCCAGCTCTGTTCCATATATTCATCCATTATCTGTATGCAGGAGACAAATGGACCATTATAAAGTTTGCTGATGATACCAAACTGGGAAATGCTGTTGACTGTTTTGAGGACAACAGAGGGATCTAGATAGCCAGGAACATTGGGCCGTGATTAATACTAATTTAACAAGTCAAAAAGTCAGATTCTGCACCTGGGATGGAAAAACACGAGGCACAAGCATAAACTGGGACAGGAGGGTCTGGAGAGCAGCCCTGCAGAGAAGAATCTAGGGGTGCTGGCTGACAGCAGGATCAACAGGAATCAGCAGTGTGTGCCTGGGCAGCCAAGAGGACAAACCCTCTCCCAGGATTCATCAAACACAGCATCACCAGCTGAGCAAAAGGGGTGATTATCCTGCTCTATTTAGCACTGGAGCAGCCTCACCTGGAGTGCTGTGTGCAGTTCTGGGCCCCATGGTTTAAGAAGGATCCTTGGATGTGACCAGATAAGGGCAACAAAGCTGGTGAAAGGGCTGGAAAGGTAGGGAGGGATGACCTCTTCTCCTTGGGATCCAGCGAGAGGATGTGTGTGAATGGTTCAAAGCTGCGCAGGGAAGGTTTAGACTGGACATTAGGAAGCGCTTCTTTACCGAGAGGATGGTCAAACACTGGAACAGGCTTTCTAGAGAGGTGGTCAATGTCCCAAGCTTGTCAGCGTTTAAGAGGTGTTTGGACAATGCCCTTGAAAACATGTTTTAACTTTTGGTCAGCCCACAAGGGATCAGGAGTTGGAGTAGATGATCACTGTTGGTCCCTTCCAACTGAACTAGTCTAATCTATTTCCAATATAGATTTATTTGAGGCAGATTAAGGGAATTCCATGTTTTCAAATTATTTTCAGTATTCATCAGACGGTAAATTGTCAGACCAATATATATTACCTTCAAGAAGAATTTTATTCTGCCTACATCCTCTACTGAAGAAGCTGAATGAACAAATACATTTAATGAATAATTTTGATTACTAGAATGGAACATTTTAAAGTACACTAAATACTCACCCGCATTGTACATTTCGGATTTTATGCCATTTATTGAAACTTCAATGCAATTTTTCAGCTAGAACTCCCTTTACAAACACCAACAGAGTTACTAGTTTAAAAACTTTCATATAACAGTCTATATTTCCACAATATGTAGCTAAAATTTTACTCTACTATTTTAGAGAGAATTCTCTATAATCACTATTGCTCTATTTTAACAAAGTTTCCATTTATTCATAAAAATCGAATGCTGGCTTTAATAAGAGACCTAGTGCTACGTATTTTTACTACACTGCCACAGCTTCTAAGATGTCTCTGTCTGGGAGAGCAGCAGGTGGAAAGACCAGTCCACCAACAACCAGACAACAGCATCAAAACAGGGCATGAGGGAGAAAAGCGTGGGAACACATACACCCAAGCATAATGAAAGTAATTGCTGCTGCCTGAGTATTTTCACAGGTGTTGAAAAGGACCCCAATCAAATTTCCTGTCTTATTCATAATTAGTTTTTACAAATTGCTATCATAATTTTTGGAAGAATAAAGAACAAACCTTATACACTTTTTCTTTAGCAACAGTAACACGAAGAGACACACAAACCAAGCTGTATTGAGCTGCATTTTAGTGTTGCTTCAGCAAAATTAACTGTACCATTAATTGGCTTAAAGGAAATATCCTATACATATTCCCTTAACTAAAAAATGGAAAATTTCAGCTAACATAATAATGCAGATAGGATGACCCAGTTACATTTCTCATAGTCAGCAATGTGAGTAATGATGGCAAACAGATAGAATATTTTAAATAAGTCACTCTAACAATGAAGTCACATCCGTATAATTCACAAAAACCACAGAAATGGAGAAACAGATACACACAGTATTTGTAAAAATAATATAAAAACTCCCAACATCATATTGATGTATCTGTCTCTACTCACTTTATGTTGGATTATGCAGAAAGATCAAACAAGGGTAGGAGGAATCAAGCAGGAAAGGCAAATTACCCAAATAAGAAATCAGCAGAATACTTTCAGCTAAATTAATAGTTACAGGCCTGCCAACAATAAAGATATTCAGATCTTATGTGAAAAACAAAAAGAGTCACTGCTGGAATGAGGAGTGAAAATGATATTTGCAATGCCATAAAGTTTTCATGTTAGAAAACAAGCCTCATAGTTTCATGCTTGTAGTCACCAATTTTAGGACAGCCTGGAATAAGCCTATATATCTGAGTAGTAAGCTTAAACTTAGTGAAAAAGACACAGATACAGGACTGATTAAATATGGTTTAACAAAAGTTTTGCTTTGTTCAGTGCTTAATGTCTGCCTTTGACAAATAGCAAATAACTACCATAAGAAGTGATATAACACAACTGAAAAACAATTTTGTCAACTGTTTCTAGAAGAGGCCTTTTTATATATCAAAATATGAGGATCACTCAGATCATCCAAGTTAATCAGTCCAGGGAGTGCTGCTGCTACAGTCCCAACATCTTTTGGAAAAGGTGAGACTTGGTTCCATTCATAACGAAGTTTATGCTTACACAACTATTACTACAAAACCCATTGAATATAAGAAAAGCAAATACAATGTAATATAAACTAACACAAATACAATATATAAACCACGATCAAAATAGGGGCAAATCAAAATTTGAACATTAAGGTCGCATCAAACAACACTTTTTCAGTTAGGTTCAAAGAGCACGCTACATTACTTTAAAACTTGAAATAAACCACAGATAAAGAAACAATTCCAAACTAAGCACTGAATAAAATCGTTTAATCTACTAACCTGATTTTTATCCCTATTTCATTCTTTCCTTGCATTCAGTATTAAATAGCTTGCAATAGTGAAATACTGCTTTTTTTTGCAGACATGTTCAGAAAAGTACAGTAAACCATTATTAAGAAAGTAAAAGCTCTAATCATAACCAGACTCACTGGACAGGTAAAGACAAACTGTATTAAGGAGTAGAGAAAATGCATGTGCAACCATCATTAAATCAATAAACAAAAAGTAGTGATCAGATGAGAAAGGATACAATCTGCAGATCATTAACTCCAAAAAAATTATTAAAAATTATTTTTAGGTGAAGAAATTGCAATATGCAAAAATGACAATGCAAACAAGGCATTATCTGACCTCTTTTTCATGCTTCACTTCTGCCACCAATGCCAATAACTGCCATCATACTATCTACGACAATAACCTTCTGTTACACGCAGTGTAACATCTACTGCTCCTCCTCCTACATGGTTATCATTTTTCAAAGACACCTGCTACAAAACAGGCTGCCTTACCAGCTGCCAGAAACCTCTAAAGCCACCTTCTGTGTGCTCTTAGATCCATTCTGGATCCATGGGATTCATATATATAGCAGAAGTTCAGATTTGCATTTTAAATTCACAACTTAGCATCATTACTGCAAGTAAGGGTCTTCATAATTTATAGGTGCTGTAGCTCCTTTTGACAGATTACACTTAATATCCATGTAATTTTTCTACCTATCCGTCAATTTGAGAACATAAAGATTCATTTCATTTTTCCTGATGGCTCCTAGATCTCTCCCCTTCTAATCCCAAAATTCATTCTAGAAGTACTAAGTCTTATAGTAAAAGTCTTGCTGATTTTGTGCTGTAGTTCAGGATAAAAACTTTATTCATACATAACTGGCAATTATTGTGTTGATAACAATTCTATTTTTCTATCTAACTTAAAAGTACAGGCACAACAAACTATCACCCCATGACAAGATGCAGAAGACAACAAATAACATTAAAAGGATATGGAAGCTGTAACTGATAAACCCAATTTTTTTTAACTAAAATCTCAACCTACAGTAGGCAAAAGTCTGTCTTGGCCAAGTAAAGCAAGTCCTTTCGCTAGACAAAACTTAGTGGGAAGCAGATAGGTCAAAACAGAGAAGTGCAGTTTGCAAATATCTACAGCTCTCCTCCTAATTACTTTTTTTTTTCCCCAAGGAACAGTTAATTCATTATTGCAAATGCAGAGCTGGGCATGAACGGCCCCACTTAAATTCCAGTACCATTCTCGCCCTCAAAAAATCTAACCTAGTTACTGTTATAATATACTATGATACACTCAGGGTGTCTTTTTAAATATTGCTTGATCTTCACACATATGCTTACAAAATTGCAAAAGTGGTATAGAAATATTCACACTTGACAGTTACCATCAAAACAGCTCATGTTTTCAATGAGATTAAAATAAAACCATACTGTTCAGTGTTTAATCACTGTCAGCCAAAATTGAAAGACTAGTTCACTAATAAAAGCCTTCCACAATGCACATCTCAGGACTTGAAAGCAAATTCCTCTGGGGAGAAAGAGACTCCAGAAGAGCATTTTACAATCTGGCAGTTTCACAAGCAAGGTGCATCTGTCTTAAATTCAAGAATGATCATAATGGAAGAAAACACTGGGCACTTTCTGGTTTTAGAAAGTGAACACAGGGACATCAAGTTTAAGGGTTTTTTTAAATCTAGACCAAATCAACTCGTATTTCCTATCATATTTACACAAACAACCCTGGAAAAGGGAATTTCTAGGTACACAGTGACTATGTCCAAATTAGGTAGTGCAGCACAACAAGCAACAAGTTTGCAGAGCCACATAATTGGACCTGGGAATGTGCCTATGGTCCTGCCTTTTGGAAGGTCTTAGGACTAACTCTGCTCTCAGTTTGGCTTACAGAGTCTGAGGCAAATCTGTGAGGCAAATCAAAGCAAAGTTAGGTGAGAACAATGGAGAGAGCTTCTTCCAGAGCATGCTCTTGGTCAGAATGCTAAGTTCATTCACACTTATACAGATACTTAAAAAATAGCCTTTATCATAATAAACTCTAACATCTTATAAGCTACCCATATCACAGGAATTTTCTAGTAGAGTGTTCATACAAAGAAACATTTTATCTGTTGTTCCACAATGCAATACTTTACAAAATGAACATTCAGTTTGATTATATATAGTTTTTCTAAAATTAGAGCATGGTTTGTAAGTAATGTTGGATGATACCATTATAGCCTTGGTAATGGAGTGTCTTCTCCCTGCAACTAATTATTTAGAAAATTTCTGAAACAACCTGATCATTCCAAACAAATGATCCTCCTAAAAAGTATTAAAATCCTTTTTTGGAAGATTTGTGTTAAACTGCTGAATTTCTCATGCAATTGCATACTGATATCTCAGTAGTTCTAAAATGATTAACAGGAGCACTGGAACCTGAAAACTGGCATTCAACATGCTATTCATTATCTACTTCAAAGAAACACTGTACAAATCTAAACATATTACTACACATTAATCACTATACTCTCCTAAAAGCTGTTTATCCTTACTTTTAAATCTTGCATTTTTAGACTGAGAGCTTTTTAAGTAAAGCTAATATAATGGATTATTAAACTTAAATGTGGCTATGAGATATTGTTACAGGATGCATTGATTCCTGTCTTTTGACCTACTTATTTCATTACTTTAATATTTGTAGCTTCATTACAAAATTCAACCATTGCTCCTCAAGAACTCAGATGCCTTGCTAGGGCAATTATTATTTTATATGGATTTTCTACTTGAACATAATGTAGAAACCATCATTCATCTCCAGCTCTATTGATTAACTTGCAGGCCTGTCAAAATGCTTAGATTCAGGGAGATAAAATTCAGGCAGAACTAACTTCCACAGCAGAGATCTTTCTCTTCTTATCTTTTTATAAATTTATACAGTCTAACTTCAATTCTCTGAGCAGTTAAATTGACAAAGTCTGATTTTCCCTAACTCTGTATCTACAGTTGCTACCACACAGTGCTCAATAAAAGATAACACAAATATCTGCCTTTCCGTCAACTAAGGCCCTAACATTATAAATTTTCTTCTGACCCAGCTCCCTGGCTTTATGATACTACCTATTTCTGAAATGCTTGGCATTTTGTCAGATTTTGCAAAAATTCGGTAAAAGATTAACAGGCATTGGTAGAAACACATACATAGAAGATGAGCTTTCATGCTTTAAGAAGTTACAGTAGAAGTTAAATACAGTAGGGCTTTACAACATTGAAGTAACACCTACAACCAAGTTCACCTTGCCATTCACATGTTGTCCTCCTGACCTAGCCATGATGTACACAACGTCTGTTGATTTGGATCTCGCTTAAGCTCAGAGGAAGACATTGCTCCACAGTAATGTCATTGATGCTGTAGTTAATTTTAATTAAACAAAAATACATCCATTGTTGGTATTGGCAGCTGTTTTAGACATTTTTTTTATTTCATTAGTGATTTTTCCCAACAATCAAAAAAAAGTTGTTCTAAATCCATGCAATGTGGTTATATTAATTATATTATATATAGTATGGTAAGAATTTGCATTTTTTTTGTTTACATTAATTAATGTATACCATAGAAGCAAGTATACATTTTCAATTTACCATTCAACACCTAATGAAATCTACATAGGAAAATAAAATTATTTTTACAATAAACAGAAATCCAAACTAAATGGGGCTTTAAAATTTTAGATGAAAAATAACCTACCGACGATTTAACTTTATGAGAGAATTATCACTAAAAGCAACATTTAGTATTTACATTTCTATGCTTGACAGCTAACACTAGCACATCATTTCTTCATATGAAGATCAATGCACTCTAAAAAAAATCCTCTAGAGCAAGCAGCTACAACCACCACTTTTCAGCTGAATAAAAAAATAACAAAAAATGAATGCTGTATATGAGATCACAGTTGTGGGAGGCCAGACCCATGCTTTGATTATGTGGCCACATTACCTCCACATTAGGAATATATTATCCTCTTATTACAGGCAGACAGTTTATTTGGATAATTGAGACAGATGAAGGCAGCAGCTACAATTAAGTCTCCCTCCTTTTTTAACTATATGCACTCCCAATAGCAATTAATCATCAAGTTATTTTTCCTCAATGAAATAACTTTAATGATTTAAATGTTAATCTGAATCTAATTTTAATTGCAGTGCAACCACGGTCATGAAGTTACTAAAATACAGAAATTACAGCTTCAAAAAAGAAGCAGAGTGCTAATGAGAAAGACTTACACAAAGATTTACACAAAGATCATCTCCTTTGAGGTGAATTCTGATGCCATTCTCCACAGTACATTAACTGTTCACTTGGAGAATGAATCTGGAAATTTGACCCTAGGAATGACAAAGGTCTACTTTTCCAAGGCTGTTGGTTCTCACAGGGCTGAACTTGCCTAGCAACTTAAATTGGTCTGGATGGTAATTACAGTAACTTTTTCAAGTGCTGAAGCAAGAATCAGTTGAGAATATTATAAATGAACAACTCTGTCTTGTGAAAACATGAAAGTAAACAAATGTCATCTGCATATTTCTTACAAATGCAGTTTGAATTTTAAGTTTTGATTTTGTTTCAAAAGTGGTCTTCAAGGCATCAAAACCTTATAAAATACCATGGAAACTGTGCAGTACATTATGAAAAAAAGACACAATAAAAGAGTTAATTGTTATATGTGACACTGGGTTTGATTCTTCCTAATTTATCCTGCGGCACAAATTCCTGTGCCCTAATAAAAATCAACACTCTAAACTTTACTAACTAAACTTATCTTCCCTCCTCACCCCTCTGCTCCAAAGGTGACTATTTAACAAGATTTCTACACATAATCTCAAACTGCTGGCCTTTCAAACTTTATTTTTTTATTTTTTTATTTATGCAGAATAGGCAGAATGGACACTCTGCACCCTGAACAATACCCAGTGGACAGACTTGAAATTTCCTAGTTCAGTCGTTTCAAAGCAGAGTAACAAACTCATATGCATTTCTTCTTTACTCTCACTGGACTGCACCCTTTTGAAACTAAGTTTTAAATAAGCAGGAAAAAGTTACGCAACATCTTAAAAGTGCTAAATGAGAAGCTAGTAGGCATTTTCTCTGATGTAGGTCGTGATGATATGACATGTATACCAAGAAAAAAAAAACCCTTTGGCACTGTGATAACCATGTCCCTGTAAGACTCAGCCCCAAAAGAAATCCTACCAATGAATATTGAAGGTAGGTGTGGGGATTTTTTTCCATAACTGGCTTTCTAGACAGAGAGAAAAACCCCACAAGATCTGCCTCATATCTTCAGTAAAGCGCATGATACAGAGCCACAAAATTAGTGAAATGGTAAATAAGAAAGATCAGTGTAAGAATTTATACAGTGGAAAAGGACAGACTAATACAGACTAGGTGCAGATTAAGAGTAGTATGGTATGAATCAGTCTTCAATTACATTCACTATTACCAGCTCTTACCAGCTCTTTCATGATCAGTCAAGGCTGATTACCTTTTGTGCCAAAACTTTTCAGGAGAGGTATTTACAATAGATATGTAAGTACTATTTATTGCACAATTTTTACAAATGCTCCATGAAATCCTGCAAAGTTAGTACAGATAAGGGCACACACATTTAGGAATTATGTCATTATTGAGAAAAATCTGAAATTACACTCCCACAAGAATGAACAGAGAATGAACAGCTTTTAAGAGAAGATTAAAAGATCCAGTTCTGTAGCCTTACAAAAAGACCAAGACCTATAAAAACTGCTTAATAAATGTATATGCCAGTGAGTTTAAGCTGATAGGAAGACCACTTAAGAGGAAAAGAAAACATACACATTCTCTAGTATAGGGTTGGAAATTTTCAGGCTGTGACCTGTCATAGAAATTAGGCTTTGAAACAGCCCTGAACTATTAGTAGGATTACAAAAAACCCACAGCAAACCAACTCCTGCAAAAATACTCACAAACTTTTCCTAATTTTGAAACAGATCGTCATCTCTTTTTGAAACAACTGAAATCTTTTCTCTTATATGAAAACCATTTCCTTCTTGCTTCAAGGATATGCAAACTACGTATGCCAATTTGTTGAATGAAATCAAAGTACCAAATCTGACACAATTCCAATGGAATTCTCTTGTTATACACTTTTATAAAAGCGTATAACTGTATTTGGCTATCTAGGTGCTTACTTTGTGTGCTACTTGGAGAGGCCAGTACCTAATTCTGCAGACTTGTGCCTTGCCAACTAAGAAGCCAGAAGATCTGAAAGTATTATACTACACCATATCAGTCAACAGTTCTGCAGCAGGTATAACTTCCAAGTTTCCCAGTACTAGTGCAGGTAGCAAGGCAAGCCTTCAGGAAGATTTGAGTTATACATGGACTTTATTTAGAGGAACTGAAAACTGACATGCAGGAAAAGAAGGAAAAAAGAATCCCAAAACAACCAAACGAAATCCAACCAAACAAAAACCCCTAATTCCCCAATTTTCAGCACTTATATACCTCATGTAAAATTGAGCTACTTTCTATATTAATCTATATTAAGCATCAAAACCCACTGTGTACGTACTACCCATTTCAGCAGGTGCATGTGAAATCTCATACAGACTTTTTCACTCCAGGGACTGTGCATGTTTAATGTTACTATCATTAAATGTTTACTGCATATTTCTTTTTTCCTCGTTTTTTTCCTCCTCCATTTTGCTCAATTTCAATACATACATTCTTTGGTATGTAGTGCAGCAGCTTGTTCATGAATATGTACTAGAGAAAACTGCCTGAATATTCTCTCTGCATTCCTTTGAAGTTGTAAGAGTTAAAAAAAAAAAAAAAAAAAGATTCTGGATGTGGTGTGTACACTGTTTCCACTTCCATAAAACCTTAACTGGAAGGTGGGGAAAATAATAAGTCCTAGTCTAGGCAAATGAGCCGTGAAATTGTAAAACAGCTAGATGAAAAGGCAGTGCATCTTAACATATGCATATAACTGAAGGCCAAACACCAAATAACTTCCAAGTACAGTAATCCCCCAGAAAAATATTGCTTCCAGTGTCTTATTGTTAATACAAAATGAAAATTGTATAAGAGAGGTTTACACCCATAAAGTCTTCAGTTATTAATGCAAGTACATCAATGACAGCTACTTTAAAGCTTCTTTGCAACAAGAGATCTGAATCCATCACAAATCAACTTAAAACTGAATAAAAATGCACTTACAATTGTTACTGTGACATTCCAACTGAAAAATGTTCCCACACTACTCAATAACCATTACATATACTAATAAAAAACAGTATTAGATATATGTTATTATACTGAGGTTTTGCTTTACAATATCTTAAAGGGCACAATTTCCCTCTGTCCTGTGAAGTTATAAATATTTTCAAACCATGTAAGACTCTTTTTCTCCCTAAATCTATAGTTTGTTTGGCAGGTCTGTTAAATTTTATTCTGCTACAGATTAATTTTAAAATCAATAGTCACAAAAAAATCATATTTTGATTAAAATACAGTTTTGTTTGTATATTTCCAGTCAACTTTTTAACTTGCCTTTCAGACTGCAACCTTCTGAAGCAGCAAAATAACTTTCACAGGCACCTAACACAGTAAAAATCCTACCAAGTCTTATAAGTGCAGTCATATTTCACCTTTTATTAAAAAACAGAGGCAAACAAAAAAATTCCCACAAAACTTTTTCCCTAAGTGGATATGACCATCTGATTTTGTCCCTCCTTCTGTCTCACAGAAAATGAAAGCACGGAATAGAACATACAATCAAATATAGACCATCAGAACAAATTATGAATGGACCAAATTTTCCTTTGAAGTTATTTCTTCCTTTCACAAATAAAAGAGTCTAGAATATAAAAGATTTTAAAGAGGAAGTAATTTTGCAGGTTTTTCACTTATTTCTTTGAAAATTTTTTTACATTTAATTACATAGAATTATTGAATGGCAACAATTAAACAAGCACATATTTTGCGATTACCGAGATTTACTCAAACTACAACTTGAAAATCACAATTTACTCTTCCACTAATAATAATCTCTGTACAATAGAAGGGAAGTGGCAAAAGAGAATTTAAAACAAAGCCAAAAACCAAATCACAGCAACCCAGTAACTTACCCGCAAGGCTTCAATCACAAGGTCTCGTGCTTCTAGTTCTCCTTCCATTATACTCAAAAGCATTCGCAATTCTGCCTTGCTCAGGTTATCCACATCAAACTCTCTTGTCTGTAAGAAACAAAACACTGATGAGCACACTGACTACAACAGTTACTGCAGGTTTGAAACACAGATATATCAGCATCCATCTATAGCTGCCAAAGTTGAGGTGTCTTTATGTGTACTACATAAAGTCAAAATTAATAGCAAATTGTCTGATTCTTTTTATTTAAAGGGAAGAAATTAAAGCCCTCCCTTATGATATTGTTTCAAACTGCAGTGTTGCAAGAAATTGATCCTGCAAAGTTTTGTGAATGATAAGGGGGACAAGGTAAAGCAGCTAACTTTGTGACCTGACAGTTCCCTTACGAAGCTTCATAGAGGCTGAAACAATTCAGCAGACCTGAAATAGCATATCAGGGAGAAAGGCAAGAGAGGGGGAAAGAACCTTAACCACAGCGCACCTAATCCACCTGTGCAAACAGCTACGAAGTCATCACCATATACTGGCCTGAATATGAATTTCTGCGGCACAGTTTGTGAAAAGACAAGAAATCTTCTATGTATGCTTTATTTGCAGTCCCATTTGTGTGGACAGAGGGAACAGTTCAGGTTTAAGAGGCACTGACAAATGACAATTCATAGTAACAATGTCTTCTCACTCCACAGATACCAAGACTTAGTGTAAATCTGACTGAGTGAGACAAGAGAATGAGTTCATACTGATGAATAAGATCTTTGAGCACGTGCATAAAAACCTCACAAACTGCCACAGTTCTGGAACAATGTCGATAATAATGGTAAAGGGAATCCACTGGACACTAACATATTTGCATTTCAAGAAGTTTTGGACAAAGCTATATATCTAATATTATACAGAAACTCCTATCCAACTGTACTGGAATAAAGACATTTCACGGATAGCAAGCAAACATTATGGGTAACAGCCACTTTTCAATATGCAAACAGGTAAGCAGGGGGCACCTCTGGGACCAGCTTTATTCAACTTCTTTGTCAATAATGTGGAAAAAGGATAGAGAAGTGGCAAGGACAGATACTCCACGTGGGAGCTGGCACATAACTCTTCACTTACATATGAACAGCCTCATTTTGCCACTATATAAACCCCTGGAAAACCCACATCTCAAGTACTGCATAAAGTCTCCATCTAAAAGCGTAGAGTTGGCTAACTAAAAAAATGCAGAGAGAAGGAGTAAGTACTATATTAAGAAAGACTTCAAGGCTGGGAAGTCTTGATTTTGGAAATGGGAGAAGGGGAATGTTATAATATTCACAAAAACACAAAGGTAGATAAGTTTAATACAAATCTGTTGTTCATCAATATCCACAATGCTAACACAAGTAGACACTTAATGAATTTAGAAAGGAATTACTTGCAGGGAGATAAAACAATTTTTATTCCATGTACTACATTCAGCTGCCCAGACTGATTTTCAATATGCTATTCCCTGTAAGGGAAACATTAGAATCCTTGCTATGATGTAGATGTGACTCCTAGAAAAGCCCTGTGATGCAAACACTCAGCTATCTTCAGTATGAAGTGATCTGTTGCCAAATTAGGTGAACAGTGTTATCTGGATATGCTATTCTCCCTGAATAAAAGCTAAGCATTCAGCTACTCGGGAGCTTAGCTTCAGCACAAAAAATATCTTAAAGATTATGGAAAGTACCATTTCTAGTTTCTCAAGGCAAGAGGACGGCAAGACAGTTATTCTTCCCTCACGCTAGACAGGCATAGATCAAAAATACCCAAAAGCTATAACTGTGTTAGATTTGCTGGGTTCCATTCTTACTTTGTAGTTAAAACACAGAGGTGCACAAATGGCTATTGAGAACTGTATGCCAGAACTTCAGCTATTTACAGTCAATGTACATTTGATTAAGCTTCTTCATTTAGGTGAACAACTTGGATCAACAAGAGGAGCAATGATTTTACAGAATCACTGAATGGGTAAGGTCAAAAAGGACCACAGTGAATCATCTGGTCCAACCTCCCTGCTCAAGCACGGTCATCCTAGAGCATACGGCACCAGATTGTGTCCAGATGATTCTTGAATATCTACAGTGAGGGAGATTCCACACCTTCTCTGGGCAACCTGTTCCAGTGCTCAATCACCCACACAGTAAAGAAGTTCTTCCTCATATTCAGGTGGAACTTCCTGTCCATCAGTTGCCTTGTATCCCATTGCTTGGCACCACCGAGAAGAGCCTGGCTCCATCCTCTTGACACCCTCCCTTCAGATACTTATATACATTGATGAGGTCCCCTGTTAGCTGTCTCTTTTCCAGGCTGAACAGGCTCAGTTCCCTCAGCTTGTCCTCATAAGAGATGCTCCAGTGCCCCTTATTCCTATTAAGCATAGCTGTTTTGAGGACAGGGCCATCCATTCTAACCAAAATTTTTAGACTGAACAATAGTTATCCTCTATTTTTGCTGCCTGGGTCAGCTATTTCTCTAATCCAAAAGATACTTCTTAGGTTCCATGTCAATGGATCAAGAAAAACAACTGATTTCTCTGAAGGCTTTTTTCCAGTATATGCTGCAGCAGCCTCTCAAAGTGTTTCTCACAGTTCTATACACAGCTCACTGATCTAAGGACACACACAAAGTGAAAAGTTACTAAACTTACACAGTTCCTCATGTAATCTAGTGTCAGTTCCCTAGATTTTACCGTATAGGCTGCAGCAGATTTCCCTCTCAACATTTCTAATTATTAAATTTAATTCAGTCAGACAGTAGGACACATCCACCCTCTCTCTTCTATGAACCACTTCACAAAATCTAATAGCTCAAGGATAGGAACTGATTTATTCATATAATTTCCTTTATAAAAGAGGAAAAAAATCTCCATTTTTCAGATGAAAAACTGATGCACAGATATTTTTCCAAATACATAAAGCAAGTAGTATAAAACATAATATTCAGTAACAGTCTTTATGTCCCCACTCAATGGTTTAACCACTATATTATTTTTCCTTTCTAAAATATGCTTGTTTGTTCTGACAAAAAAAAGTCACCCAAGGTTTCTGATAGATAGGGACAAAGTGAAGAGGGGCATCCACAAAAGTGCAGTACAAGAAACATAATCCTACTCTTTTGCCCAAATCAGTAACTCCAGCCTGTTAGGAGGTATAAGACACGACAGCTCTTTGTCAAAAGACTGTACATCACAGGCGAAACTTCTAATTCCTGCAGTCTTTCACAAGACATAAATGAAAACATTTTTCCATTCTTAATAAACCAGAGATGTTCTTCAACATGTGATGCAGTGATGAGATTTTTAACTAAGCATCTGATCAAACAATTACATTAAATCTTGTTCAAGTACACACCTTGAACTAGAACATAAGAAAAGACAGCAAAAACTAGCAACTAAGAGTGCTTTCTGGTAATTTATGGTTAGATATAAATAAACACAGAAATGTTTATAGAAAGACATACCAACAAGATATGTAACTTAGTTTTTATATTTTTAATTTTAAAAACTTGAAATAAGAACTAGCAAAACTACTGTCAATATGAACAGTTCTACTATATCCAACTAAAAACCCACTCACCCAAGCATCCTGACTCCAAAAGCAGCCAATAATGGATGCCTTGAAATCAGCACTAGAACAAGACAAGCCCATAATGAATACTTCTCAGAAATACTCTCCTAACCTCCAGCAATTTGCAGCTAATTCACCTTCTGAGCCAGAAATTGTCATTTTACATGTAGCAGCCCTCAGCTGACATATCTGTTGTGAGTTTGCCCCCTTGCTTTTCGAATCTCTGTGTAATGCACAACATTCCACAGCACAACTACACATTATATGTAGAACCACGACCTTTGCTGCCAGTCTGCCAGCAGCTACTTTTGTTTGATGCCCTCTGATCTTTAAGCACAGAAAACATAACCTATTATTACCCACACTCTTCATGCTACACTCTACGAGACAAATCTTCACATATATATGAGGAACAGACAAAAGTTCCTGAAACTGTCCACAATCAACCAGAAAAGACCCATAAACAGAAAGGGTACTTTTTAGAATGAAGACAAACACCATAATTTTTCAGATCTTATTTATGAATAATTTTATGCCCACTGAAGCGTTTTTTTAAAAAATTGCCTTTGACAAATTCTGAAATTAGAATGACCACTTTTCCCCAGTACTTTAAAGACATCTTAGACTGGTTCACTATGGATAAGCAACCTTGAATCCACTCACACAGGGCAGGACTGTGCATGGCAGTCACTGAAGATGCTACCATGCCTTCTCCCCACGTAAATCTCTGAATCAACACTTACAGAGCAGCAATGTAGTGTACCCTAACTAGACTAAAATATATTGATTAAAAAAAGCTAGATATTCTCAAGTATATTTGTAAAATGTCTTTAAGACATTTGAGCAGATGAAGCATATGGTAAAATGAAACTATCCTCCCTCTTAAACACTTTGTGCCATGTTCTGGGAATCCAGATGTCAGTCATGGTGGGCTTGCCCAAAGTTCTTATTAAGATGGAACACTGCTTGGCCAAATCATAGAGAAAACTGCTGTTCAGATCTAGAAAAGTAATCTTCCTAACATCTTCCAGTGGAGCAATAAGTCTCAGATCTCCAGAAAATAAAGACTGCCTTAGTAGCTGATGGCTTATGTGTCATTTGGGCTTTAGCTGCAATACCTCTGGTAGAGTGCCAAGCTGTAACAATTTAACCAACAGCTTAACAACTATGTAACCAAGACAGGCATTGTATTGGTTTTATAACAGAGATACTTGAATATGTTGCCCCAGGGAGGCATTTGGTATGAACAACCAAAACACAAGAGAATTTTTTTCTCTAACTCTTTCAGAATTTAAAATATCTGGGGTTTTTTTGATTTATAAGAATAAAATACCCTTAAAAGACTACTTCAATCCTCTATGTCTCTAAAACTCCACATGTTATTTTTCAGGATCAGTTTTGCAAGGGGGTTATGGCAGCAAGTGCACTGACAATAGAACAAACTGTTAATTAGCTAAAACTCATTGAACTACCTGTGTGTGCACCACAAAAACAGGCCAGACAAAATGATACCAGCATAACTAAAGACTAAAAGAAGCTCTACCATGAACCAAAAAGAAGAAAACATCAATTCTGAACAAGAGAAGGTCTTCTCAGGACAGCAGTGAACATGCTGGACATGCACTTCATCACCTCCATCGCCTTTGGAAAAGACGAAAAGAGGAAAAACAGAATACAGGCAAGAAACAAGTTAGCTGTGAATTAATTACAAATGACTACGGAAAACAAGCTCCTTCTTGCTCAGAAAGCCTTTTAAAATTGGAGCCTTTTAAAATTAAAATCCCAGGACTTGGGAAAGAAACTTGTGGAACATAATTGAGGGCTGAAGTGGAAGGGTGGGAGTGGGGTGGGGAGAAGTATAAAAATGGTGTACAGGAAAACACATAGGGAAAAGCCATCAAAAAACCAGTCCTTTCAGAAGGAAAGTGAAAGGGACATATCTATATTTGCATATACATATTTTATATTGAGTTCCAATCAAGGCACATCATCTTGAGGATTCAGGAAGTAGACTTCCAAGAGAAGATTCTAAAGATAAAAAAGGTTTGCTATTACCTATTAGGCTACACAAAGTAAACTTCTAGTATAACAATGGCCTCACATCTGTCAGACCCATGAAAAAACTGCACCAGAGAAACTCAACCATGATTCATGTTTTACAACATCAAGTATATCCCCCAGGTACAACTCATCTGACCAAATATAAATATGTATTTTGACTAATTCTGTTTAACTGCCTATGGAGAAGTATTAGTCCGATTTGAAATGTCCCAGGGATCAGAGATAGCTTTTTAGGAGAGGTAGATATGATACAGAACTTAGGAGAATCATACATGGCAACTAGCAGAAGGCCAGCTAGGATACCCCAGAGCATCACATATGGGCCACTAAAGGAAGTCTGCAAAATAGCACCGAGACACCTGAAGATGGGTGCCTTGAATGTATGTATGCAAGTGAGGTACCTAATGGTACCAGCTATGTAAGCCAGGTGCCTGATGTCCCTTTGACTGACCAGCGTAGTTAAACACACAAAAAAGCTATTCAGCTGCCAGCCACCAGAACTATTTGCTCATGGCTCCACTGACTGTAATAGGATATTAAACACCGTGCGTACATATAAACACCTAAATTTAAGTGTCTTTAACCCCATCCATACCTCCCCCTATACCTCCAAGAGCCAGCTGCCTAAGTCACTTCACTCAAAACTAGAAATTTACAAACTTATTTCTAAATCACATTATTCCTTCTAACCACTTACTTCACCTCACCAACTATAAAAAAAAGTGGGTATGTGGTCAAATGAATCCTAGCCCTTTTCTAATAAAGAAAACTTTGCAAACAGAGAAACTGGTAAAAGAAGTGGTTATAATATCACACAGTATTCACAAATACTTGAGGGAAACCTACAATTTATTACTTTGGCTGTGGAAGGCTTGTTCTTTAATCTGAAACTAGGGTAAGAATCTGTGATCCCACACTTCATCTCAAGTTATCTGACGCAAAAATACATGTCCATTTCCTGCCTCATCCAAGATGAACTTAAGAAGTAAGATATGACCTTTAGGAATATTCTTAGTAACAGAAACAAACATGAAGGCAGAGAAATATCTTCCAAGGGAAAGCAATGTTGTTGAACTTGCTCCTCAACTAACATGGAGTTTCTTGCTGAAGAGAATATCATCTGATGTTAACATTCAAGACTCATATATAATTTCACAGTCATACCTGAAGGATCATGAGGTCACTGTATATGCACTTAATTATGCCCATCCATTAGCTCAATGACTTTTATTGGATTGTTCACCACATGAAGTTACCTGCTTACTCTGCACTCCTCTTCCCAAGCATAGTTCCCTTGCTTTCTGGGTTTTTTCAAAGGTTTTCTTTAAAAGGTATGGGGGAGGTTTTGTTTAGCTGTCTGTGGGTTTTCTTGGCTTGATCTAACAGCAAAACTTTTAACAGTTTCAACATTAACCATAAATATACTATATACCTCAGAGCTGGGAAATTTATTTTGGAAACAAGAAAAAACTCAGCCCCCCAGCCCCTCCAAAGTTAGTAAGACATTGACCTTTAAACACACCCAGATATTGTCATAGCTGTTAAAACATGTTTGCAATCTATAAACAGCCACAAAGGTACTTCATCACTTTTTATTTCAGTGCAGGTTAGGTAACTACATGGGTTTTTTATGGATCTGGGTCCATAAACCTTCAATAATCATGTTTAAATTCTTACTTAGATTTAATGGGTAATTTCTATTCAGCAAGTTGCTTTCAGATAAGTCACTTTTAAGGCAAATAGTATATGATTAGGTACATACCGCTGAAGCCATCTCTAAGTCTTCCATAATTTTACACGTTATTTTGGGCTACAAGAAAACTGAAAGAGCAATGCCCAAGAAAGCTTTAATTTACATATCATTTGTGAACTAAAGGTACATACCAGTACATCTTCCCTAAGCCTAATTGACACCTTCTGGTTTACATATTCAAGAATTATACAGGTATTGTAAATCAACTGATCCCTTTCTTGGGTATGAGCAGGTGCAGAGTCAGACCTCAAACTGCTGTCTTCCTGAGCCCTTTCCTTCCTGTCCCAATTTCCATCTCTATTCCTACCTTGCTATATCCCCTCTGAGGCCAAAACAATGCTTACACAAATGAAGTCAAAGTGGTTGGGAAAACAGTAGAACTGCATCCTACAGCTTTGCACCCCCATGCCACTTTCACACATCTGGCTCAGAGCATTGCCCCCCTGCACTTCATCTCTAATGACAGGCAGTGTCACAAGTCCACATTTGGAAGAGAAAGGAACATTAACTAAGTGGACTACATTCTGTGGCTTTCTTTTCTCATCCCCAAGGATCTTCACAACACAGGAAGAGAGGATGTGCTGCAGGTCATGGAATAGAAGGCACTGAAAAGGCAGTGCTGTAGTTTGGAGAAGAGAGAGGAGAGAGAAAAAAAAAAAAAGGAGGTTCAAAGTATATTACCGCAATATGGATCATGACCAATCTCGCATCACAGAGGAGCAGCAGGGCTAAAAGAGACAGAATTGTGCTCTCTTCGCATCTCAGCTACATGCTGAAACACCACAACAGCATCGCACATCTCACTAGAAGAGACTAGCTCTGAACAATAACACTACACTGAGAACTTGTATCCAGATGAGCACAGTGCTACTTGGTCCTTTTGCAGGTGACCATTTTCTAGGATGTCATCTCTAATAAGATATAATCTTTGCTTTTCAAGGCTATGGTCTCATTTTCTGCTACTTGCAGTATTTTTCAGATAAGAGTCTTTCCAACTGATCTAAATCAGCCTGTATAATTGATATGATCAAACCATAATTTAGCATTTCACTATATTGACCAGAATGGCAGTTCTACTATGAACACTCTTACAGATTGATAGATAGTAAATACACCAAGCTAAGCATAAAATACCCCAAAATGTCACCACAAAGTGTCATGGAATTTATCTTCACTTATCTTTTTTTTTTTTTTTTTTTACTATTGATAGTTTTTTATGTAGTATAACTTTTTTGTAGTCTTAAGTGACCCACAGCAACCCAGTTAACCTTCGGTGTGTCCACACATCATTTTCAATGTAATTTTCACTGATGAAGACAGCAGCAAAATCCCTACACATTTTAGAGGAGCCAAGATTCCACTCTATCAATATCTATTATATGTATAGCTTTACAGAGAGTAGAAGGTATCGTCTTTGAGGGAAAAATAACATTTATGCTTTTGCTCACTGGTCAAGCAAAATAAACCCCCAAAATCTTACTGAATACTTTTAACAAACTTTATGATTGACAAAACAGGCTTTTCATATGCTTTGTTAAAGCTACACTAACGCTATAGTATTTTACAAGCCAACCCTCTATGCACAGCAGGCAGATGTTCAATGTTTCAACAAAAAGACTGTCAAATTGGATTATTTCTTGCTACTATATAATCATTATTGGTAGACATTATGCAGATGGAAGTCATTCAGAGATGTTCTAAAACACACACACAGATGTTTTCTCTCAATTCTAGTCCAAATTGCACCAACACAATTTCCCTGACTTCAGTGCAATCATGCTGTGCAGGTATGAAAAAGGACCAGAACCACTCCCCTGCCATTTTTCCTTGCCAGCCTTACAATGATAAAAATAGCAGTATTTTGTGGGAAAGAAGTGATGGGTTTACCAAATTATGTGCTCCATCCAAGAAAACTCAGAATGACAAGATTATCAGCTTTGTTCCTACATGTAACACACTATAAAACAGTCTAGGTTTTTCCAGTCAAATTCCCTGGTGAATGCAAAGAAGGAGGGAGGGAGGCACTTTCATTCCTTTTCTACAGTGCTTCTAAAAAGAGCAGGAAAAGTATTTTTTACCAGTGATGTTACTGATAGTGCATCAAGACACAGTAACTATTTAATATCAGGAAACCCTACTGTATGTCCTGTGGTACACACTTTCTGTTTACACCATAAAATTTACACATTAACACATTAGTATTACAAATACTGTTCTCATAGCTTTTTACTGCACCAATTCTGCAATCAGGATTCTGACAAAAAAAAAAAAAAGCCAACAAAAACCCCCAACACAATACTTCGTTATAAGCTGAAGTTTAGTGTGAATTAAAAGACATTCACCTAAATGATTGTTATCCAAAAAGTTAGGAAGGTGATCCAATTCATAATTCTGTATCTCAAGTTTAAAGACAGAAAATAAGCTATGCATATTAACCCCTTCAAAAGAAATACTGGAGTATTGTGAACATCTTTTTTTAATAATTTCATTGCACAGAGATGTTCTTTTTACGTTCCCATACAAGAGACAATATTAAATCAAAAATACAATGCTTATATTGGTAAGGAAAAAAAGATTAAAAATAATACTGAATATTCAATGACTGAAGGCAAATTACAAATTAAAGCAGTAATTTTTAAAAATACACTTTGTTATGGTTCAAGTATTATTTTTGTTAGGCAGCAACACAGTTTACAACCTAGCATCTCTTCAGTTTTAAAAACAGATTTTAAAATCAGTGTGCAGTGTAGAGCTCTCATTCCTACCCTTTCACAATGAGAACACCAATAGCATGAGTGGCTTATATTT
The DNA here is from genome assembly GCA_035583135.1 of Lophotriccus pileatus. Lineage (NCBI taxonomy): Eukaryota > Metazoa > Chordata > Aves > Passeriformes > Tyrannidae > Lophotriccus > Lophotriccus pileatus. Next base: position 23,084,151 of record JAWWES010000041.1, on the reverse strand, counting down.
CACTGCCTAACAGGGCAATATAGAAGTGCTACTTGATTACAAGCTACTTGAGTTTTTAAAACTGAAAATTAAGGCAGTATTAATATGAGCACACCAAAGAATTTAGTGTGAATATTTTTGGTCGAAACCAGGGCTTTAAAATATTTGTTTGCTTTTATGAATTTTTATCTTAATTTTCATTTATGCCATGGTTATGCCATTGTTTTAAAAGACAAACGTTATAAAAGAAGTAAACCTTACACAGTGAATATTTAAGTAAAACTCAATTTCCTCAACACTGCAGATTTTAAAACACACAAGGACAATTAAGTGCACAGCTGGAACAGGGTTTCAGTTAAGAAGTAGTGCCCGTTTGAAAGTAAACAAACCAATAAAAAATAAAATGCCAGCAGTAACCTAAATTTCAGAGAAACTAGTGTTCCCCCCCTTCGGGGGTCATCGCCTTCAGGAACGATCCCAAGCAGAAGGTGCACCATCTTGCTTTTACTGCCCTGAACTTTGCATGTTGCTATGAGGCCGAGCATCTACAGCCTGACCCTGGACCTGCGGCTGTGAGCCAGGTGAGTACCAGGGGCTGGTTCTCCCGGGAGGTCCCCAGGCAGGCTGGACTACGCCGGGTCTGGGATGCGCCGGGCGAGGGAAAGCTGCCGGGCTGAGAGGGGTCTGCCAGAGCACGGCCGAGGACCCGGGCCCCAGCGGAGGCGCAGAGAGATCGAGGGGACGAGCCCTGCCTCCCCGTCTCGGGTTGGGGAGCCCAGGGGAGTGCACCCTGCCCCCAGCACGGCTTTAACCACCGGCTACCACCGCACCGCATCCCTCCGCCTCCCTTCCAGCCGCCTCACCCACCCGCTGAAAGGACACACCGGCAGGGAGGGAGGTTCTGCTCAGCTTTTGGAGATATTTTAAGCGGGGCGCCAGATCCTGCCCCTGGAGCGGGCCCGGCAGCGGAGACGTTTCCACACACCCGGCTCGGGACGGGGCCTTGGGCGGGGGGAAGGACGGTGCCCCAGCGCCGAAAACGCCTCACGAGAGGAAGGCGAAAACCAAGCGCCTTGCGGGCCCGGCGAAGGGTTAATGAGCAACACTTCCCCCCCACCCCGGTCTGACAGGTCCCGGTGCCCCGGCCACTGTCAGCACCTCAGCCCGCACGGAGAGCCGGAGCGCAGCCCCCTCGCTGTGGGAAGTGGCGAGAAAAGAGGGGCGGGAGAGAGAAAAAAGAAGGGGAGAGGAGCCCCCTCCGTGCCCCTCATGGGCGCCGCGCGCCCACCCCGCGCCGGAGCAGCGGGAAGGAACAATGGGGGAGAGAACCCGCCGCCCCCGCTGAGGGAAGAGAGAGGGCAGCAGGGAGGGAGATCCCGCGCCCCTCTCTGTTCTTGCCCGGGGCGGGACGGGGCTCGGCGGCGGCGGCGGCGGGTCCCGCAGCGAGCCCCGTCCCGCCCCGGGGGAGAAGGAGGGCGGACGGACGGAGCGGGGGAGGCAGGTCTCCAAGCGCCGCTTTTTCCCAACCCCACGGGGAGCCCTTCTCGTTCCGGCTTGGGTCGCACCCCCGTCTCCCGCCAGGCCCGTTACCGCTGCCGTGGCCGCCGAGTCCTCCTGCCCGCCAGAGCCGGTCTCGCCGCTCGCTCCCTCCGTCGCCATCTTCCCGCTGTATCGGCTCCGGCGCGGAGCGCGGTGCGGAGCCGAGTGGCGGATCCGCCGCCGCCAGGCGCTTAACCCGCTCCCCGCCGGCAGCGAGCCCGCCGGGAGCGGGGGCGCTTAACCCCTGCGGCGCCGCCCAGGCGGGGCTGCCGAGCCGAGCCGCCCCTGCGCCGACCGAGGCGAGCGACTCCCGCCGGCGGGCGCTCGGACTTGCCCACCCACCCGCTCCCCGTCCGCCATACGGCGGCCCGGGGCCGGGCGGAGGGGGAGCGGGACCCCGCCGCGGGCGGCCGCCGCGCAATGGTGGCGGAGGGGAGTGTCCTCGCCACCGCGCTACCCGGGCCCCACGCAGGCACTGCTCTCCTCCCTGCCCTCCCCCGCGTCTTGGCAGCAGGAGAAGGAAAAGAAAGATTATGGACGGGGCGAAAAAAAAGGGGAGTTGCAGTGGGGTTGGCTTACCTGATCAGTGAGATCTTTAAACCAGCTGAAGTCTTTGAGGGAAGGGCATCTCTGCTTCTTCCCTTTTCGGGGGGTGCTGACTGGAGGAGTCATCTGTCCTTCCTCGTGCCCTGTGGAGGGGCTTGGGGGAACATTTCTGCTGCCAGCCATTGCTTCCTGGGTTATTTTCAAAGGCATATTTTCAGAGCCCGTGTAAGGGTGGACCTCTAACGTATCAGGACCAATACTTTGGCACCTCTCGGACTCAGTGCTGAAGCCCACCTTGATTGGAATTGCCCTTTGCTATTCTAGGCAGGTAACAAAGCTCAATCCTGTTCTGACACCTCCAGAGGAAGGTTTTGGCAGCTGAGCTGAACCCACTACCATGCAGGCTCAATGTCCTTCACCTAGGAGCACCCCTCCACTGCTGCTGCACTGCCAGTTTCCAGGTCCCTCAAAGTCTTGGCTTGCTGCTTTGCCCTCACAATGGGGACCTACACCAAAACCAAATTCAAATGTACCCTCTGCTGGAACCAACTTACATCCATTATAAACTGGATTTGCAACACTGTTTACTCTGCAGCCACATAGGGTTTCCACCAACAGCAGGCTCCTCTGAGCTTTGTCAGGCTCCTCTTTTATAGGGCTGCCCAAAGTCTAGATTCATGCTGGGCTAACTCCCTTGACTCCACAACTAGACAGAAATGGACCAATGCCTTGATCAAAGACAGCAAATATTCTTTTAAGCATACTGTACCTAAGGAAGGAAAAACATGCATGAACATTTCTTCTTTACATTACCAGAAAGGGAACTGATGAGTGATTAGTACAATAGACTCCAACCATAACGTAAATGTACACTGAACAGCGAGAGCAGAAAGCAGTCTATAGGATCCATCATAGGGTGCATAAAATCGAATTCAACAGATGTTTTCTGGTTTGGGGTTTGCTTGTTCTTTCTCCTTAAAAATTATCTAGGTCTCCTCCTACTGAAGTTTTACATTTTTATAACTACAGTAAGTGCTCACATCCTTTCCACCGCTGAAGTTGAGAAACTCCATTGATGACACATAGCCTAAACCAACTTGTTTTTCTCAGTTCCATCACTCTGTTATCATTTAATTTGTTTACGATAAACTGTTGCTTGCCTAATTTATTGACAGCAAAGTAACATACATGGATCATAGTTATTATTTATGTAAATCTGGAAGGGTGTTTGGTACTTTGCCTTCAAGAAACTCAATGAAAAGTCATTTGCCTCCTATGAACTCTGTCATACTTACTCCTTTCCAGAATGGTTTTAAATACTGAAATTTTTTTAATTGTTTGAGAATATCTTTTCTTTTATTGATTCCCATCTACCATTGTTATGGCCAGGATTTCCCTGTTGCAATAGAATCATCTGCTGACCATCACAGTTACTTACGTGTCTTTCTGAGTTGATACAAAGCATGAATGCAACATACTGTGTAAGTACAATTTTTTAACTCCATTCACCTCACAGCAATGATGCAGCAAAGACTACGCCATTTATCTCTTGCTCTGCTGAGATCATAAACTGGTTTAGCTGATATTTTATCAATTACCAAGTGTACATTTATCAAAATAACAATGAATATTTGATTAGTCATAGCTTTCCATCTCAGACTTGAGAACTGATCTCTCTTTCCTCATCTGAAGATAAATTTAGATTGATTTCTGAGAGAGATGGGAGTGCTCAGATCTCAGCCAGCAAAAAATTAATAGGATAGATGGACCAGCAACACTTCATTTCAAAGCCTTTCCCCAGACAACTAATATTCAGCACGACATCCGTGTTGTAGGTAGTTTGACCTGCTATTGTGGTCAAAAAGATGACAGACATTCTTTAGAAGGAGGAATGGTCTATATTTTTTCTTTATGTCATAAATTGAATTGTCACAACATTTTGAAAATATTTTCGATTTTCGTAATTGTATGAGACTATATTGCATATTTGTGTTTCTCCAGTCTTTTTCTTAATGACAGCCACAAGGCTTATGGTTGGCATGAGAGCACTAAAATCCGTATTAGATATTGCCAGTCACCTCTGGGAGTAGATTCTTGTGCTGCACAGCAACCGCTGCATCATCAGTGATGGTGGTGGGGTCCAAATGTGTTTGTGGTTTTCCTGCACAAAGAACAATTCACACTTGGGATCTTCAAAGTAGGAAATGTGTTTTTCCTTGATTGTTAGTACTGCATCACTGGACAAGGTCTTAGCTATTCTGTGGTTATTTGGTTTATGCTACTGCCATCCTCTCAGAGCTGGCTTTAAACCCTTGGTGATACTACACCTACACACATAATGAGTGAGTTCAAAGTGAGGGACAGCATGACATCATGACTGCTCCCGTAGTGCACTGTCATTGCTATGCCTACATTATACAGGGCAAAACACTTCCTTAATGCATGGCTAAATCAGAGACCTTCTAGGAGAAGAAATTGCCTTTGCTTTTACAGACAATTTTATCCCTACAGTAAGGCAAAGGAGTTGCTTTTCTCAGAGGAAGGTGCTCACTATTTACTGCCAGCACATAGCTGGCAAACTGAATGCAATTAACTCTTCTGCTGTTCTAGTTTTATCTGGCTTGAATGACAAAAAGAAAAGCTCAAGCCTAGGAGCAGGCCTTACAGTGTAGTTTTAAATGTATTTCTTTCCTGTGACTAGAGAGAGGTGGCACACAGAGGTGGAATGTGTCCACACTTTACAGGATACAACTGCTGGGCTGAAAGGTGCTCATTCCCTCCATTAGCACACAAGTGCTGTGATAGAAAACGTGCGCCTTGGCTTTACATTGGCAGGGAAGCAAATTGCTATGTATCTCAAGGATACAATCTGTTGTGGCTTTTCTGCCTTGAAATGAACCACTTACATGGGAAAACAAACAAAAAAAAGGGTAAAATAGTATTTTAATATCCTTTAAAAAAACCCAAAAACCAAAAAAAAACACCTGTGTCTCAGTTTAAAGCGAGTGGGAGATGCTGAAGTTCCAAGATAAATTTTTACAGAATATTGGATATCCAAGAAAAAGTAATTAATCATTGTATCGTCACAAGCTCTCCAAAGGTCATCCCAGTACAAACGTAAGACATTTCTGCCATCACCCTCATTTAGGACTCATCAAGCCCAGCCAAACAACAAAATTCAAATACTGCACTGATTCAAATACTTCAGAGAACTTTGGTTTTGAAGACCTATAAGCAATACAGAGCTCTGAACCATTAACTTGGGCTTTTTGTAGAAGGCGATGCTTTGTTTGGAGGATGGCACACCACTGTCCAGATGAAATTCAATAGAAATAGAATCAGTATTCTAGAAGGCATGTTGGCTGCTTCAGGTGATGTTAAACTTACATTAAAAAGAAAGGTGAAAAGGAGACAAAAATGAAAGAATTGAGAACAAAATAGAATCTCCAATAGCCATGAACAGAAGAGATGCTTTAATTGACTATGGAGAAGGAGCATAGCTGATTAAAAAAGTGTTGGAATTGTTGATTTATGAGCATAAATTCAGTGGTGCTGAATATTACTGTAAGCTGGTAACGTGATTCGCATGACTAGAGTGTTGAAAATTCTGCTTAGAAAGGGAAAAGTGCACAGAAAAAAGGGAAAAATATCAAAATACAGTGTTCTGTGTGTCAGCATTACTGACATCTCAGGAAAGGTTATTTGAATGTTTATGGATTGTATTTTAATGTTTAAAACATAAAATGAAGCATTTAGTGCCTACTGCAAACCTCACATCATATGAAAGAATGAGAAGATCCTTAAGTATCTTTTACAAAGAAAGAGAAAGCTGCTATCACTGAGCTTTCACCTTGAATGACATCATTCTGCCAATAGTGTAACATCCTGTAAATATCTAAAAATTACAGGTGACAATTCAGAAAGTTAACCTTGAGCAGGAGGATTCTAAATGAGACCTCATTTTAACACAAGGAGAGGTAAAGCTGACCCCAAATGAAATCTAAAATTTGAGTGTTTACTGTGCCTAAGTTTTGGAAATCAGAGCCCAGAACAGAATCCAGAAACTAAAAATGGGTACAGCCTATGAATTTGAAACATTTATTTTAGAGAAGTCTTGCAGTCTATATTGTGCCAAAAGATCTCACGCTATCTCCCTGGAGTTCAAATACATAACCTTTCCTATGAGGAAGAAAATGATAACTCATTTGCTGTCAAGACAAAAAGGAGTGTATACAGCTTTTTAAATACCAGAAAGGTATAGGACAGTTAAAATTATCAGACTGAAAATGTAGGAAAATATTCAGAAAAGCTAAAAGTCCTCTTTTGTTACTCTTTTTCATTCATCTTCTCATTGATACCAGTAAGGAATGTGAAGTAAATCCAGAAGCGATTTCTAACTGAAGCAATAAAGGTACAGGAATCAAGAATTCTCAAAACCAGTTTCCCTAAGTAGACATGATGACTAACATGCTTTTACAGGCATCAGCACTTCCAAGTAAAAATTCCACATTTTTTTCTGGACACAGGAGAAATGCTTGCTGCTGTGATCATACTGGCTGTAGTGGCAGGAGGCAGGGGAATTCACAGTGTAAGTGCCAGACATGGAAGAATTTGTTCCTTCACTGGCAGGAGTTATGCAGTGATCTGCAGTGCTGGGAAGTACACTACCTCGTTATGGAATTTAACTCTTTGCCCACGAATCACCACATGATGCAATTAATTTTTTCAGTGATTATTAAATCACTTTATTGAAGAATCTCTTCTTTTTTTCTTTTCTTCCCCCCTCCCCCGCCAGTAGTCCCTTGATTGCTAGCCCTACCATTTAGGCACTTGCTCCTTTTCACTATACAAAAGGTTAATTTTGAAATTTTCTTCTGCTGTTGACATCCTGTGAACAAATTGGATTGCTAGACGCCCCCCTGGAGAGATGAAGCTGTACCACTGCCAAAATGGACCTCTGTATCCTAGAAGAAACTTGCCTGGAATTGGAACGGTAGTGCACACAGTGGAGGCTGTCCTCTCTGCCAAAGCCCTGCTATATGGCTCCAAGAGCTCACTGGGCAAGCACAGCACTGTGTGTGGGCATTCAGCACATGAAACAGCTTCACAAGGATCTTTACTCTGCAACTGTAGAAATAAAACCTCAGGGGAGGTTAATCAATTCACTGGCAAGAAGGATCAGTCTCACTAAGGTGGTAACTACCTTAGCACTTGGATTGAACGTCTATGTGGAGGCTTGGCAATGAAATGCTTTTTGTATTGAAATGCTCCACAAGGGAATAATTCCTTTGCTGTTGAAACAAAACTGCTTCAATAGGTTGTTAGCTCTGACACTGACACTGTAGAACCACAACCCCAGTGAATTAGCTCCTGTGCTGCTGACACAGAACAGAAATCATTGTGCCAAGGAGTTAATTCCCACCTGGAAAACAAGCATTTGCTAGAATAAAGAAGCAAAATTGCTTGCCTGTAGGAAAGTGATGCACTTACTCACTGATGCAATTCAACCTATTTATACTCTCAAAGTTGAAAAATTATCCTATGAAAAGAAAAGAGATTTCTGTGTGTGTGTGTGTGTGTGTGTGTGTTCCATAAACTGAACTAATGTGATCATATTGCCAAGACTCATAGTTACTTACCCAAAGGTAGGTAAATCACCTGTAAGTCTGTGGTTCGAGTTTATGGGTAACACAAGTTTTGATGAATGTTGTAATCAGAAAAAAAGAATTCATTGCAACAGACTTTGTGAAACCATAAGTTAAAAAGGCAGAATTATAATTCATGTGGCATTCTGTATGTATGCAAAATTCACTTATTTACATGTAAATGAGGCAGAGGAAAAAAAAAGAGCAAGAGAGAGATAACCCTGTCTAGTTTTTCCTGTCAAGCACAAGCATCTTTCAGTGTACAACTGCACTAAAATCTTTATGTCAGGGATTAGGGATTCTGCCTTTGCTGTGCCATTTAAATTCTGGATATCCATAAGATTATCTTTCATTAGAATTTTGCTCAGCATGTCCCTCAAGATTGAGATATTGTACACCATCACTTATACTGTATGTGACTTTGGTCCCCAATGTGTCATTTGCCTACCTTACCGGGAAAGAAGTGGGAATTAAATTCAAAAAATGAATATGAACTAGCTTTATTTCAAAAATAAAAAGAGTCTTTAGGCTCCTGAGTTTCATCAGCTCACAATGGATGCTGGGGGCTCTCTTGACTTCTGTGCCTTGACAATTTCCTCTGAGGTTTCAAGACTGAGCATGAATATAAAACCAAAAGCTCTACAGAAGATCTACTGCAGCCAGAAATCTGTATGAATATAATGACTTTACAAAATATCTCAAGAGACTGAATAATCTTGCTGCAGGACAAAGACAGAAAAAAAGAAAGTCAGTGGATTTGGAGTGAGAAATATTTATGTAATATTTGATCTATGTTATTTTAAAACAGCTACAAAATATGATTCATACTAACCTAGGACTGGATTACCAATCAGTTAGCCTAACCTCTTCCAGATCCTGGAATATGTATTACATGGTCCTATCAATAAAATGATCACTTAAACATCAGAATTTTTGCTGTATCTATTTAAAAAATGTTGAATGTGTTAGCTTAAAACTATATAAATTCTGCATTATTTACGATGTAATTAAATATGTCCTGATATTGGTTACATTTTCTTAAGGGCTATCAAATAAACAACAGCTGCTAAATAAGTACCACAATCTTTCTGGGTCTGACAACATTTGGGCCATTATTTCAGTGTAAAAACAAAGAAAAAGGAAAGATCAGTGACTTGATACAGACCACAGAACAGTTTGGAAACTGTAGCTGAGAAGAGAAACCCTGGAATACTGGTTTCCAGCTTCTTGCTCTTATTGAAGTGACCATCTGAGTAAATATATGCATTTAATGAAATGAGATTTAGGTGTCCCTGTGCCAAGATAAAGAAATTGTAGTGGAAATGAACTGGTACTTTAAAAAATGACACTGTCAGAAAGGAATGCTTTTACAGCTGAGAAGGACTGCTTTCAAGTGAAGTTTATTCTACTCTCTACTGTATATACCAATGAGATACAGCAGTATTTATATAAAAGCACTTCACAATGAGAGTCCTCTTTTAAACTTAATATGTAGTTTGTTCAAAAACCAGTTGATTGTGAAAAACGTCAGCATGATGTCCTGTCCTGGAGGGTAAGCTGTTCCAATTAGTAGGATAAATGAATTCACAGAAACACTTCTTTCGAAAACAAGACTCTTTCTTGGTAGATAACAAGAGAATAGTGGTTGTATTTCTTAAGGTAAAAGGTATCCCAAAGTGTAAAAAAAATCAGCATGTGCAGAATTTTTGGCTTCTGTTTAGCCTTTGAAAAACTTTTCAGATATATGACCCCTTAAGGGAGAGTTGTTTTGCAAAGATCATTCTAGAAACAACCAGAATAGAGCAGCAGCCTAGAACAAAGCTGCTTCTTGTCCATGGCAGTGTGAAAGGATTGCTCCCCCGCCTTTAGTTGAGGCCCCTTAGGAAGCCTACAGGATGCTGGTTGCTAGGCAACACCCAAAACTGGTGTATATAGCATTAGGTATTAATTATTGTCATGGGCCTTTTCCATGGAAGATGAAAATATGCAATTAGACACGTCATATGGTAAGTAATTTGGCATTCTGATGGACAAGCATTATTAATATGCAGAAAATTCAGAATTTGATAAATTGTTCAAAGATGACTTACTGTGCCAAGTCCATTTTTTTTTTTTTATCATGATACTGTTTTGCAATTACAGCAAAGGGATTTGAACAAAAATATGGTTACAGTAAGATGTTTAAAATTTCTGAACTGGAATATAATATTGTTTCATTTGTTTCCCTGATTAAAGTGCCTAGCTCTAAACTGATCTTTACCAACTCTTTATTTTGAGTAGTGCAGGTCAGTAGTTGAACAAAAAAAGGAAGCCTTAGAATATAAAACAAAATATTGCATGTTGCAACACAGATGTAGAAAACAACAAACCAACAAATTAAATCATGTGAAAGAGGCAGGGTGTAGTCTGGTAGTGTCTACCTTGAGATAAGTTCTTCATTTCATTAATGACACTGGCTCATATTTATGGGAAAGGAGAGCTGCTCTTCCTTCTCTAGCATTACCTGCCTCGCTAGGCATCGCTACTGTAACAGGACATATACATGATACATTCCACTTTTAAGGGGATACTTACCCATTGTATGAGACCAGTGATACCCCATGAAATTAAACAGGTTAGCCAAGAAGATACTCCAGTTAGTGCAAAGAAAAATGGAATTCATACTAAAGCAAGTCATTACCAAAGGGGAAAATGTAATCAGCAGCATATTGGCAGTGAAGTGGCAATGACAAAATGTAACCAACAACAAAGCAAATAAATTACTGTCTCAGGACATGAACTGAGTAATAAGAGAATTAGAGACAGAAATTATTAGTCTTTTATCAATTAGTGCAAGAGAAAAAGTGCAAATTATTTTCCAGTTGAAGAAAGAAAATGAGACTGTGGGTGGGAGAGGCTCAAGGAGACACTAGTAAGAGATTGTGTGACTGAAAATATTTTTACAGACATGGATGTCTTCTCCCACGTCTTGAATACAGTAATATTTGTGCAGACTGAGTATGAAGTGCGGCAAAGGGGAACTGGAAGCACTTGGTTTGTGCCACCTGTGGATGAGACCCATACTGGAGGGTAAAGCTTCCACTCTGTTTCCCGAGTTGCATGTTTTTAGAAAGATATGTGGTGGAAAATTGTCATGAATACTGATGTCTGAAAATTTGCCTTGGGATACTTCAGAAAATGGAACACTAATCAGACTGGTACTGTGCTGCTTCAAACACCCATAGAGCATGCTAGCCAGCAAAATTATCAGGTAGGCAACAAAAATGATAAAATCAGAAAAAGACTGAACCTGTCTTCTTCCAGTGAAGAAGTCCAGACATTCCGTTTTGATCAAATGGGGGCAGCAGCCTCCCTAACAGTTCTCAGCTCCAAAACATGACTGCCCAGTTGCTGAGGCCACTGACTGTTTTTACTTTCACTGCTTCCAACTGGAAAGATATGAGGAGCAGTCATTTCATTCATAGTTTTGACAGATATGCAACCGAGACAAAATTACAATCCTTCTTAGTTACAAATACTCTTCCATGAAAGCTAGACAAATATTTTTTGAATGCTGCTTTCCAACCATTGCATCTTACCAATAGTATGTGTACTTTTTAATGAAGTAATATGTTAGGGAAATCAGTTATTTTAAAAATTAAAAGATTGTTCCACAAAGACATGCTTAAAGCAGAGAAATGAAGGAATTAAATTAGTCTTCTTAAAAAAGGAAACTAACATTGTAATTTTATAATGCATGTGAATGCATATAGCATCCTATTGCTCATATATATTTAGGAAGATCTTTCTTTCAGATAGAAGAGATTTTCCTTTGGTAGCACTTCCAAATCCACACGTGGATTTGCTGTCACTGATTAGTTCTGAGGACCCAAGATGTACTACATGATGGCAACCATAAATTTCAGGTTGGCTCAAGATGTGTCTGTATTAGAGCCTGACCAATTTGTTTATGTAACAGAACTCATACAGCAATCTACAAATACGTGTGAGTCACATCCTTTCCTATTTGTCATACTGATTTTTGACTACCTGCAGCAATCTTATGCATCTTTGTAAAAACCTCCTCCTCCTTACCTGATATTTGTTTGATCAATGTGTTTGTCCTTTCTCTAAGTTGCCTGATTTAAAAACATCAGATAAATTAACATTATATTTATGTGTATTGATGTTCTCTATTTTTCTGATATTTTGGGATATTACTTTGAGTTACTCTGCACCATTTCTAGTAATTTGACACACTTGAACCATTGGCCTCAAGTTATTTATTTACTGCTGTGTATCTTGTGTGCTTCCTTAATTTTTCTCATTATGAATAAGTTATATTTGTTTTAAGATTCTTTGATCAGTAGTTTTCCTTAGTCAGCTATTGTATTTAATTACAGACTATAACTAAAACCGTCATTTCCACTTCAATGTCTTTCTGTGATATTATTATGCTTGATTCAGTTGTCTTCAGCAACATTTTCTCTCAGAACCAAGTCCACAGAGAAACCTATGGACTGATTGCCCAGCAAGCTAGAATTGGAGAGGACAGAATTCAGCATCACAAGCACCTTGAGTTAGTAATTTGTACTTAAGTAACTGGTTATTTTGTGAAAGAGGCAGCAGGAGCAGGGCTTTTTAAGATTCCGAAGCCTCAATCCCACTTTGTTCATATGGATTTCAGGGACCTGAGCTGTTCTAGGTATAGAGAGATATCACCTTCTTTTGTATCCTTGAATTTGGTCAGTTTATGTAATACAATTTCTTATTTAATGGAGACCAGATTCTCGGTTGTTGTACAAAATAAACAACCAAAAGAATAAAGAAATGACAATGCACACCAGTGGACCCTGACCTGTAACTTACTTAAGCCAGAACAGTATTTTTCAGAGACCTATTAGAAAAAAGAAAAGAAAAAGAAAAGAAAAGAAAAGAAAAGAAAAGAAAAGAAAAGAAAAGAAAAGAAAAGAAAAGAAAAGAAAA
>JAWWES010000041.1:23011356-23066260 GCA_035583135.1 Lophotriccus pileatus | reverse complement strand
TGCGCAGGCTCGAAGGCCTTATCTGCATATGCGGGTAAGGACCTTCCCCGGCTCTTCGTTCGTGAAGACTGGCCATTTATTTACTTTTAATTTAGTCACACAATATAAAAGGTATGCAGTCTAGTCTCAGATTGACTTGTCTGTACAGGGAAAATAAAAAGTGATTGTTCCATTTAACCTTTCTGGGATCCCTTTGAATCAGCATTGCTGAAGTTGATCCTGAAGTTGTTACTGGGCTTTCTCAGTCCCACCTGCTTAACAGCAGGAAGGCCCGGAGTGCACACTCAGTTGTCTGAGTTCTGTCAGGATTTTCAAACTATGGACTCTTTCTCACACCTGAAGTCCTGGTGAGGTAACTATGGTAAAGCAGTTAATCCACAGCTAGTGGAATTGGTGTAGCTGGGTATCCTATGGGTCTGTGTAGTCTATGTGAATTCAGTATATACTTTAAAATACTCTCACCACAATACACTCAGGTCATCCTTTTCCTCGCTGCTGTGATACCTGTCATCTTCCTATCTTCCCCTGCAGTACACACTGCCTCCTCCCAAAGCCCCATGCTATGCTCTCTTCTCACACCACAATAGTCCCCCAGCCTACCTACCTCCCTAACCCAGCTCTTCCCACACCAACACACCAGCACTTTATATAAGTCCAAGCTATTTTTTCTGCTTTTAGCTGTATAGCCTGGTAAAAAGTGGATGTTAACTGGCCAGTCAGGGCATATCTGCTGATTGACCAGGTAGATGCTGCTAAAGAAAACTCACTTCAGCAGAAGCACCAGTAGGGTCTCTCTTCTTTAATCATCAGCTAGATTTCAGTGTAGACATTTGTTGTGTTTGAGTTCTCTAACCATCTGCTATATGGGGCTGAAATTGGTCAAGGAGTATAAAAAATAATGAGAAGTGAGTGGGGTGGGCGGGGGAACTGCCTGCCAGACTTCTAAAAGGAGAAACAAAGGGTGTAATTTTGTGAGTTTCATGTCATTGGAAAGATAGGCTAGAAAATAAAGTGAGTATGCCTCAAACCAGACAAAATTAAGTCTACTGAATCTTCAGTTACTTAGGAATGATTGTGTCACTTTATTACAGGAGCCCTGCTGTAGAAAATACAAATTTAGGGAGCCAATACCTTATTTCCAAATGAAAGTGAGGTCTGAGAGCAGAGCCCTTCTATATTTTTATAGATATAGAAGGTTAGTGAAGTGATATCCTGCTGCCAACAGTGCTATTCACCACTGTGTGATATTATTTGAAATGTCTTATTAAAGCAACTGTTTTTTCCTGTAAGTTTGAAAAGAGAAAGATTATTTGCCACAGGAGCCAAAAAGCCAAAGACTAGGTTGTGTCTTCAGGGTAGCTCAGGGCAAAGTATATTGGGTAACCTACTCCTTCCAGGAGCATCCCTTGGAGGTGGTTTGGTCTCTGACACACTGTGCTCTCCTTCCTCCCCTTGAATGAGGGACAGAGAAAATTGTTGTGAACATCTGAATATAGTAGTTGCTCTGGTCTCTTCCACATGGGAAGGGAATGAAGTAAGGAGATCTTGCTCTTGCATGGCAGCTGGCATGCATATTGAGAAGTGCTTCTAAGGTCGGGAACAAGTCTTTTCCCATTGGTGTGGATGACAGCTAGGAAAATTTATGACAAAACAGTATAATTTATGTCAATAAAAATATTCTACACCATTTCAAGTTGCATTCATATTTTCATGTGAAACTAAAAAATCGTATTTTCCATTTGAAGTGACCCCCAAGAATAATGTCACTATTTTTACTGCTCAATAACTGGTCTCCTTTTCCTTTCATTTTTCCTTTTTTGTGTGTTTTGCTTCCCTCTGTCTGTTCATGATCTGAGCAGAATGCTGCCATGTGGATTTAAGGTATGATTTCTGTTCCTTGTTCTTCTATATTCTTCTAGAGCTGAGAGACCATATCCAGTGATCTGCATTTAGAAACTAGAACATGCCTTTGATTGTGAATGCATAGCATAAACTTGGCCCTCCTGCTTTCCTTTCTACTGTGACCGAAGAAAATTTCTGCACTTACTGGGAACCTCATGGATGTTAAGGAACTCTCTAGCGCTCTTTTTAAAATGTATTCTGCAACAAGTGGAAATAGTCAAACGATCGGCAAAATATTACTCTAAGATTTATTGCAATATACAAAAAAGAACACACTTCAAAAATGAAAACCATCACTTGGCTTGCAGAGAAACAGATGGGCATGAATTACACAACTAACTAGAATGAAAAATAGACCAAAGTAAATTAAATGCTGGTGGGATGAAAATGAAGCATTTTGTTTTTCTGCTGAAGTGAGAAAACAGTCCTACTTATAATGGAAAAATATTCACTCTGTACTGTAGTGTAAGACAAAATCTATTGCACTGGAAGAAGATATTACTGGATTGTAAGAATACATGGTATTGCCACTAGAATGGACTGTCATACTGAAGGGAGAACTACCAATAAAATTTAAAATTCAGCAGTTCTGGACTGAACAAGAATGATTTCAGTACTTACATATTTAAAATTTTAGTTGAACACATAGAACAAGTAAACCAAATTTTTTTATTATGTGCTAACGTTGCATATTTTTTTTATTGTAATCTTACCATGAGATTTCATTCCATTTTTGTCTCAGTAGATCTTTCTGTTATCATTAATTACAGTTTTGTGTTTCCACAAGCATCAAATGTTCCTATAGAATCTGTCACTCAATCTTTGGCTTTCAAAGGGCAAGTGCTGTAATAAAACTGAAATTGTTAAATATCACAGAAATTATTTAAGTATTATTTATATCACAGATGAGGCTGAGGTAGATATTGTGCTAGATATTATCTAAGATTAAGTTTAATATTCTAAACCATACTATTCTAGCTCAATAGATAGTGGCCACTTTACATAGCTTCAGCTGTGCTGCAGTAATCAGACTTTGTAAGAGTATAGAGAATGATCTAATTGTTCTACATGCTTGGGGCAGGTGAGCTGCTCTAGGTTCCCACTGAACTGCAGGACAACGTCTTCTTTTCTTTCTGGGCCTTCTGTGTAGTGCTGATCATGAACATGTGGGAAAAGTATCAGATGACTAACCATAGGACAGGACCACTTGCATGCCACTGCATGATGAGGTAAGCCTCTGGCAAATTGTTAGCTGTACTTTTTCACCTGTTGGTGAGCATGCTTGATTTTTAGAGACCTACTGATGTTTGGACTGTCACATGATTTGGGGATGACACGGATTATTACTGACATTAATTTTAGAGAACAGCACAAATTAGTAAGAGTCTTTTTCCAAAAGGATTATATAGTAAAAACAAAGAAAAGATAAACAGATGTACTAGGAGAAATTAAATATCTTCTTATTTACTAGATGAGATACATGAAGATTAAGAATTAAAATCTTCATTCCATGCAGGTCAGTGGGAATTTTGCCAGTAACAGAAACTGGATTAGACTTTTACCCACAAGGATAATACTGTAGTGGTAAAGTAGAGACAGGAACTGAGTGCAGGTTTTCTGAATTCTGGAACAGAAAAGGGAATGTCGGAATGCTTGTCTTGATTGGAGTTTGGTAGGCGTGTGAGATCTGCACTGTACAACACCACGTACGAATTACATTTATACATCAGTGTGGTCAACTACAATTTTCATCCCAGAACCAATATCTAGAACTTGGAAAAGTGCTTTAGGGAAGGTGTGTGTGCTTCAGGAGGGCCAGTCCACTGTTTTAATGTTCACTGCAGCAAGCTCATCAGGGTGCCAACTGCAATGCATTTCTTACCATCTGGTTCTAATCAATCTTTGTGTGGCACCATGCCTACCATACACAGGTTCCCTGCTGTAAAATGACATGTTACTGCACAGTGGCTACTCATTATTTCAGTCATTGTGTCCTCACAATGTCATGCAGTGCCTGAGGGAGTCTTATAAATGCATGTGGTACAGTGAGGACTGCGATGCTCATAATGGTCTTCACTTCGTTTCACTAGGCTGCAGTGGGTTTAGACATGTTCCCCACGTTTTAACAACATTTCAGCATTACAGAGGCCATTTCTTAGCAAAATAATGATTACTAGGCTGCAACAGATAGTTAAGGATGTGTAATGAAGAGCAGCAGGGCACAGTACTGATAGAGGGAGGGTTGATGCTAATGGAGTTACACTATTCACTTTTTCCGTGCAGACTTTTTGTTTGAACAGGGGACCATGTTGCTAATGCAAAAAGTTTAAGGAAAAGAACTTCCCTTATGAAAATGCACAGTATACATTATGTTTTTCTATGAATGCTATAAGCTAAACATGACAGAGGTTAGAATTTTATCTTGGAGCCTATTAATTAAGATTCCAACAAAATCACCACCCACAATGAAATATGCAAAAATTAATCTTTGTTTAACGTCAAATACTGCAGACTGAGAAATTAAAAGAGAAAATCTCAAAACTAGATTTCTGACCTAAATGTTAGACTAAATGCAATGCATGTTCATTTCCAAAGAGGCTGTTTATGGCCCCTTAGACGTTGTGTTTATAAAGTATGGTCTGAATATTCCCAGTAAAAAAAATTTAACCCACAAGATGAAAGGTCCCCTCCGGTATCACAATACTTGAAGTCTTTTGTAAGAGACTCCCTCTGGCCTCAGATGTCATGGTGTAAAATATATTCTGAAATAACTGGGATTACAGTAGTATGAAATAGAGGTAAGTGAAATCATATGTAAAGCAATACTAGAAGTTTTGTTCATACGAGTGAATTTCAGATGCGGTAAATGCTCATAGGTTTTTCTCTCTCCTCAGATAAAATTATTTTAATAAGATAGATTAACCAAGTGCTGATTATACACAGGCCTTGCAGGTCCGTGCACAAGGCTGTTTATTGTATTCAGACAAGGGCAGGACATTTTGGTACGCCAGTCACGTCTGCTTTATTCCCCACAGTGCTCTTTTCTCTGGAGCTCTCTCTCCCCTTGGTCTCGCTGCCCTCTTTGCTTCTCTCAGCTGCCAATGCTCTTCCAGAGCCTGCCCCGGACCTGCGGAGCACCCTGAGGTGGTGGCCCTCACATCTGTCACCATCTGTGCCTCTCTTGCCCCACTGTAGTCATGACTCTGATTGTAGCACACATCATATGTGATTTTAGCTGACAATTCATGTGAATGTGGGTGTTCTGGACAGAAAATATCCCCTCTTCAAGTCATGTTTGTCTTAACCTTTTAGAATCCTTTGCTTTATCAAGAAAATGTCACAGCACAGATCAGGTTTAATCTTGGGCAAATACATAGAAAAGATTTTACAACATCAGTTCTTGCTAATGGCCTGACAGAGGACATGATTTCACAGTAATTACACCTGAGTGTCACTAAGACATCGCTATGGGATACATTTTCTATTTTATTCTCAGCAAAGTGGTCAGCTACAAGTGGAATATTTTCCTTTCTCCTCTGGCTTACTTTTCCAGTAAGGACAGAACCTTGCTCAGAAGAAGGAGAAGCTTTTTGGTTTTAAATTTTAAAATATCTTCTGTAGTTACAATAGTTACAATAACAATTTGCAAAGACTGCAGAAATCTTCAATTCATGCTCAAATGCAGAGTTGGCCTCAGATATAAATCAAGAAATTCTGAGATAGCTATCAAATTCCAGGAGCAACCACTCTCATCCTGGAGTATTTAGGTCATTTGATGACATGATTCTAATGCTGTTACTACATGGGTTGGCACTTTTTATTCTGAAAAAAAAAAAAAGACAAAACCCACCCTTTGATCTGTTACAGGGCTTCCTGAAGAAAAAAGTGTTTAGAAATATATGATTGTCTGAAGATATTTCTCAAGATTGTGAAATTACCTTGCAGATGTCAAGCACTATGTAAATATTGCAACAAAAAATATGAATCCCCAAAAAGATTTTGCACATGTAGAAGTAGGCAGTGACAGTTCATGGTGGGAGCCCTAAAGTGCTTTCCATTTGGAAAGTAGAGCTATTGGGAACATCTGAGCAGTGAATCTGTGCAGTCACTGAAACACAGCCCGTCTGGTCTGTTATTTGAAATATACTGTTTTGTAATCTTGTGAAAGTGAAACTCCAGGGAAATTAAGTACATAGCACCCACTTCCCATACTTCCTAAGTGTTTTCACATTGTACAACAAAGCCGCTTTTGTTCCTCTGGGCTCTTGACTTACAGCAACCTTTCCCTGAGCATCTAAAGTATTGTAGGAAGAGCAGAACTCAGGCAGAGATCATCTCCAACTGAAGAAACGGAGGAGGAGGGAAAGTGTTGTTTTGAAGGTAACTCTCAAAGTCTAGTCTATTAACAAGGCCCTGAAATTCAAATTTCTAGATAGCATTCCAGCAGAATCTGAACATGAGAGATAGCTGTATATCAGCTAAGTAAATAACATTTCCAGACTTACTGCTTCCTAGTGTTAAATCTCATATAGCCAGGTTAATTTAAACAAATCTGCTACCAGCCATTCAGTAGTTCTTGTAGGAAATGTAGTTAAATTTGTGGCTTACTATATATATGCATACACAAACATATTTCCGAAATTTGATGCGTCCATTTCATTGATATACCATACATTGATATACGTTTTTCCATTATGTACTTAGGTCACAAAATATTCTAAACTTATCAGTTTGTAAATGTAAATATAAACAAAAGGTATATGCCTATTATATTTGCAGTTCATATAGAAAGCTAAATTTCAAAGCACCAGCCAGGAGAAAAACCCTTAACACCCACTGATAGCCACAGGAGTTGTGCAAATGTGTGAAGGCTAAACTTCAAGGGTAAAACCCTTTCCCTTCCCTCAAAAAACTGTCCTACGTAAAGATGTAGTTGCAATGTTCTAGTGTAGGTACCCTTTCCTAGCATTTGACCAGGCATCTGCACTGGATTTGGGTCTAAAGCTGACAGGCAAAACCCATTATCTTGCAGAATCAGGCAGCAGTTGTGATCTGCGTGTCCCACATGTGTCAAGGATATCCCCCAGTGCTCACCCTTGTCTTCCTGGCCTCGCATCCCCTATGAATGTCAAGCTTCCAGGAGCCTGAGCTGTGGCAACTTTGCAACTTTAGAGCAGACTTCGTCCCCCACAGCTCACATGGAAGAGCACCAAAAACCCAGGACTCTTTGAAAGCTATATCTTGTCTGCCACCAGGGCCAATACAGAAGTGGCTCTGGTCAGTGTTCGCCAGTAATGTTTGCAAGGGAAAGAAACTCAAGATTCCTGACCTGCTTTCTCTTATTCATGGAGGGGGAAAAACCCCCAAACAATAAAAAGCCAACAGCAAATCTAAGAAATAAGAACAACAGTCGTTCCTTGTATCAGACTAACATGAATGTTAATAAGGAGTTTTGTGCTGAAATGGCACAATTAAGTACATACATTCTGATATCTTATTTTCTCTTCCAAGGATAGAGCAGACATATATATTCTCTGCAGATAATTGCAAATGCATAAGAAGGTTTCCACCATCTCTTCTGTCTTACAGATCCTAGCACAGAAATACAGAATTAATTAGAAACCACAAAGGTGCCGTCCTCTGCCATTTAACCTTAGCAGTCAGCAGGTGGTGTGTTGTACACTCAGCACTACGGCACAAAGGCAGACAAACCCAAAACTGACCTCCACACCATAGGGTGCCACAGCAACGTTGCTCAGGTGTGCCTATACAAATCAAGAGTTACACAAGCAAGACCCCTGAGTTGCGTATGTCTGAGTCCAGAGCAAGCACAGCAATTAGTCCTTTAAAATCAATTTTTATGAGAATAAATTTACAAGTGTTCATATATTTTGGGTCCTCTTCGTTGCTGCAAAGTGCCCAGGACAGCTCATGGTCTGTATTACATGGCAGGGCAGGAGCACCTACATTGTCCCACATCCACCTAACCCACGGCAGCTGCGTCCCTGACTGTGCAGACTCATCAGTTGCCTTTTCTTGGCTCTGATTGTGGTGGATGTTGTTTATATTCTATTCAGGTTATTATAACTTGTCCATCACATTCCTTTCTGTGAGCCCATTACAGTAAACCTCATTTTACAATCTGTCAGATGCGGGATGTTTTTGCGCATGTTATAGAGATGTATTTTTCTGTTTGCTTAGTATTTATCTGAATGATCCTGTGTGCAATAAATGGTTCCTGTTGCATGCTCTACTTGTAACTGCATTAAAGAAACACGTGTGTCTGTAGCAGTCAAGATACGTGTTGTGGTTATTGTCTCCTCTGAGGTTTTTGTGGTTTGGATTTTGGTGAATTCCTTAGATTTTGCTCTGGGTTTTTTGGGTATTTGTTGTTGTTGTCCATTTTGTATATGAAGGAATTTTTAATTATTGAAATCTTTTGTCCATACAGTTTTCTGTGGAATGAAATTGTATTGCACTGCCCCAAAATTTCCCTGCTGGATGCAATAAGATGTATTAGATGGTTTCTTGAGATCCTTGCAGCATTTAGTTTCTGTAGCTCTGTGTTTTTATGCTGTTGGGGTGTGGGAGCCATACGGGAGGTGTTGATCTGTGCTGAATGCTCGCCTGTGAATTATAGTTTGTATTTTGCCATCTGGCTGCCTGATAATTAGTCCATCTTTGTATCAAATGAATGGCACATGTCTTCTTTTTCTCAATACATATGCAAAACTATATATTTTGGAAAGGACTGTTTTCAACTTCACAAAATAGCCAGAAAGCAGTGTCTTTCTGTAGTCACATGTATGTCCTCAGACAAAGCTCACCCACCTATGGACCTAGACTAGCCTCTGCAACGTGCTATGGTATTATGCTAAGTATTGGATTTCTGGTTACGTGATGTTTTGAATTTGCTACATACATATATAAGCTGAGATCTGGACTATATACTATTTTACTATATAGCTGCAATATGTAGCTATATTTTCCTTCAATCAATAAATAAAAGAAATACTCAGTTTGACAATGTGTTCATTCTGCTATACCCTCATCACTACTCCAAGTACATTTCCAGGAGATCCATTCCTGATGGGATTCAATGGGTGGGGACTATCAGAAGAAGCAGGCTGAGCATCAAGATAGCCTAATGACACCAAGGGGAGCCTGCAGCTTCTGTGGTACTAATGCTAGAGAAATCTGTGGTTCATTATACCATGTGAAATCAGGAAGTCATGAATTCAATGAAAGTCTACCTGGGAAATCTAACTGGGGAAAAAAATACATTTTGTGAAGCCTTTTTTCTTCTCCTTCATCAGGAAGCCCTGGGAAAAGGTTGTCCAGAGGAGAGGGAAGGCGTTTTCTCACTTTGTGGGATGTCGGCAATCCAGCTCAGTGTTTAAGATCTATAATCTGTGAGTCACTAGCTATGTATTAAATGCACAGGAAAAATCTATTTTATTGCTATATATTTGGAGAAAGATTTTTTGATTTATAATATTGAAGAAGCTGTATTTTTTCAGAAGCTACAATTTTATTTTTTCTAATTTTTCAAGAATGCAACACATTCAAAATTAAAGGTGGGTGTCAGCTTGTGAATTATGACAAATTATTTTTCCTACCTGGAAAGAATTTTTACCACAAAATATATTCACTTATGCAACTTTCAACAGGTTGGCAACTGCCAAACTGCCTAAAAATACAACCTAAGTGACCCTATCTGCTCAGTCATTGTGATTTTGATAGTGTGAAAATTGTTTGCTAGAAATCAGTTTGATGCAATAATATCTGCCATTAAAAGGAATTAAATAAAGATGTACAACGTGGTCAAAATTTCTCACATATTGTTTGCACTGAACAGGACTTTTAGCTAGAAACAATCTAAGGAGTATGCATGTTGATGGTATTAAATATGTATAAAGAAAATCACTATTTCCTTGATTTATCTAGTCCTATCTAGTGGAAATGAACATTCATTTATTTACTAGCAAATCTGATTGTACATCTTCTTTCCTTTGGGATACCTTTGCTTTTCTACTGCCATTTGCATTGTCATCTTTTGAAATCTAAAATATTATTTGTACAAGAAGACTCCAATTTTTTTTAGTTGCCATGATCATATGGATCAGAGTAAAAACCTCTCTTTGTAATATGTATACACTAAGTTAGTAATAGTCTTCTTTTTGTCATTGAAATCACTGACAACAAATGACGGCCAGAGAGGGAATGACCTTTCTAAGGCATTTGCCTCCTACACAGTGCAAAACAGGGGTGCATGAAGATAACAGAACACTATATGTAAGCACTGTAAAATCAGTCTTTGGCTCGTTTCAGGTTGATGCCTGTTATGCTGATTAAACTGTGTCTCCATTTCTTCATTCTGCTCTGGCCTATTGTATCCACTGTTATCTCTCATTAACTGTGCAGATGGTAAGGTTTTGGGATCAGGCACATTTTTTGTTATAGATGTGTATAGCATATGCCAAGTTGGGGCCCTCATCTCCAGTTGAAATTGTAGCACTACTGCAACACAAATAATATTATTGGAAACAAACTTACCTCCAGTAAAAATAATGGATATTTTTCTTCCCAAGTTAAGAGAAATAAAAACAATTTGTTATTTTCTTTCTGTCCCTAAATACACACACACACAGAGGCACACACATACACAAATACATTAATCTAGATGAGGGTAATATGTTCACCTTCCATAGGTTCCGTATTTGATTGACCTATGTAATCAAAGGAACAGATAACTTAGTAAACCATAAAATCAAAGTAATACATCAGAAAAAAGAACTTCAGAGGCTACAGAAATAAACTAAAACTTTTATGTCCCCAGATACATACAGATCACATTTTCCTACGATCCCCAGTACTATCAGCACAATTTTATTTCTTTCTACTGATGTAAAATGCCTCTTGTGACAGAATTTAAGTGTGGTGCCTAGACCATGAAACGAGACTTCCCAGAAATCCAGTCAAGTACCCAATCCTACTCATACATCTTCTTGTGCACTGGTCTTCTGAGTAATAGCATGTCCAAACAATGAATCTTAATATGTAATATGGAAACAGAATGGCATGGACCTTTTGTTGAAGGCTTTTACAGGGCACTGTGCATGCTGCTGTAAAACATTTGCTCTCAGTTTCTTTGCCTGCACGTTTGCTCTCCTTCTCTGTTTCCCAAATGACCAGCTACCAGCAGGTTCTGGTCACAAGGTACTTAACTTGCTGACTTCAGGTTTTGAAATGTCTCTTTATATTAGTCTTTATTCTATAGAGATAGAATCTTCTCTTTTTTTTTTTTTTTCTCCAGAGTGAGAGGTTACGCTTGCAGAAAACTGGTTTTGATGGCTATGCCTTCCCATACCCAACACAACGTTTGACAGATGTAAATCTTTAGGTCCAAGCCTCCAAGAAGTTTTGAAAGGAAATTGGATCACTGCTTGCTTATGACATATATCATATTACATTAATTCTCTGCTTCAGGGCATTCACTGGCTGCCTTAGGGCCAAGAAGGATTATTTTTTTCATTTTCTCTCTTGAAGTATAAATTGGCTCCTAGGTGTTTTTGGTTTTTTTTGGTTTAACTTTTGTTTTGTTCCTCTAATGGCCAGCCAACTGGAAATAGGCCACATGTCTAGACAGGATGCAAAAGCACAGTGCTGCAATACTTCTGGTGCCACTTGAAGTAAGCTTATAGTTAAACTGATAGCCAGATTTAGGATCAGAAAGAATTTTTCCCCTAATCCAAGTGGAATAGTCATGGGTTTTCTTTGCTTGTTTTGTTGCATTCTTCCATATTGAAAGGCACAGTCTTTGTCCTAGGTACCTAGTGACTACAAAAATACGAAAAAAAAATATCCTGCTATACTGGAACCTACAATATTAGCAATATCTTTGATTTATCCTGGGTACTTTCTGTAGGTCATTATAGATTTTTTTAAAATTATTTGTTGTAATTGTTTTTTGTTCCGAATAAGACTCGGGCAGCATTATAGCAGAAATAATTAGGCCATTCAAGACTCTGCAGGGAATGGTAACACAGGGAAATGTATTTATTAACCTAGGTTGCCATTTCAGATGGATGTTCATATAGAAGTTGAATCCCAATTGCATCACTGTCATCAGGATTCTTAGATCCATTTGTTGCAGAAGTGTGTGGCAGAGCAGAATTCATTCATTCAGGCTCTCCATACAGAAATGCAGAATGTCAATCAGTTTTTCAAGGCAAATGTAACTCCAGTAGGTAATCAATCATCTTTCTATCACCTTATTACTTAGAGGTATTGAAGGACATTTCTCTAAATGACAATTCAAATGCACTGTGTCAGATAACACATCCAAGTAGCTAAGAAAGAAATGCTTTAAGGCATGTTCAGGTTTGTTGAGACCTTACATTTAATCAGGCAATTCTTCTAAAGTATGTTTCCTCAATGTTTTTAAGATTTTTCTAGCAAATAGAATGGAGTTTTATAATTTTCTAAGAGAAAAAAAAAGTGTGTGAAATGTCCTATTCAAAATAAGCTTATCTGATTTGTAATCCTCTTGTACATACACTTACAGCTCTGTATTGTGTTTTTTTAGCTTAAGGAAGATTTCCCCTTTGGAAATTCAGTACAATGGAAATGCTCAAAAGGTCTTTAGTACACGTGAATTTTTAACATGAGAACGCTCTAATTTTGAATACGTAAGGGAACAGCTAGAATCATCCTGAAAATAAGATGGTTACATTTTTGCTTCATAAACCTGTATATTTTTCATTCACAAGCGTGTTCTGAATTTCCGTCACATCTGGAAAAAAATTCAGCTAAACAAAGGAATAACTTCTATTTTAGATAAACAGAAATTTATGCTGATACCAATCCCATAAAGTCTTTGCCTGAAACACTCCTCATTGTGTCCATTTTCTGCAGCTAAGGCCCATATAAACTATGGCAATTGGATAAAGGTGTTGTATTTTTAAAGACTTTTGACAGAGAATAAGAATAATCATACACTTCAAAATACAAATTTTCTGTTATGTCATTGGAGTTGCAGGTTATCTCAAACATAAATCAACACATTAATTAATTCAGACATGTTTAGTAAAAGCCAGAAGTCGATGGCACTTTTGAACTTCATCAAAGTATGAATTTTGTACCATCCAGATTTTAACTGCTTTTATTCTAATTTTTTATGAATACTGTAAAAAATATGAGGCTTCTTTGTATTTAAAATAAAATAAAGATGTGAATCTCTTACGAAAAAAATGGAAACTTATGTATGCCACCAACAGCTTTAACTTAATTTTGCTTCATCATTGATACAGGCTATAAAAGCCGTCTCACTTTGTTACTTAATAGTATAATGCAGAAAGGTATGTTAGATCAGAGAGCTGAATCTTTGACTCTAATGCCCTTCTTGGCATCAACAGAAATGGTTGGCAGTAACAGCAATGAGGCATACACTTTTAGGAATATGCTTTATATTAGAAACAGCAAAATATTTCCATTGGAGCCTATGGCAAGAACCTGCAGGCTGGCCTAATAGTGAGCTGGGACCTCTACCTTCTTTGTCATGAGGTCAGGGTAGTGTGAGATCTTGAGACATTTTTCCTCCTTTAGGTGCTGTGACATTCCCATCCACAGTTTTGCTATGGCAGAAGTCTGCCTTTCAGAATACTATTGCCACAACCTGTCACCTTTCAGTAAACCATCACTGCCTGCAGTGCATCTCCTTTTGGTTTCTGATTTTTCTGAAATGGGTGGCAAACCATGGCACTCTCTCTTCTGCAGTGTGTAACAGAGTTTTTGGTGCTTCACACTGTGCTAATATGGGGCTATAAATCTCTATTTGCTCCGTAAATCCATGCCTGGCTGATAGTAGGTATCATCTGCAATATTTTAGGATGCCTGTTATCATGACTAGTTTCTGACCTCATAATAGCTTGTAGGAATACTACTTATGGAAATACATCATTAACCCTAAAAGCATTTATTAGAAGGGATTAATTGGAATAATTGTCTGTTGTTAAACAAAGACTTACATTGGCTTATGAACTGATTTCTAATGATTCACAACTCCTGCACATTCAGACGCAAAGCCATGGATCAGACTAATTTGGTGATAACAACCTTTACGTGTTTTGTGATGTTCTAAAATAGCCAGTATTTCCCTGCTCCTCCCCAAACCAGGTCACAGAGCTCCAGAAGCAGCACAATGAGACTGAGAGCCAAATATCTCTGTGACCTGCTTCAGATTGTGAATCAAAGTACCACTTTTAGCACACACAGTCTCAGGATGACCTGCTTTGCTCCTAGGCCAGGACCAGAAACTGGAGACCCATGAGCCTAGGTAGCCCAGACAGAAACTTGGGTCTGATGTTTACCACCCCCTATGTTGCTGAATCCTTTCACAGCAGCTTTTCCAGATTTGGATACATCAAGCTACTCCCTGCTTGGAGACCATCATGGTTACCTTCATACAAGAGTTCAGCCTTCCAATGGTCACCAGAAGTGACTAACCTTGACCTTCCTCTGTAAGTACTGTTCACTACAAGGCTAATTTGTATTTGGACATCGAGGGTACACATATATAAATACAAAATACTTAATTTCTTTACCTTAAAAAAAAATAAATCACTTAATATCCAGAATAGGGACAAGGATGAACAAGAGTTAATACACTGTCCTATTTTTTTGTTACAATCTTACCTTTGTTTGTACTTAAAAAACCTGAAGGTGGATGGTCAGGTTGCAACATTTTAGTCCCATAAAAATCTAAAATCTAGCTAAAGAAAATTAAAAATGTCAACCTAAATTGTTTATTTCTTTCCACACTTTCTAAGCAGTCATTTAAAAACTGCCTAGGGCAAACCTCTTAAGAAAAGCAGACTGCAAATGACCAGGTTTCTTTTAGGTCTGATTAAAGTCAAATTTGAAAAAAAATGTTGCATTTGCTGTATTATGAGCAGGAGCTGGACATCAGAAGGTGTATTCATCAGGAATACCAATTTGTCAGAACTGCTGCCCAGCCACATTAAAGGACATCTATTCTAATCCCTGTGATGCAATACTTGGGTTTTCCTGACACTCTGTATTTATGATGATCATGTTATTCATCACATAAAGCAGGGAAAACAAAGAGTCATTCTGATTTCCCTTGCAATGTCATATATCTACAAAGGCTAATGGAATCATTGCAGATTTATGCTCTGGTGAGTGCAGGATTTGTCCTAGCAGCTCTTTAAATTCTCTAGCTTTCAGATAGCAACACAGCTATAAATGATGTAAGTCCTGAACCATCTGGTTTCTCTGAGAGTGCAGGAGCTTTTTAGGAAATTTTTTCTTGCTCTGAATATGGTTAGTTATTTCTTTCCCCATTCCTGCTGTTGACTAAAACAATCCCTTTCTTACAAATTTTAATTCCTTCTTGAGCTGTACAACTCTTGACTGGATGTTATTTCATTAAACTGAAGAGACTATGTAAAAGGTTGAACTGATTGCAGTTCATGTGAACAGAAGGGAGCAAAGCTGTAAGATCTTCATTCAGTAGAACGGGAGAAAGATTTGTGGCAGCCAGGGAGTGCTAGCAAAGGAAGGTCTTTGTAAGTAAAGGCAAAACACAAGCTGAGATTGAAATTCTTGACTGTAAACCATCAGGGGAGCAATACAGTATAGCAATAACAATTGCTGATAATAGGCTCTCCCTTTTAGGAAAAACATAGCTGTATAGATCATATACAACCTAAATTACAAGTGCTATTCCCTTCTGTACAAGTATATAACCAAGATTGCACAACTGTCAGGATTTGGTGGGGGGCAGGCAGGAAGAGGATTTTTTACAACTGATGTTATTTCACAGGCACATCAAGGCCACATGACTTTCCAGAGGTTCCTTGGGAAAGCAAAGAGACTTTTTTCCGAATAGTTTACTAGGCTTAGAAAGTTTTTTGTCAGGTTGTGGAAATGCTTAGATTTAAAGGGCACTGAGCAGTATTTCAGAATAATTTGCCCTGTTTTCATTTAGAACTGTAGCAGCGCTCCTGATGCTCCCATCGTTCTTTGACGGCTGCAGTAACGCAGGGGAGGCTGAAGGGATCGACAAATTCTGGAAAGTCAATAGAGTGCCATCGCATGATAGCCAATGTTCAGTCAACCAAACTCTTTGACTAGCTCAGCCTACCAGTGTTCTTTTTACAGGATAAATTATTTGATGACTCCGAACAGCTTTGACCTTACTTTACTTTAGGCTAACTTTAGCCTTCCACTGTTTATCTTCTAAGAAAGAAATGATCTTTTCAGAAAGGAGAATTGCATTTTAAAATAGTAGCCATGGAATATCTGGAACAACCTTGCCCAGCACAGTCAGGAAGGTACATGATGTTTCTCAAGAGACCAATTTGGGTCACAAAACTAACACACCAAACACATCCTTCATTAAGGAAAATCCTTTGTGTCAAAGGCAGTATTCATATGATCACTGTGATATTTGAAATATATGAAATGAACCATCAGTTTTCTAACACGAGCATTTCACACAGCATGAAGCAAGGAAATTGTATGTTGATCTTGGCTACCCTTGTCGAACATTACAGTCCTGTATGATACAAAAATAGGATGAGCAATTAACCCAAAGACTTTGGCATATCTTGCACAACAGTTTTCCTTTATGTAACAGCTTTCATCAGTTTCATAGCATTCATACAATAGATATACTGTAGAAAAGCAGAAAAGTTAAAGCATTGATTAAGAACCCACCTTACTGAGGAGAAGAGTAGCGTAAAGCAGAGTTCAGATCTTCTGTTTCTTTACTTAATTGTTTGTTGCTGCAACATTATTCTGAATCTTGTAAATACAAGCTTTTATTTTGAAAGCATATTTCAGTGAACTCCAGCAGTACTACCTGTCTGAGCCAGTGCTGGACCTTGCTTTCAGGCCATCCATACTGTTTGAGAGCCCAGCTGTTGAAACTTCTGGAAACTAGCAGCCTGAGTGTGAGACTACCTTGCTTCCTCCCTGCTGTGTGTTTCCAACAGCCCCCATCAGTCCACAGCACTGGCGTAATCCAACTGGTTTTGGCTTTGTCCTCATTTTGTTTTGCAACAGAACTGTGTTGGTAGCAAGTCACTGAAGATTTTGTATATTTTCTTAAATGAATGAGCATTAGAAAGTTTGAAAGAAGTCCAGTATATTGAATTAGGCCAGAATATGTGAGGGGTTTTTTTTCACAGTGATATGCACTGGTAGTCTAGAAATATTCAACAGAGATTGTACTGGATTGTATTAGGAAATATGTTGATTAAATGGAAGCGTAACTTTGTCTTTGAAGTTAAACATGAAGCCACAATCTACCCACTACTCCTTAAAGCTTCATCTCTTGTCTTTGGAGACCTATTGAGATATTTTTCGAAGTAAATACATATGCTGCTACAGATTCATTAGTGCTTCTAGATTATCCATGCCTCTGCTGAATAAAGGTTTTCTCCTCTGCTGTTCCTTTACCCTCTTGATACACAACTGATACATAACCAGTGCTCATTTGTAATATGTATTGATGTCTTAGTGTACAGCACCCTCTCATAGCAAATGGGACTATACAGTATCAGCCTAAGGAGAGACACCACAAGGAACCCTGTGCTCTTTCATCTAGAGGCACTCCTATGGGCCCTTTCATCTCTGGAGAGTTGTAGCACAAATTAGCCGTGATGTGGGAGATGGCAGCCCCTACTTTCACGGCCGTACATTTTTATCCATTTGTTTTTGTGTAAATGTCATAGGTTGAGCAATGTTAAAGAGCAGTGTTTAAAACCACTCAAAAATGTGCTGACAAATGATGAGCTATGTTCCTT
The DNA here is from genome assembly GCA_035583135.1 of Lophotriccus pileatus. Taxonomy (NCBI): domain Eukaryota; kingdom Metazoa; phylum Chordata; class Aves; order Passeriformes; family Tyrannidae; genus Lophotriccus; species Lophotriccus pileatus. Next base: position 23,048,525 of record JAWWES010000041.1, on the reverse strand, counting down.
ATTGAGTAGTTGTTTTGAAGTGCAATATTGCTCTATGTTTGTTGTCTTGGTTTTTCCAAAACACTTTCCTTCTTCATCTTACTTTTGCTAGGATTTAAAATTTCATAGCTTTGTTCATATACTATATTTCTGCCTTTGAATGTAAATCTTACTCTATCCTTCCCAAGATACTTCCAGATCGGATTTTATGCAAAACAGTTTTCGTCCTCTGATTTACTTTGTAGTTATGATGAGCACAGAAAAATTCAAAATATTTTGAAAACAGAACAGAAATATTTTCCTTTGCTAGGACTGTGGCAAGGTGTGTTGAACTGACTGCAGCCGATCAGGGTATCATCACTTCCCTCACGCACTCACAGATGCTCAGCTCTGATCTGTTGGCATAACGTAACAGACAGTTGCCCCATAACCTGTTTCTGTCAGTATGACTTGGGTTAAGGGAAACACTACATTTAAGCCTTTTTTTTGTTTTTTGTTTTTTTAAACCTGAATCATCCAGATAGATTGCATCAGAGAACAAGGGAGCAACTACTTGCATGATTGTATCCTTAACAGTTTAGTCCAAGTTTGCTCCAGAAGAAATCATTCAAGCAGCTGGACTTACTGAGCCAATGTGAGTTGCCCTAGTCCCTGCAATATGAAATCTGTTGGAGGCAAGGAGAAGATACAAAAGCAAAGAAAGTTCAAGTGCTCAGCTCTGATCTGGACCAGATTATAAATAGTTTTGCTTCATAGAAAAGTAGCAAGAGCACATCTTGCTCTCTCACATTCTTTCTGCAGGTTTCCCCCCCAAAATTTTAGTACGAATAAATAATTGAATTACCTTCACAAAAATCTATGTAAAGAAATCTGAAGAGGAGATACACCACCAAAACATATCCCAATAATCCTGTATTTTAACAGGCTTTAGCTTTTAATATGAAAGAAATACTTCTGTTTCTTAAGAGGCACAGCTTAAAATACTATTATTTACATTAACATATTTATTCAAATCAAGAATATTTGTGTTAATGTTTTCTAAGTAAGATTCTGAGGGGGGTTTATGACTATGTCAGTGTGTTTTCCACCTGGAGAAAGCAGTTTCAAACAACAAAAGAACAAACTAATAGAAAGGACATTTTGGACATCCTAGTATCCTGAAACTTACTGCTTTGCTAATGAAATGTTTAATTTGTTATCTGCTTTTTCCTAAAACTCCCTTTATTTAACCTTTCTTTACATAAGTCCTTGTCATATTAATTAATTATAAATAGTGCCATTGGCTGGTCTCTAATGGAGAGAAAAACACTCAGTGACGCATGAAGTACAGGTTAATGCAGAGAAGTCTGTAAATCTGCCTAGGGCTCACCAGGTTGTATTATAGTTCTTAGACAATGGCTTTGGATAGCCTGTGTAATATAATGAAATCAAACCAGTGTATCATTACATGCATATTTGTAATTAATAAGAACAAAACAAATATTCACTGAGGAAATTAATGATGTGCTGATAAATCACCACATGCATGAGGTTTACAAGATTTTAAAAATCCTAAATACTTAGTGTGTAAAATGAATGTGCAAAATAGCTGAAAACATCAAAGAAATAAAATATTTCTAACTTTATTACCTCCCATTGTATTAAGACAAGTTAACGTAAGTTACATAATAATTCCTGGGGAATAGCTACTTCATTATCCCATCAGTTAATTGAAATTTATCAAGGAAGAAATAATTGTGTGTTAAAAGAGACTAGTAGAGCCTGTGCATTAATGTTACATCTTAAGTGAGGAAAATGCCTCATTCGCTTCTACTCTCTAAAGGGCTAAAACCAGAACCCTATGGTGAGGACATAATTTGGGGTGGAAATTAATAAAAACTGTTTGTGTTTCTTTTTTGGGTTTCTACTTCCAGTAGAGGCTGAATTTCACATAGAAGTGGATTTTGCCCACCAACCTGGCATCAGTGAACCAGCTAATGGGCTGTAGGCTTTATTTCTTCTTTAAAGATTATGATTTTCATAGAATCATAGAATTGTTTAGATTGGAAAAGGCCTCAAAGATCCTTGAGTCCAACCATTAACCTGGCACTACAAAGTCCCCTTAGGTTTAATTCTATGCTATTTGATATCATACCCTCCATATATTTTTTTAAGAGTCATCCTCTTTACAAACCAAGGAATTACTTTAGCACCTCAGTTTTGTTTTCCGTAGTAATTATTAGTTTTGTGATTTACAGCCAGAAACTGGGTATTGTTACCAAGGGCACAACTCCTGTTTCTAGTTTTGTAGACAGATCTTGTCCAGCCAGCTGGTGAGACAGCCAGTGAACTGGTAGCAGCTGGGGGAATTACAAATAAGCTTTGAGAAGAACCCTTGTTGGCCCTGCTCATTCCTTACTTGGTTTTCCCCTCCATGAGAGATGTGATAGTGCCTTGTTTGTTATAACTGTAGATGCTTTCATCATTCATTCACCATAAGATTAATCCTTTTCTTCCTTTTTTTTTGTCTTCATTTTAATGATGACTGGTAATGATGAGTTCCACTAGTGTTTGTGGTGCAATGACCCAGTTTTGAACCCTTCTTCTTCCTGTTTATAGTTCTACTAAGGCAAGCTGAGCAGAACTGAACATAACATTCCAGGAAATATTGATTTACACAATATGAGATTACTTTCTACTCTGTTCCATCTATATTCTTAGGACCTCACATTGGATTGCAATGACTATACTGACCCGTCCTCCATGGTGCCAAATGCTTTTTTCAGTGCTGATACAATCAATTTAATATTCAGCCACACTGCGTGAACAGTTAAGTACCTTTCTTTGAATATATATTGCATTTTACTTCTTAGCATTTAAAAATATTATGGCTCCAAACCGTGCTGAGGTTTTTTCTAATATTAGCTACTTTTATAACACAGGTTTTGCTGTATCACTTTGCTGTCTGAAAAAAAGAAAATTGTTAACTGTTTCATCATCTTATGCCTCTTATCTGATATTTGATTCAGAACACTTTTTCTCTTCCTTCAAACCATGGTGTAACAACCATATGGCTTATTTTGCAGGAATTCCATTAGAGAATATGTGAATCCCCATGGTGATTATAAACAACAGGGTTTTTAGCCATTACTTCAGAGTCTGCATGCAGGGAATTCTACTGTATCAGAAAGGTATGGGTTTTGCGTGCACCAGTTTTTCCTTTATAAGGCATTTATAATGCCAGTACTGAAACATATTACAGACATTCAATATTCTGCAGCTGGAAATGTTTTATTCAGCTCACCTGGCACTGAAGCAAAGCTTATCCACAGATAATCTATTATGCTTTCTTTCAAATCTTTCCTACACCCCAGCCCTCCATATAATTGAAGTACCACAGTAGCTGATTCTACTGTAAAGTTCAACAATAATTTTAAATTCCTGGCACTACTCCCAGTGGAGCTACGTTAATTTGCAGCAGCTAAAAATACAGCCCAATAGTGCTGTTTTGCTGCATTCCCCCTCCTCCCCCAAACAAAACAAAGTGTTTAAATGCTTAGAGAACACATTTGACATATATATGATGCTATTTAATAACACAGTGACAGAGAATAGGATGATGTCTAGAATACTGTGGTGATTGCCTTTAATTTGTTTCAATAACAGCTTACAGTGCACAGAAATAGCTGCTTTATTTTATATATAGCATATTAATAACACTTTCTAAACTAAATTTAATAGTGTTCCATTACTCCTGGCTTTTTTCTCCTGTTTCAGAAGTAATAGTAGAAAGCCTGAGGTATTTCATCTTAGCATATACTAATTATCAGTTTTCCAAAGTAAAAAAAAATGTTATTAAACTGGAACTTTTCCTCTACAGGAAATCACTTTGCTAGGAATGGCGATTGGGTTACAAGCAAAGCAGTGTCCTAGTCTATCATGAAGAAAGGAAACCTGGGTCAGAAAGCAAGACAAGACCTCATCTCTCCATTACCCATGTCTATATAGGTCAGCTCTCATCTCTGTGAAGACTCATTGTGTTGAACAGATGCTGCCCATCTGTGGGGCCTGCCAAGTCAGAGGATACATATTTAAGTGTCCTTGGATCTATGGGCAAGCATAAAACTCACAAGTAGAAATAAAAAATAATAATGAGAACCAGAAGGATAATTAAGACTAAGAACTTCACAATTAAAAAACATATATATACTTTTTGTTATAAAAATAAACAAGAAGAAAAAGAAGTAATTGAGTTAATTTGTGGAGTAACCTATTCCTGGTGTAAGCCATTCCTATTCATTAGTTAAATCTATATACATTCTTCCCATTGCCGGTTTTGTGATTTAAACGGATTTGTGAGTTCCTTCCTGAAAAGGACAGTCTTCTTAAACTGGAACTGAGTAAATGTCATGTCGATATGAAATGAGATCTTTCATGGACAAGATGAAACAGCATTTAGCTTAAACATATTGAATATGTTGAACATATTGAAGTGGGATGACTGTTAAATATCAGAAAGTGCACTATTAAGGAAAAATAGTACAAATATAAAAAAATATACTCTGCATGGATAGCTGGCATCTAACTCAAAATCATCCTGAAGTCTACTCAACCTAGGTCTTGATGGTAAAGTACAGGAAATTCCCAAAGCTGAATGAAAAGCAGAAGGCTTGAATGCCTTTATGTAACAGTTTTGCAGTTGGAAACAGCGTCATGGAACAAAATGAATCATTCATCCTACATGGAAAGAGAAGCAGAGGTAAATTCAGGTTTTCAGGCTAAGAACTTTAGGCATCTGTGTCATTAGAGGTAGAGGAGGAACATGCGTCACAGGCTTCTGTGTTGGTGGTAAATCTATATTAAAGGGGAGAAAAAGCTAATTCCCACATTTCTGGCTGCAAAATCCCTGCCTCAAGGACAACATCATGTTCAAATCCTGCCCTTAGGTCAATCTGTGTAGCACAAAGTATTAGCAGGAGAGGAGAGGTTTAGCCTATGAACTGCATATGAGGAATTTCCTAAACCACATGTTACTGAAGAGATACTCCAGCAGCCATTCCATTAAAATTAAGTTATATTCCTGCCTACATTTTTTTTTTTTTTACCATTCATCGTGCACCTATTTCCTCGGCTGTTTGATTAGTCAGTGCACTTTCTCACAGCAGTACTCTTCAGTGTCCACCTTGGGAGAGATTTTACCTGATTACTGATATGACCTGCAACACAGAGAACTGACATGCTACAGAAAACATCATTACTCTAAATCTGATTGATTGTTGCACAGCTATTTGTAAAACATTCATCTTGACTTAGCAAGGGTCTGAAGTTCAACAGTAGTGTGCCCTATGTACATAAAATCACAATGCTCTTTGTATCTTTTTGACTTTTCCACAGCATTGTGGGTTAACTACTTATTAACTATTCTTATTAGGCACGGTCTCCATGCTCTGCTCACCCTCACTGCAGCTGCTAACAAAACTTCCCAATGAATGCTCTGTTCCTTGAGTTTTCAGCTGCTCTTACAGTTTCATGCTTTTCTACCAGCATTGTGAACAATGGCTTTTTAAAGTGGCTTGCCTTATTCTTATACTTCTTTATAGTATCACAGACAAACCAAATCCATTTGCATTTTGGTCACATTGTTTGACCATGTATGGGTTCTTTCATGTCCTGGAGTTTAACCATCACTGATTTTAAAGGGTCTCTCTTTTATTGTTTCAAAAACTTCTACAAATGCTGACAGCAGCAAAAGCAAGGTACAGTGAATGGCAATGGAGAGGTGAAAAGCTAATCTCCACTCAGGAATGCATATTAAGGTATGAATGAAATTAAGGCATTAGTTGAATTTCACCTCATACTTAGTCCTAGATCCAGCACCCACAGTGTCCCCTGAAACCTCTTGAAACCTGCAGAAGAGTTTGTCCAATGTTATTGGATGTTTTTATCAATGATCCATAAAAGATATAGTTGAACTGTAGAATAACAATACCATCAAGATGGGTGAGGCAGTAAATGATGAGATTATGGACAAGTTATTGATCATAGTCCAGCAAAATTATTCTAATTCAAGCAAGTGCTGTGTAGTGCGTTTGGGTACAAAGAATACCAGCTGTTCTCCAGGTGAGAGGCCTCTGAAGTACTCACTAGAAAAACCCAAGTGTTCCTCACTAACCCGTTCCAATATTCTGGCCAAAGCATTTACTGAGAAGCTTGCATATGCACCAAGGGTAACATGGAAATAAACTGGGAATTCACTTTGTCTCTGAACACAGCAGTACTAAGACCATTACTAGGGTCGTGTTTCTGGCTCTTGACAGCCTCATTTAAGTAACAGTGTGAAAAGTGCAGAGTGTACAAAGGGGCCCACAGATCATTCAGGTCACGATAGACACAATTTACAATGTGGATACTGAGCACTACTTCTGGATTTTTTTAAAGATGTGATCCACGAACAAAGATTTTGTTCACATACTATTCTGCAGGTAAAGGCATTGGAACAATCCAGCAGCTGGGACTGAAGATAAAGGGGGAAAAAAGCAACTTTAAACCCTAAAATGACATGTGACTTCCTAGCTGTAATGGAAGGTAAGAATTGGATAAACTTATCAGGAGGCTGTAAATTCATCACAACCTTAGGTCTTCAAGAAATTATTATGTGTTTTCCTATAAAGTGCGCCTTAATCTGAGCTTCTGAGCAGATGTCTGCAGAGGGAGGTCAGATCAGCTGACAATATTGGTCCCTACTGGCCATTACCTCATGAAAGAAATCTGTGAAGAACAGAGCTGAGATTCAATTAATCATATTTTAAACTAAAAGCTTTTTATTCATGTTGAGTTTTGCTTCTTTCTTTTGCTTGTGAGAGCGATTACCAATTCCATAGAGAAGAGTTTACAGTAAATACAAATAAGGGTTCAGAAATCATAGTTTAAAGCTGAACTATCATTTTACCATAATTACTTTGTGTGGAGCCCATGGTGGAATTATGTCATTTGGAACAAGTAATGGCTATAATCCAATTACTCCCTTCATTTTTTGTTTCTTTAAGTATTAATTCAAATTTTAATAGTATTGGAAAACACAGCTGCTTCTTGTTGGAAAGACAGTTGTTTATAGGAATAATTCATTCAGTTGGATGTAATCTATAAATCTAGTTTTTAAAAATGAAATTATATAGTGACCTATGTTTGTCCACGTTGTTTCCAGGGAAGGTTGTCATTAACCCTTTTTCTCGTACTGTGCATAGTTTTGTTTGAAATGTGGTTAAAATACTACTGTCAAGATTTAGACATGAGTATTAATCTTCACACAATTTGTTCAGTTCCATTGAGAAAATTTCCCACATTGTGTTTAGTGTGATCTGGAGCAGAACTTTTCCTTATAGATGTTCATGCAGTGACTATCAAGGGACATTTGTGAATAAAATTTAAGCCTAGAAGAAGAGAGGAAACCCATGCATATATATTTTTAAATCATAGTTATTTTTTTTAAAAATTATTAAGGACTTCGCAGTTCAACATAAAATTATCTGATGACACATAAAAGTAATATCAGGATAGTTATTTACATGTAGGTGGAAAACCATGAACCAGTTAAATATCTGATAGAAAACCTATGTATGCAAAATTCTCACACCCCCAGCAGGACATATGATGTTGGGAGATGTTGCATATATTATGGGGGCAGGGAAAGCACACTATTTAAGGGGGTGTTTAGAAATGGTACTGCACATACTTTCAAATCCTTCTCTTTGTAAATTGACATTATTTATCTTTAACAGTACTCCATAAAATAGCTGAAAACAACCTATATTATGTCTTCTGAGCACATTATCGTGAGACCTAGGCAGACAACTAGCTATGGGTTCCACTAGTAGTCTGTGAATGTCTCGTACTCAAAAAGATAAAGCTGTTATTTCTGGGCCTATAGTGTCATGAATAATTACATGTAATGGAAAACCTCATAATTTTACGTACAGAAAATTTGCCACTAAGATTATGAAGTTTGCTGAATATGTGTATTTGTAGGGAAGAGCATTTGTTCCGGAAAGAGATACTGTTAGCTAATACTGGAAACCAACTAAAATATATGTGACTATATGATTCTCACATTTACTGAGACTGGAATGTAAGCAGATATGGTTTACACTTAGAGGTGTGCATCTTTGGAATGACACCATGAAAGACTCATAAAATTACTCCCATGCATAGACCCACATACATCCACTCTAAACATAACTCAAGATTAATCTGTTTTGTGGCATCTGCTGGGCGTTAATAACTTAGTTCTACTACACCGTAGAATTAAACTGAAACCTTTCAAAGAGATTCTTTAGAGTGCAATTGAGTGAAAAATATTGACAATTTCATCAAGAGGATGCATGTCTAAAAATTATTAGGATATGTTACAAGATATCATAGAATCATAGAATAGTTTGGTTTGGAAGGGACCTTTATAGGTTGTCTAGTCCAACCACCCTGCAATGAGCAGGACATCTTCAACTAGATGAGTTGCTCACAGCCTGACCTTGAACATCTCCAGGGATGGGGCATCCACTGCCTCTTTGGACAACATGTTCCAGTATTTTACCACCCTCACTGTAAAAAACTTCTTCCTTTTATCCAGTATATAGTTGTTTATATATTGCTTTATTTTAAAACCATTACCCCTTGTGCTGTCACAACAGATCCTGGTTAAAAGTCTTTCCCCATCTTTCTTGTAGGTATACTGACCATACTGCTAAAATCTCTCTCCTTTTCTCTCTTCTGTTTAAAATTTATACATCTTTCTGAAATATTTTCATTTGAAAAATTGCCATTTACACAGAAATGTCCCAGCCATTTCTAATACAAACTTGCTTCATAGACTCTACCAAAAGCAGTAAAGAAATTCCTTTACATTGCATTAAGCATCTCCCATCTATGTAAACCCTTCATACAAGCCCTGTTCCAAGACCTGCACTAAATTAGTGATACCTGCCCAGGAGCATGAAGATTTTGCTGTGCCCAACCTCTTTGAAGACAGAACAGTCATTTCACCTCCTGTTGCAAAAATGCAGGGAACTAAATAAACTGATAATTGTCACATTAAAAGAAAAAGAAAAAGAAAAAAAGAGAGATTTAGAGAAGGAAAGTAACACTTTCATTTCTTTCTTTTTTTTTTTTTTTAATTACCTCCCAGCAATATTTTACAAGTATCTCATATATAAGATACCTAAATAATGATTGAAAACTATTTATATCTCAGCTTTCCCATCACAGTGGAAAGCAATATGAAAACACAGTGATCAATATTAATTAGTACAACCTCACTGCAGACAAAAACAAACAAAGAACAGTAGTGTTACAAAAAATCCATACAAAAATCCTCTAGCACGCAAAATGAAAAACCCGTAAAATCTAAGCAACTTTGCCAGTTTAATTCAATTGGTGACTTCGCTCCTCTGCATAGGATGCTGTGGAAGGTTCCAGAATGTGGGCTCTTCTGGTGAGGGCACCTTCCCCCCTCCAGGTGTCCCATGTGTCTCACTGTGCTCTCAGCAATCACAGCAGCAGTGCTGGGGATTTGGGAAACTGGTACACGCAAGAGCAGCCCTGAGGCTACTGTGTTGAAACTGGAAAGTAGATCACCATACAGCTGGTCTAGGACCAAGCAGCACTCATATGGCTTACAGCCACACTGCAAACTGTTCCTCAATTATACTTTTGCCCTTCAGGTACCAGAAGAGGATTTATGCCATTAGTTCCTATTCTGAGATAATCAAGCTGCTTAATATGTAAACTTCCCAATCTAAAACATCAGCATTCTTAAAACTATTAAACTATATAATAGTTTAATAAACTATAATTAAAGAGAGAGTTGAAAGCAACAATTTCCACACAAACTACATGCACGATTCTCTTCCCTTCAGATATTAAAACCATTATTTTAAAGTACCTTTGCATATCCTTTAAAGCTATGAAAACTATCTCTTAATAATATTAAATACTATCCAAAGAGCTAAACTGCAGTAAATACAGCTATTATAATATGATAAAATCCCTCTGCTTTAAGCAGTCTTCCCTGAATCTTTACGGTACTTTAGCTCCCACTGTTTTTCTAATAGCAAGTGTGTTAGATCTGGTTAAATGCCACAAGTAAGGCTTCTGTGGAAAAGACAGTATAATCTCACATTGCCTAAGGGATGAACAGCTTATGCAAGTGGGGTATCACTTTGCCCTTGAGTTAATAATTACATTCTTTCAGTGTCCTACATATGTACAGATCCATAGTTATGTCTGAAGAGTGTTGTTAAATAATTTCTTTTAAAGTTCAAACATTTCAATAGCTACAACCACATCATTTTCCCTTTGGGAGAGTCCATTTGTTGTGCTGTGTGTGCTAATGTGTAGATCCTGGACTACCATTTCTCCATTCCCTTTCAGATTTTATTTAACTTGAATATGAATGTGTTGGCAGGACTCAGGACTTTATTATCCAATTTCTATATGGTGTCAATATTGACAGTTTTTTAATTGAAAGTTCCTCAGAATAAAACAGGAGCTGTGCACTGGTGATCTAGAAGTTCCAGCATTTAGTCCACTGTGGCTCATCTACAGACTACAATATTTTGATGTAGTACTGTACCAGATTTTGATGTAGCAATGTAGAAATGAATGATATCACACTCACCTTAACCCATCTAAAAGTGGAGATCCAGTTGAAAATAATGGTGCCTAAGAAATCACTGCAGAGAGACAGGCAGCTGCAGGGGCAGATTCAGAGCACACTGATACAGCTATCTGAGATAGATGAGAACTGTTCTCTGGAGGTATCCTTATGCCATGAGCTAAAACATAGCAGATCTGAAACAATTAGTCAGGACCAAGCATCTATCTTTCACACGGTTTAATGTCAGTGAGATAAATCCAAGCCTTGCCTTCCAGTTCAGATGTTGAAATTATTAAAACACAAACACATCAGTGCAACAAACAGTGAGGTACCTCAGATAGCATCTTTAGCTCCTTCTCCTAACTGTAGGGTGTTGAGGAACTTGCATGATGGAATGATCCTGGATGTTGTGCAGAGAGGTGCCAAGGACTAACCCACAGGAAACCCTGGCCATAGTCTGTGTCCAAACAGGTTCTTGAACCATGACAACCGTAAATCATCCTTACCATTTTCTTCCCCCTGTGAACCTCACCTTCCCCTTATAACAGGCTAGAATCACAGAATACCGGGATCATCAAAGTCCAATTCCTCGTTCTATATAGGACAACCCCAAAAATCACACTGTGTGTTTGAGAGAATTGTTCAAGCATTCTTTAGCTCTGGAACTATGACCTCTTCCCTGTGGAGCCTGTTCCAGTGCTCAAATACCTTCTGGGGGAAAAATCTATGCCTAATATCTGTCCTAAACCTCTTCCGACACAGTTTCAGACTGCTCCCTTAGGTCCTGTCACTGGTCACCACAGTGAGGAAATCAGTGCCTGCCCCTCCTCTTCCTCTCACAAGGAAGTTGTAGACTTTGATGAGGTCTTCCCCCAGTCTCCTCTTCTTCAGGCTGAGCAGACCAAGTGCCCTCAGCTGCTCCTCATACAGCTTCCCCTCAAGACCCTTTACCATCCTTGTTGCCCTCCTCTGGACACTCTCTAATGGCTTAATATCTTTCTTATGTTGCAGTGCCCAAAACTGCCACAATATTCAAGGTGAGGCTGCCCCAGTGCAGAGCAGAGTGGGACAATCCTCTCCCTCACCCGGCTGGTGATGCTTTGCCTGATGCACCCCAGGATACAGTTGGCCCTCCTGGCTGCCCGAGCATTGCTGACTCCTATTCAGCTTACCGACCAGGACCTCCAGGTCCCTTTCCCTTTCCCTTTCCATGGCACTGCTCTCCAGTCTCTTATTGCCGTGTCCCAGGTGCAGAATCTGGCACTTTTCTTTGATAAACTTCATACAGTTAGTGGTTGTCCAGCCCTCTAATCCGTCAAAGTCTCTCTGCCTTTGAGGGAGTCAACATCTCTCAATTTAGTGTCACTGGCAAACACACTTAGTATTCCTTTGAGTCCTGCATCCAAGTCTTCTATGAAGACATGGAAGGGCCTTGGACCTAAAATGGAGGCCTATAGAACCCCACTAGTGAACTGTATACCACCTTGATGAAACCCTATTTTCTATAACCCTATTATTATTATTGTTGTTGTTATTGTTACTCTGTTTATAAAGTATGTAACCATTTCCAGCATCTGTCTTCCTCTGATGATAGATTTCAGAGCTTGTACCTAAAACAGGATTGCACTTATGAACCAACTCATCTAAGGTAATGTGACCCATCTTACCTAACATTACAGATCCAGCTGAAGAACCAGCTCAGGTAAAATTATATTCTCAAGACCTAAACACCATTTGTTTTACTCTTTGCCAGCAGAACCAATGGAGACTTGCTCTGATCCTATAGCCCTTCAAAAAGCTAATTTGTGGAGTAAGCTCAGGTGACAACAATATTTCTTTCAAACCTTATATCACCTTATTCAAAATAAGAAGTACACTTTGGTCTGAAGGATAGAGAAGGTTTCCAGGTATAGGGAAGAAACAACTGAATGGAACACTGGGCTTTAAAGGGACACTGTGCTTGAGCAGGATTATAATGCTCCCAGGGCTGTATCCTGAATCCCTCCTTCAAACATTTCAGTATAATCAGCTTTTTAGGCCTTTCAGCTCCATGCCAAATGAGGATAATGCCCATGCTGCCCACACGAGCCAAATCACCTCCAAATAAGACATAATAATATCGGCATCATACCACTCCAATAACACTGTGTAAATAAGGAAATCTGGTTTCTTTATCTTGCATTGGGAGAGAGTTTATCATCATTTTCCTTTTAGAAGCAACATTATGAAAGCCAGAAGGTGAAAGAAAAAAGAAAAATGGGAGAATAAGCTTTTCATATTACCAAAGACTAACAGCCCCACCATAGGAGAGTCTGTTGTTTCTGGATACAGCAGTATTACCAGAAGTTTACCATGTGGCATTATGACACTCTGGAACATACTGTTCTTGCTGTGAGGATACACTGGGTAAGGCTTTATCCTGAAGACCTCAGTACAGAGATAACCTAGAAAGCTTCTCTGGAATTGCTTTCTGAGATGCACTAATTGATTATGTTGACACTTCCAGTCCCTCCAGGACACTGTTTCACAGTTCAGTGGACACTGTAGTGGTGTAAGTGAGCTTGTAGAATTTCCCTTAGTGTATTCACAGGCAGCGAAGAGGTGAAGAGATAAGGAATGGGTTTCTCAGTTACAACTGGGCAAAAATTCTGGTCTTAAATCTTCTCTGTCAGCTCACTCGGTTGCTGATCTTTTTTAGGAATCAACTGAAAAATCAGCGACTTCTAATGCTGCCTAACTGAGGCTGGTGACCAGCATCTACAGTCCTCTGCTAGGCTGTGTCCACTGATGGCTTACACTTGCAGGCCATAGACAGCAATGCCTCACGTAGTTAATTACCAGCTCTAAGTTGGCAATCAGCTACTGAAATGGAGTAGAGATCAGCAGCCTGAACCTTGTCTCAGCTGTAACTGGGACTTTAGCCATGAGCGTTTCAGCTGCCAGCAGCCATGAATGATTCCATATGTACAGTAAATTTAAGCTGTCAGAGGCTCTTTAGAGGCAAGAATGGACCACCTGGGCCATCACTGATGTACTATCGTACCATGGCTACTTCAATAATTATCATGGGCAATGACAATTCATTGTGAAATGGCAGCCCCCTTACAAGGTGTCTGTTGGAGAGGTTTAGCCTACAGAGCTTCATCTTTGCATCTTGGGCAAGTGTGAGGAGAATATTTGGTTGCAACTATGAGAACAGACTTTCTGATGCTTGCTAGTTATGGATGAAAGGCTGATATGTAAACAGGCACCTTCTGACCAAGCCTGAATTAAAGCTCACCCTCATAAGTTGTAGAATTACACACATTTATTCAGGAAATACAGAATACAGAATAATTCTCTCTTGTTTTTTATGTAGATAACAGTAAACTGACTAGTTGTGTAGGCTACAGATGTTTTTAGGGAAAAGAAAGGCTTTGCAAAAATACCAATTCGTTAGAAATTCCTCAAAGAATGATGACAAATTTTTTGCCAGATAAAGTTGAGATAGTTTGGCTTTTTTTTTCCAAATCCAGAACAAAATTCCTTTTCAAAACAAGGTAAATCACAGAACTTCCTCACTACTGTAGCAGTATTTGGCATTTTGGGACAGGTTGGCAGCCTGGGATCAGGTCTCCCTTCTGCAAAAAGTATGGGTCTTCAGCATCAGAATTTGCTGGGATGGGTAATTTTACTTACACAAAATAGCTTTCAAAAGACTTGGGTTTGTTTTGATACAGAAAAAAACCCCACTTTTTTAAATGTAGAAGAATTCTGCAGAATGAAAGAACAACTCTCTGCCAGCTTTACTTCTGTAATTCAGGTCAATAACTTGTTCAGCAAAGCACTTCCACATTAAAAAATACTAGACAGTAAAAAGATATAAGTGACCCTCTCTGAAGAGTTCTTGACAATTTGAGCTGAATCTTAGTACAATATCTTTATCACAATACCATCTTTCCTCTCTGAAACTGTCACTGTCACTATAGTAACTGGCAGATTAAAAAAAAAAATTCCTGTGCTAATCTGGAAGTATGAACATATACCTAAAATAACCATGCTTACTGTACCAGTAATATCACCCAAGGATTTTGCAGAGCCTTCAGAGAGGTCATACACATAAATGTTATAATGAAGAAACATTTTGTATTTGATAGAATAAATCTGGTAGTTGTAGATGAAGTTACATCGCTTCATCCCCTTGATGAATTAAGATGTTGATACAGAATAAATAATGAAGAGAGAGAAAAGATTAAAATTACTTTAGAAAGGAGACGTATCTTGATTGTGAAAGACAAGGTAGGAATTATTTGCCACTTTACAACTGTTACAAGAGCAACTGGTAGTCCTGATAACATGAAATCTCTTTTCATAATGCTGGAAGACAACATAACTACATTGCCATGAGCAGGCAAAACTCACCAGGTCCTGCTTGCCATTATTCTCCATGCTGAATTGCTCCTGGATTCTGAAAATCACTGGGAAGTACTGTGAAAAATTGCATGTCACGCAGAGACAGCCAAGGGATAAGGCATATCCCTACTGTACAATATATAAGGATCAGCATAAATTAGAGCTAGCACATGATCTGTCCTTCTGCGTGCAAAGAAGGATTTTCTCCCAAAGTAATTAGGGTTTAGTGAAAAAAGCTTTTTTTACATTGCTTGTTTATAGATGCCTGATCAGATACTAATCGTTTTATCATCTTCCTTAACCTAAATTTTGTGGCTGTTGTCTACGATTTTTAGCATGGTAACAGACACACAACAGTAGACAGATAATTATATCTCAAATCCATTATTTTTGTTTCTTCTTTTAATTGTTTTATTACAAGTTGTGATATAATAATTACAGTCAGTTATCCTTGTTCAAAATACAAACACTTAAAAATGGTTAAAATGTTGATATATGAAATATATCAAGCTTTGTAGTAAATGTCACTGAACTTCCTTTGGTTGACTTATATGCTCATAAAAAGTATCCTACAGGCAACGTTGAACACAAAATAAGATTTCTTAGAAATATAAAAAAGATATATGCAGACATAATATCAACTTTCCATGTTGTTCCTCCAACGTATTCTCAACAACAAATGTACACTACAGAGCAAGGACGCAGGCAGAGACCCAGTCTATAAGGGTGAAATGAAAGTAGCTTATTATCTACCTGCTCAGCTAAGGTCAAACAAAAGGAAATACCTGTAATAGCTTTACAGTCAAAATAAGTGGATTGAAATGGAAATGGATTAAAATTTCTTAGCTGATAGAATTCAGGAAATATTTATTAGATGACAATGGCCTTCACACTGTAACTGTACTGAAAATTAGCTAGAGTGAGCAATCTACTTTTTGGGTCCCACCTGGATATGCAGAGCCTTGCTGCAGACTTTCTAGGCAGCCAGGAGTCTTTGCAGCATGTCTTTGTGTTGCCTTGGCCTGAGCTGCTTGGTGCTTCTTCCTGCTGAGTTATAAAAAGACCTGTTTCTTCTTCCGACTTATGGAGCAAATAGTGGGAAGGCATAAGCTGCCCATCAGGTCATGTGTGGCACTGTGCACATCTGTGTTTGCTAGAAAGGGGTTGGTCCCAGTGAATTCCCAGCCAAAATTTCATCCCAGCCTTCAGCTGTGTCAGTTGGAAGGGCCATAGGCATGTCAAGCAATAAGTTTTTGTGTGTGGATAGAAAGGGCATGAACAAGATCCCTACCCATATTGTAATGTCCTTAGTCATTTTAGGCCCTTCCAGTTTTCTGTACATGATCTGTCCCATTGTATGCACGTATCTGTGGTCCAGGCTAAGTCTGTTTGTGCAGAGGTCCACTGCAGAACTTCTAATGACCTAAGTGATGATGGGAACAAAGATTTTGGAAAGTGCTGTAAGAAAAATAAACTGTATCTCAAACACTGTGGGACACTAAAGAGAGGAAAAATGAAAATATGAAGTGATCTTGGCAACAAAGACAGAAATTCAATATATCTTCAGAATTTATTCTCTTTTTCAGATCTCTGCTCACAGTATCACTACTGAAATAAAACTAAAAAAAAACCAGCTTTATTCTTCTGTTACCGGCAATGAAATTTTAAAAACTTGAGAAACAGAAAGAAGATTTTGCAGGATTATGAAACCAAGAGGAGAGCAGCTTCCAAAATTTGGTGCATTTGTTCAAGAACAGAACTCTAAGAGGGCTTTGTCCATCTGTTTCAAAACCAAACTTTGACTTCATCTCCTCCCCAAAGAAAGAATTCTGATTTTTTTTTCCATATCTTTACTGCAAAATTCATTGAATGCTATAATGCCAGCACATATACTTCATTAAAAGTACTAAAATGTCAGAACTCTATCACGAAGCTGGGAGAATTTGGCCTGTGTCCCAATTAGTTCTTTTATTAGCTACTCTTGTACAATAATTTTTAATGAACTGGGGATGGATTTGATCAGGAACGGATTTAAAAGAACAGGTTATAAACAGTATATTGTTGCAGGGTAGCAGATCAGGTTATGCCCCAATAGAATTAGCTGTATTAAACTAAGACACTTTTGTAACCTCATTTTTATTAGAAAGAATTTTATTTCTTATGTGGAATTTTTAAATAGGGGTTTTTTTTGTATATATTTCCTTATAATGACAGAAGGATGCATTTTTAAGGATTTTAGATTTATTGTATACTTTTAGGTTTCCAAGGGAAGGAATAATGACTTGGAACAAAGACTCTGTATGTTTACCTGAAAATACGAGTGTTACAGAGAAGATCTTGGAAAATTTGGACTTAGGGAGAAAATTTCCTCAGCTTTAAAAAAAAGGAAGACATTAATTCTGCCAATATCTGTTGCAATCAGCCACTAGGATGGCATGGCTATAAGATGCTGATAATGTGAGTGGGATGATGGGCACACTCTGACCTGCAGGATTTGCTGGGAGGGGAGGGTGTTCCTGAATTCACCAGATCACTCCTGCACTTCAGGAGAGGCACCTTGCTTGTGCTCACTTTATTTTCTGCAAAAGCATATCCTACCCTCCAGAAATCATGCTAGCATATGTCAACATATTAGGCCAGGTAGAACCTTGTGTTATTTTATGTCAAGACCTTACCTCAAAAGAACCAAAACCACACCAAGTGGTTTTGAAATAACATAAAATAAAATTAGATAGATTTTAATTGCTTTCTGTCTGAGGGGCCAAATAATCTTTGTTTTTACTAACTGTGAACCAAGTTCCATAAATCTAAGCTGGGATCCAAAGTCTTATTAGGTTTCTCTCATAGAAGGAAAGAAACTAATGATTCTGCAGCTGAGTTTCTATTTGTGATTCATATTAATAAACCATGGACTGGGACAATGACCCCACCAGAGAGAGTGTGTTTCTCCAATGCTTACAGGTATGAAGAGAGAATGTGAAAAATTGTTCCATTTTTTTCTGCATTAGCCCTTTTACTGACCACTTTAAATAAGATTACCACATATAAACTGAGTGAATACTGCACTCATTCTGTCAAACTTCAGTGATCTACCATGCTTTGAAAATAGCTTTGAAACCTCTTTTGGTTTATTTAAAAACTTCCTTTCCAGAATATTCCTTGGAGATTTGCCATTTCTTTGACAGATTGGAGACAAAATTGATCAGGCAATGTTCCTGGTAATGTATATTGAGACCAAATCCATATAAATCCAACCATTCCTTCATGTTTGAGAAGGATTTTATCTTACTATTTAATATCATTACAGAAAAAGCCTGTTTTTCACTTGACTTGATTTAATACTTTAATGTTGTGGTAAAGAAGAGGGTTTATTTGTAGGAAATACATCCAATCCTTTAAAAAGTCACTTGGGCAAGTGAAACAACTCCTTTTCCTATTGAAATCAGAATAGTTCTACTTTTTTGGAAGGACAATCATGTCAGTAATAAAGCCTAATTTGAGGGCAAATATGTTCAAATTTATTTTGTCCTCATTTTGGTGTAAGTTTTATAAGGTTTTGGCAGAGTTAATGAATCAGCCTTAGCTTAAGTGGGTATTGTTCTACCTACGTAACACAGTCTAGTAGGCCACAATCTAAAGCCCAGAAGGAATGATCAAATCATGCTCTTATAACGCCACGTGCACATTTCAAGCTAATCCTTATCTTCACCCAGACTGAAATGGGATAAAATACGTGTTTTACTGAACTCAGTGTAATAGAGTCACGTTACAAGGGAAGCTGATGCTAATGTTCATTTCCATGGAAACGGAGCTTGCAGAGGCATCTTGGATGCAGTGTTTTGGGTTAAGTGGAGCCAGTTTGGGTCTCACATTCCATGCAATCTAAACTGACTACATCCTGCAAATATGCAGTGCCAATCTCCATGTTACGAGTTTTCTTCCTTTGGGTCCTGGGTACCCTCCATGAGAAGCATTCCCTCCGACTCACACCTCCACGCTTCCCGCAGGCTCTGCCGCACCGCACCCATGCTCACTGCAGCACCAGCTGCCAGCTTCTGCCTGCCTGTTTATCAATGGATTTATTTTTAGTGGCTTTGAAATTGAGGAATGCTGAGCCACGTGTCTGCCCTTCCGCTCTGCCTTTGCGCTGGCTGGGATAACAGGGAAAGGGAGGACACAAAGGCAAGGTAGTGGTTTAACCTTTTTAGCTGCAATTCAACTGTGAGCTGGATCACAGAGTGCAGACCAGCTCAACTATACATGTGGCATTTTAGCATGGCAGTTTTTGTGAGCAAAGAATGCCAATTCTCTGCATTAGACGCACCTTATATTCTTCAGGTTTCTTCAGGTGCAAAGAGATGAATAAGTGAAACCATCCCTGTAGGCAGCTGCTTAGGAATCTCCTGTTTGTTGTCGTAGTGGTTACTCGAAGAGTCGAGTAAAATAATAAAATTCTGATATCTTAGTGTGTCTAAGTTAGCCAACAAGTATCTTGTGAAAATCCTGTTGCTCTTCAGATAGAAAACAGATTATATTCCTTATCTTAAAAAAAGCAAAGAACCAAAACCCAACAAACCAACTAACTAAAAAAAAAAACCAATCCACAAAAAAACACAGGTTATTTTTCCTAAGTTTCTTTCTCTTTTGTCTGTCTCATTTAATTTAATTTAACTCCTTCAGGCTTTTCTGTTCATTTCTCATCCGGTGTAAGCGTATTATTAATGACTCTACTTTTGATTTATTTTTATTTATTTGCATTATCTTAATGTATAAGGAGCAATATTCTTTATCTGAAAAGGTGTACAAATAACAAAACAAAGCAAAAAAAAATATCATGTGATAGAAGTAGAAGACTAGAGACAGCAGACTAATCCAGACAGGCTAAATCCTAAGGAACACTGCAGCAGTATTTGTTAGGATGATAGGAAGAGATCTTAAAGCACCAGCAGCCTAAACATTTAAGTTGTTTTTAAGCAGAATTGCAAAGGAGACTGTGACAGGCAATTTTTCAGGAAAGACCTGTGTGACAGATTAACATGAATGAATTTTTGAAATGGATTTACATTTGCAAAGGACCAACATCAGGACAGGCACAGTCTCTGCCTCAGATGAATTCTTTAAGTAAAGCCAGTGAAAGGGAAAAGGAGGAAAGCTGGACTACAGATGGCATCATTAGGTGATGAGGTAGGAGGTTTGCTTCCTGGTGGTAACACCCTCTATAATGTATGCATGCATGATCGCATGCATGTACAAAGAAGACTGCATACATATAAATATGCAAACAAATATAGTCCAGGGAATATGTTATTAGCTAGAATAATCTGGATGGCCCAGCTCTTCATCTTTCTTCACTACTCCGTAATATAAGAAATTCAGATTCATCTGAAAATGCCATCAGCATTGTTTTCCCAAACTGCATTACACTTCACAAAGGCAAATATTTATAGACTGAAAGTAAGCATGGTCTATTTATCCCTGCAGTAAGTTGCTGGAGGGTAGAGCTTGCCATTTCAGAGCTCTCAGGCATTCACTGTTGCAAAATACTAAGCATGGCTTCCCACACACACTGTTTCCATGGGCTATCACATAGAGAGGGAAGGGGCGCAGACTGACAGAAGAAATATGGTTTTGAATATCAAGGACAATTTATTCTGTCTTTATAAGCAGACCTAAAGAAAAATATGTCAAAAATACCTCAGCATGAGAAACTCCACTGTAGTTAGTTCCATGTCTTAATGTATCAGAAAAATATATGCATCTCAAGCTGATCCCACCATGATCTCTCCGTCAGTGGCCCATCTATTCCAGTACTGTGTAAGCTGCATTTATTAATACAATATGCTCCCAGGTTCATCATAAATGGGTGTTGCAGGCATGAACCTAGGGCCATGTTTGAATTTAAATCTGGATGGCCAGTATACTATTTTGCCTTCCATAAAATTGCACTTGACATGGGCATTTTTCAGATTGCAGGGCTGACAAAAATGCATATAGGCTATACAAGTTTGACTTTTCTGTATGGTTGTGTTTTAAACAACATGCATTTATTTTTTCTGGTCCTTCTCACATCCAACTGTATAATGGATTTGTATTTATAATATTTCTTATATATGTTCCCAGTTCCTGAGGGGGGCTTCTGTAGCAGTAGGCAAAATACTAAACTGAGCTAACACACAGAGGCTGCTTCAAATAATTGTACAAGGTTTTAACTGTCTTTCTCACAAAAATTGTATCATATCGTGCTAATACTGATATCTTGCATCTGTGTTCTGTGAAGCCACCTGTAACAACAATTAGCAACAATTTAGTTGCAAAAATCAAAAAAACCTATGATAGCCACAGCAACCAGTCAGTCTTAATAGGATTTGGCTATGCATCCTCCTCTGTTTTGCTGCGGTGAAAGCACATTTCATGCTGTGTATAAGCAGTCCTGTTGGTCGGTGCACCTACAACAGCTCCCAAAGCAAGAGCTGGTGCATTCAGCCCCAGCACCTGCCTTCACTGACAAATCTGTCAGCGAGTATTCAAACTCTGTTGGTGCTACCCTTCTCTTACAGCATGCCATGATGAGGAAAGACTGTTGGGGAGCAAACCAAGCTGATTTTGGCAGAGATATGCTGCAGAGGTGGGACTGCTGAAGCCTCAGCACCCCCATGGGGCCTAGTCCTCTTCCAAGTCTGCATCTGGTTGAAAGCCTCCTCCCTGCCAGGTGCAGGGGATAAGAAGAGAGACAAGAAGACAGGGAAGGGCAAGCCCCTTGGCATATCCAGCCTAGTGGCTTGGTGCATGTGTCTGTGAAAGGGACTTGCTGGACATGCACCAGGACGCTGGACCCACTGCATCATGATGAGCATTGCTCTGTGTGTCCACAAACCCCCTCTGTTTTCTTCTTCTCCTGCCTAACCCTTCACTTCTCCTCACAACCTTATTACATCCATGCTTCCATGCCACACTTCTTTTCCTCCTTGCCCTTTTCTACCCAATACAACAGGTTTTTGTTTCCATGTACTTATTACTCTGTTTTGCAATCCACTTAAAAGTGAGTCCTTAAAAACAACTAGATGACATTCAAGCACTGCCTAGTTGATTTTCACATCATGTCTTTTCCCTACATCTATTTCACTTTTAAGACCCTTCAATGCATATCCTTTGTATTTTTCTGTGTCCAAATGGGCTTCCAAGTTAGTCCCTAGGTACAGCTGCACCGAATGTAACTAATAAATAAATAACAGCATTTGTGAAGGAGTGCAAGCAGCTAAGGCTCCAGAGTTTGTGCAACAATATTCCACTGATGATTTTCAGACTATATGTATTTCTTTCTATATATCTTCTCAGCTCTGTGAAAGCTTTTGGCTGACCACTGCTCCTGGTTTTCTAAGCTTCATCTTTGAGCATCTAACACAATTGTTTGTTCTGGCTTTGAACTACTCTAATGTTATAAATACTTCTACTTAGCCTCTAGAAAAAATGACATCTACGATGACGATAAATGATGTCTTGCAAAGTTCTCAAGATCTTTGAATGATTACTTTGTTGTTGTTTTATCTTACTTCCTGCTTCATTATGCAAAAGATTACTTTTTAAGCAGAGCTAAATAGAAAGCACCAATGTATTTGAAAAGAACTAGCAAATGATAATTGAGAACTAACGCTTTCTCCTAATTCAAATCCCATTCACATAATTTGAATACCATACAGTAAAGGATATGCCCGATCATGGAGGATACGGAAAAGCATTTCTAATTTTTCTAAGCAATCAGAAGTTTTTAATGCAAAGAAACATTGTGAGCTGTGGAATGAAAGAAATTATTTTGATAGAGGGAAAGACCATATGGTATTCTCAAAATCTTAAGCCTTTGCTGGATGTATCTCAGCTTTGTACTGACACACTGGAACCTCTGTCACACATCAAAAGTCAGAGAACTTGAACTTGAGACTGATCTCAGACTGGGCTGGTTTTCCATTCTCCAGGGGTGGGCTGAAAACTGGCTGCCGATTTCAGCAGGTGATGACTGCATGCCTTGCAATGGACATGCAAGAAAACCCATACAAGAACCTTACAAAGTCTGTCTTTTTTTCATGCCCAGAAAGACAAGCAATTTTCTACATGATTCACCAAGGAAATAGTCACAGAGCACCTTAACCCACTACAGCACACAGTCTGTGAGCTCTGCTCCCAGGCAGGCTGCAGACACACTTTTACTCCTGTCACCCTTACTATTAGAAAAGGGGCGATTCTGAGAAAAATGAAAATTTTCTTTTCAAATGTTTTCTCCAGAAAATAGTCTGTTTGCCCTCCATAGACCAATGGGAAAACATTTTATTTTCATAAATTAGAGTGCTTGGAGGCCTTAAAGTCTCTAAGAGAAGCTTTGGTTTCTAGAGCAGCTAGGGCTTGAATTTCAAACTGGACATTCTTCTGATAAAGACTTCTTCTCCTTATTGCTTTTGCTACTCTCAACCAGTTACTGTCTTAGTAAACACAAAACCTGTTCTCAAACTACAGTGCCTATAAGAAGTTATATTTAAGTATCACTTGCTCCAGGCAGTGGAGTTTATTATATTTACTATGTCTAAAATGAAACTTTCTCAAAATGTTTTTTCTTTTTCCTTTTCAGCTGGAAAAGCTACTTTCTCCTTAGCCTATTCCATGAAGTTCAGTTCTCAAAAAGCAAAGAGAAATACCCTCCAGAATGATTTGCAAACCCCACATTTAATGTATAACATGTAGACTATGATAATGTGTAGAGATCCTAACTATGTCATCACTCCGAGCTGAAAGATTTAGCAATCCTGTAGTGTGACCATGCCCCTGCCCAAAGAAGTGCACAGTCCATACGAGCAAAATCATTTAAATCTTTCTTACATTTCAAGATTTTCTCTAATTTCGATTTGACGCAAAGGAGAGAGGGGAACTGATTGCTGTGAAATGATCGGTTGTAGCAGACAAAGAACAAAGAAAAGACCTGAATTAATTCTTGATTTAAGGCATTAGGAAACTGTGGGGTTTGGAGAAAATTATTGAATAAGAAATGCTGGGCCAGAATACAGCACCATGTTGACACTAAACACACTTTTTAGGCCTCCTAAATCTAAATTCTTTTGGAGAGCAAAAAGCGCATTTCCAGTGACTCATATATTTCCTCCTCCTCACACTGATTGAAGGGGATACATGGGACTAGGAAGATGGCTCTATTTCACATAAAGATTTGAATTGCATTAGTTGTATCTGGGGAAAATGTTTATACCCAGTATCAGTGGGCTTATATAAGTAGAGTTCATTATTCCTAAAAACACTTTCAAACCAATTTTCTTGTGTTTAAGCCAGGAATTTTACAGAGGTGATTATTTCAGAATAAAAAAAAAATCCCCTGAAATACAAAGGCATTGTTTGTCTAATGACAACAATGATTTGTGAAAGGTTTAGAGAAAACTTTGAGACATGTAAAATTCAGGCACCAACTGAGAAGGTCTTTGATTCCTATGTAAAATACTCTACTGGTAGCATACTTGTTCTATCCTGCCCTTTTCACTAAACTGAAACTAATTGCATCTTGAGCCTTAATCTTCCTCCAGAGATAATAGCATGGGACTAAATTCTGCTCTAAGCTATAGCAGTATTAATCTGAGTAAGGCCTTTGAAGTGGGATTCATTTTTATGCAACATACTTTTCAATAGGTTCACTGTTTGCAGGTTTTATTTGGAAATCCCACTTTCATCAGGTTAAAGTGTCACACTAACAATTAAAATACTAAGTAATAACAACAGCTGGCAGGGCAACAACACACTGCTACCTGAGGATCTGACTGCTCCTTGAGTAGGTGAATGATTTGCCACCATAGAAGGAGAGTGTAATGCACACGATTGATGTGAATTAAAAAGTAGAAACTGCCTCTGTAAAAGCATCATAAAATGCTTTTTTATGCTCTGGTGCACCAGAGCACCATGGTGCAGCTCCCACAGGACTCAAGGAGGGCAGTGGGCTTGTTCTGATGATGGCCAGTGGTTTTTCTGCCTCTAGCTTTCCTGAGTACAACACAGCAGCTGCTGGCACTTATCCCTGTCTTGACCTACATGATACTTGGCATACCAGCACTTTTGGGAAGCAGCAGAGTCTGTGTGTCTCTGGTAGCTGTGTGGGGAGAAGTTCAGGTGGCACATGGCTGCAAATATGCCCCCTGAGAAGCTGCCCAGGCATGAGGCTGCACAGCACAGACACCCATGTTGGTTTTCATCCTTCCAAAAGCAGCTTCCCTAAGCACAATTTCACAGAAGCCCTGCTCCTGCTTTTGGTAGCTGACCTGAGAGAACAGGGAGGCAGCATAATATGTTGTCAAGTGAGGTGAATTATCATTTCCACTGGAGGAATTAAATGCCTGCTGATAAAAGTCTACAGGGATTAACGTGGTGCAAGATCCTGCTTAAAGGAGTGCTATGGGTAACTTAGTGTGTTTTTTGGCCTCTTTCTGACCCCAATCCCAGTCTTTCATGTATTTGCTTCTTTGATTTGCTTATTAATCTGTGATTTTTCTGCTTTTACCCTTTCCTTCTTCTGTTCTAGCATTTGAGGTCTGAAGCAAATACTAATTAATCAAAATCCCCTCACTGTAGATAACATCAGCTTCTTCACCTCTTAAGATAACCTTCACCCGTTTTTGACATGCTAAGTCTGTGCTGTGGATTGTGAAAGCAGCTGCAGTCTCAGGCAAGGCATCTGCTGCTGCTGACTGCCCTCTGAAATGTCTTCAAGCTGGTCAGGAACCACTCGCTGGCACATCGACAAGCCACCATGTACGCAAGCATCTGAAGTTTGTCCTTGAAGAACAAGCCACCTTGAAGGGAAGAGGTATGATTATAGAAACATTCTTCTTAGTTGTCCCAGGGGTTACTGCTGTCCTTTACTGCACATACAGGGAGATAAGGAGGCAATCCTCCCAGATGAAGCACCTCCGTGGAATGCTTTAAATCAGGTTCTGTGAGATTCCCACAAGCAGGGCAGCATTTTCTCCACCATCGTGCTCACCTGGTACCCTCCAGGTGCGCACCTGCCACCACAGACAGAGCAGCCTGCTCTCAAGCCTCTGGTCACAGCTTCAAGTGGCCTTGAGACCTTCCTGGAGACCACAGAGCTCACAGCCACAACTTCAGCCTGCCCTGGATTTGAGGCAGAGGTGATTGCTATCTGCTGAACACAGGTTTCTGGTTTAGAAACATTGTCCAGTGTGCAGGAGTGGGTAGTGTTACTGCCATGAGAAAGGCAAGATGAATGGTGGCACAACTCCAAAAAGTGATCAAGATGCTGTTATATACAGTGTGGTTAGGTGGTTGGAAGACTGAAGACCTGCCAAGCAGGTTGTGATTACAGTCACAGAATAATTTAGGTTAGAAGGGACCCCAGAGGTCACCTAGTCAGAAACACTCCTCAAAGCAGAGCCAGCTTCAAGGTACAGCAGCTACTTTGGGTCTTCCCCATCTACATATGGAAAATCTCTAAGAGTGGAGGTTTCACTGTCTTTTCAAGCAACATGACCCAGTGCTTACCTGTTCTCAGTGTTAAGATGTTTTTCATCTGTACAGACAGTCAGAACAGTCCATCCTCCAACATGAGACTGTAGCTTCACTTCCTTTGGTGTGCATCTTTGAGGTTCTGTCTTTTCTACAACCTCCTTTTAGTTGAAAATAGTGGTAAGATCCTTCTCCTTAACCTCTACCTCTCCAGGATGAACACGCCCTTGTCCCTCATCCTCTTCCCACCACGTCATGCTCCAGCCACTGAATTCGCTACAGCTGATGAACACCTCTCCTGTACGCCAGGGACTGGAACTGGACTAAGTAGTCTGAATAATGACTAGAGGGATAATAATAAACTGGATTTTATTGCAGTATTCTTGAAAGTCCCAGCAGGAGCCAGGGTTAAGAGAGGTAGAGCTGATAATAGGTTTTTGCAGAATAGTCCTTAGTCCTGTTTTTGATTCCAGGCTGGTGTTGCTAAAGCTGCATAGAGTTTTGTCCACTGCCAGAGTCATTTCATAATTCCCAGACTCATATTTTCTAGCCCTTCTGTAGCACAGTTCTCTTTTCTATCAGCTAGGCTTACTTGGCATTTCATAGCTACTTTTCTGACATTCAGTCTTTTGGCCAACTAGTCTGAGCTCATTTCAACTCAAAAGAGTTTAAAAAGTAAATCTAGTGTTGGTTGTCTGAAGGACTGACTGTTGCTAAAACCCCATCTGGTTGCAGCTAAAAGCACTCTTTCAGAAGATGTGACTTTAGAATCTCCCCACATATCACTGGAGATATCAACTATCTCCAGAGGACTGGGAGAAGAAATGAATAGTCGAATGTAGAGTGTGTTAAAAGGTAGAGACTGCCAGCACAAAACCGGAGACATCAAACTGGCTCAGGAACAGACTGTGTAGTGGTGGTGAGAGCTCTGCATATAGGTCAGGCAAACAGCTAGCATGAAACCAAAGGAGAGAAAGGATGACATTAAGAGGGTGGCCATGGAGAGAGCAAACAGAGGTGATCCTCTGTTCCACCTCTGCGATGTGCTGTTCAGCAGGACAATTTGTTTAGATGGCTGCTGATGAGGAGTGCAGCCAGCAAAGCCTTTGGATAGCCAAGCTTTGCTATGTTTCCTATGTGCAACCACAAGAGCTGGGAACAGCAGTTGTGCAGTTTGAACTTTGCATCCAGATATGTTGTTTTTGTAGACTTCTTGACTCTATATCTTTTGGTGAAAGCAAACTTTTCAACTCTTTATTTGCCTGGGCAGCTGGGATGACTGCAGAGTCTCTGCCCTCCAGCAAGCTTCAGGTGTGGTTTCACAGCGCAGAGTGATCCACAGCCAGACCAGCTCCAGCACCTGCATCCCGCCTGTGGCTCAGTTCCTGCTGTGATGTGCTGCCTCCCTGTCACACCCGGCCAACAGCTTGCACTAAGGGCACTGAGCTTTAAAACATCCCCAAATGTTTCCAAAACTGCTGTATCACGAAACCACACCCTCACTCCATACTCAGAGCAGCAGCAGCAGCCTTCATTCTGTCACTTTTCACGCCACTGTGAGAGCCTCTTTTCAAACCTCAGTAATTAATCAAATTGCTGGAAGGCAGGTGTATTTTATTGTTCTTTTTCACTGTAATGTTTTTTATCTGCTCTAGATAAAATTAGTTCTTCAGTTACTTCGTGGGTTTATGTAGCTAGAGTGGCTTGGGATCATTTGCTTACCTGACTTATAAACATATATATTAGTAAATAAAAACCATAAGAAAACCTGTTTGATGATTTCATGCAGGAGATTTCAATGGAGACAGGACGTGGCTCTTTAAAGTGATTTACAGAAAAATGTTTGTACTGTGAAATGTTTGTTGTTTTAGTTAAAATTTTAGATGACAACATTTCTTTAAGAATGGCTACAGAACTACTGTCTACTTTATGATGTTATTGTTGCTGAGAAACAATCTTAGTGGCCTTCTCTCAGTGGCCTTCTCATGCCATATTTCTGCTTGAAAGAAGCATCATACATTAAACTTAAACCATAGTTTGCAGAAGTTTGATAATCAAGTATTGAATACTGTGAATATTAGAAAAAGGTTCTTCCACCAGGGAGTGGTTGGGCACTGGAACAGGCTACCCAGGGAAGTGGTCACAGCACCAAGCCTGACAGAGTTCAAGAAGCATTTGGATGGTACTCTTATGCATGTGGTGTGACTCTTGGGGATGGTTCTGTGCAGGACTGAGGGTTGTACTAAATGATCCTTGTGGGTCTCTTCCAACTCAGCATATTCTGTGATTCTGTGAATATCATCTTACTGTTAACTTTTGCCTTGTATATAAAAGCAAATGACTATGAAAAAGTAGATCTGTTTGGCTTTCAGAAGGCATAAGTGAAGTGACAGACTGGTACTGCACTCAGTAACAATGCATAGGAATCACAGAAGGTCAGTTAATTTTGCTACCAGATGCTCTGCAAATGGAAAGTACACACACCCTGTTTGTGCTAAGCCTATTAATACAGTCATTAGTTGCAGCCTCCTGCTCAGACACTATCCTGAATGTAAATTAAGTGAAATGTTATTGAAGAGATTGCTCTTAGTCCAATGTGATTTTTGTATGAAGACTTACAGGGATCTAGTTCACGCTTCATGAACATAGACGTATATATAGACAATGCCACTGTATGTATTGCCTCGACAGAGGCTAAATGAGGACCTGAAGCCTAATTATTTTCTGTAAACACTTTTCTAAATTCTTTTCTTTAGAGTGGCTGTAAATGAAAACCTTGCCAGTAAAAAGCTTCATCAGACTTACACTTCAATATCTGCAGTGTCACTTGATAGCTCAAGCCAGTACATTTTTCCTTTTTTAACACAACATTGTTGTCTGGGGCATAAAAACATTGCCTTGGATGATATGCTTTGCTATTTAGCGCTTGGCACAAAGGAATCAAATATACTTTTACCTTTGTAATTCTTAGGGAATCCTGGGATCTGTAATGCAAGAGATATGCACCGCTCAGACTACTGCACTTTATGGACCAAGGTGCTCTCATTCATGCCATTCTTCTTCCTTAGGGTTATTTTTGCACCAACAGCCATGATAGATTGAATGAAGATCTGCTGTATCAGGTGTGGCTATACAGGGAATTACTGAGAAGATGAACCCTTAGGTAGATGGTAAAGCAAAGTCATGCCACCTGTCTTCGTTGTACAATATCAAGCAGCTATGTCAGAAAAGGACTATGATGTGGACGTTATTCCATTTAAGTGTGCATTTGTGCTTCACCACGTAAGATACATGTTCTTGCAAGACTAGGAAGCCTGACACATGGAGAAAATTAAAATCCCTAAGTTTTACTTTGTTTCTGAGTTAGAAACACTTTCTCCCTTCAAAAATTGAAATCTTTCCTGGAGGAAATTTATGCAAAAACATTAATCATCTCAGTGGAACAGTGTTCTGCTTCATTTTCAGCTTCTTAAAACTCACAGCTTTGTAAGTAGATATGACAGTCTGCAGGAATAGCATGTTAATATTTGTATATTTTTGAAATTATAGAATCATAGAACCATTTAGGTTGCCACATCTACATGTCTTTTAAATACGCCCAGGGATGGTGGCTCCACCACTTCCATGGGTAGCCTGTTCCAAGGCTTGAAAACCCTTTCTGTGAAAAAATTTTTCCTAATACCCAATCTAAAACTCCCCATGTGCGCTGTGAGGCCATTTTGTCTTGTTTCATCATTTTGTTACTTGGGAGGAGAGGCTGTCCTCACATTGCCACTACCTCCTTTCAGGTAGTTGTAGACGGTGATAAGGTCCCCTCTCAGTCTTCTCTTTTCCAGACCAAATAATCACAGCTCTCTCAGCTGGTCCTCATAAGACTTGTGCTCCAGACAACTAGCTCTGTTGCCCTTCTGTGGATACACCTCAGTGTCTTTCTTGTAGTGAGAGGCCCAAAACTGAACACTGGATTCAAGGTGCGGCCTCACCAGTGCCAACTAAAGGGGGATGATCCCTTCCATAGTCCTGCTGGACAGCTATTTCTGATACGTGCCAGGAAGCCCTTCTTGGTCACCTGAGCATACTGCTGCCTCATGATCATCAAACTGTCACCCAACACCCTGAGTTCCTTTTCTGCTGGGTCACTTTCCAGTCACTCATCTCCAAGCTTGTAGCGATTCACAAGGTTGTGGTAACCCAAGAGCAATACTTGGAACTTTGCTTTATTGAACACCATACAATTGGCCTCAGCCCATCTGATAATCAAGCACTGAATACTGTGAATAACATCTGCGTGAATATCACCTATCCAGATTCCTCTGCAGTGCCTTTCTTCCCTCCAACAGATCAACGCTCCAGCTTGGTGTCATCTGCAAACTGACTGAGGGTGCCCTTGATCCACTCATCCAGATCATTGATAAAGATATTAAACAGAATTGATCCCAATACTTAGCCCCAGGGAACAACACATGTGGATTTGACTCCATTCACCACCCCTCTCTGGGCCCAAAACCATTCACCATTTTTTTAGCCAGTGAACAGTGCACACATCTAAGCCATGAGCAGACAGTGTCTCCAGGAACAGACACTGCTGTGGAAAACTGTGTCAAAGGCTTTACTCATGTTCACATAAATGACCTTATCTAAAAGATAATTCTGAAATTATGAATTTGAGTGGTTTGTACTGAGGAATAATACTGGAAAATTTTCCTTCAATGTTGAGTTTCAGAACATGTTTGACTCTAACAGAATTCTTCAAGGAGAAGAAAATTGGAGTTCCAGTCTAGTAGGAACTTGCTGCTTCCAGGAACAGAGACAAGAAATTACTGTAATTGTACAGACTATTTGCTTTAGTCAAAATGCTACAAAATGTCTACAGAAGTCCTGTAACAAGTAGTATCTGTCACAATTATCAGGTCAGTCATACTTCTTATTCCTCTAATTTTTTAAAAAACAGGCCAATCCTTACTTAGCCCCAGTTCCAACAAATCTCTATCCCATCTGGACATCAGCCTTTTCCAAGATGAGCTCCACAACACCAGGAAAGGAGGAGGAGGGACTTGTTTCCATAATTGTTAATGCACATTTATCTTCATCACTCCCCACAGTCTGGAAATACCACAATGATACCACAGATGACCATGGTTACGGCACATGTCCAGGACTCCCTCATTGGAGTTTCCTGGCTGATAATACACAGAGGAGTCGCTCAGAGGTTTTCCTAGAAAGGCTTTATATTGTCCATCTCAGCGCACTCAGTCTCCTTTCTATTCTGGGTGGCAAGAAGAAACTACCTTATGTTGATGCAATGTCACAGGAGTGAAGTGCATAACTGGACAAGGGCCAGAGGTGACTTTTTACAGTCTTGAATGAGAAAACTGAGGTAAATATCATATGGTCAAGCCAAAATATACATCTAGTGACTATCTAGAGGCAGATAGGCTGATATCATCTTCAACATTTCTTATCACGTCTCTGATGGATACTGATATCACCTAATGCAATGGTGTATGTGTAGGGTGCTCAAGGTACAAAAGTCCTGCTAATATGCTGAGACAGGTCAGGAAGCAAGCCAGACTTTTCATTGTGCCTCAATCCTGGCATGAAAAGAAATTAGGAGTAGTCTCTGGGTATTCTAGAAATCAAATTGCAAGTGTCCATGCTGCTGTTATAAGGGTGCCTAGGACAGCAGTGTGGTCCAGTCTACCCTGCAGGTATTACAGACTAGCCTCTGAGCTTACCCCTTCACCATCACACACCTCCACACAGTCACCTGATTAACTAACCCACAGAGCAGCACTAACAGTGATTACCTTGGCAGGGTTGAGGTTTTTTCAGTGCCTGCAATTCTGTTCCCTCCAGGTGTAATTACAAGAGCAATTAAAACCAGCCAACTGTCTCCAGGTATTATTTCTTGAGAAAATGGGTCTCAAAATAGGCTATATATACTCTGCTATCTCAGCTGTAGCTCAGGATGGTCTCAAAGCACTCTTACACAGTGTCCCTGTGTTTCTTTCCCTAAGTCAGCAAACCCCGGCTCCTTCTTTTCTGTGTTATTACCAGTTACTATCTGTAGAGTGACTCTCTGAAGTTTTCATTCCCAGGCCTACCAGCTCTCTGGCTGTGGGCAGGACCACCAGTATGTGTGATAAATTGCCTCCTTACTTTTTACTTTAAGGTTTGTTCTCAACAGCTTGTCTAGTGATTCCCTGCTTTTTCCCGGCCATAACCTCTGGTTAGGCCAGGACTAAAAATGATAAAGGAAAGTCTTATACTATAAAACCTACTTTTCACTTATTATGTTATATGTGATTTTCACGCATTTATTTCTCTGTACTTTTATGGTGACACACAAAATTGTCAACAGATAAAAACTAGACAGCAGTCTGTTATGGGCAAATAAAGAATTTACTCAAAAGGAGGATAAAAAGAAAAACTAGATAAACTAGTTCAAAAGGTGATGAAGAGCTGGAGTGTCTGATAATGTAAGTCAATCAGAAATAAAGGTCTAATTTTAACTAAAGCTAAGTAGCTTTGTCAGGCAGCTATAAGAAATACTTTCCAAACCACATTGTTAATGTGTTTTCTGCAATATTACAGGTCCTCAGAAAAGTGAAAAAGTAGAGTTCAGCTAGTGTTACAGTAATTATTCAAACTTTTAAAAAGTAAATATTAATGAGTAAACAACCTCTAGGTAATGAAGAAGTTCGTAATTGACAAAAAATTATGTCTTGGGAAGCAATATCCATTAAGCTATAGAGCACAGATGAGATCCTAAATAAGCTGACACAAAAAGATGCAAACCTCCTTGCTTTCACCAGTGTAATTGTGAACAGAACTAAAAATCCTAGATGTCTTCCATATGCCATTTTGCAGAGAGAAATTGAGAAAAATGGTAATTTTTGTTTTTAATTTCTGTAACAACTGTGACGTTTGCCTTTTCATTATTTGAAATCTTGGCCATAAAACAAAACTGTGGAATAGGAAGCATTGCAGAAAATGGAGGCAAGACAAAAAAATTAATGAAAATGTTTGTAAGGCAGTTGAAAGATGCCAATCATATTGCTCTAAACATCTTAACACTGATTGGCAAGAATGATGAAACTTCAGGAGCAAGCCGATTAAAGAGAGAAAGTAGAGGACCTAACATAGCCAAAGAGTTGAGGGTTGTTCCAACAGCAGAATGCAGCAGTTCAAAAAGACAAGAAATGGAAGAAAACAGCGTCTTTTTGTGGACATGAAGAAAGAGTCAAGCCATTGCTCAGCCTAGACAGAAGAATTGAGCAAAATAAAAGTATTACCATACATGCCTCAAATATGAACTGATAATTTGTGGATGGCAACAAAATAAGACATATAAACTCAGATAAATTCTCTTCTGTTCCATTAATGCAGAGTGGGGTAATTCAGTGAATGCTGCTGCCCTGATGAGGTCGTCCTGCTCTGTGCTCCTGATTCAAGGAGGACTCGTTTGTAAAAAGTGCAACATAAATGCATGGGTAGTCTCAATAGCTCAATAGCTCCACAATAGCTCAATAGCTCAATAGCTCCACATTTGTATAATACTACATTTTAGCTAGTGATTCTGGCTAGATTTGAGAAGGCCTGTGCAAAACTGATGTGGATATATTAATAGTATGCTGCTTTAGTTTACTTGTTAACTCTCCTACAGAGAATTTTTTTTTAATATTTTCTCTTTGTCTTACTAATTTAATACTATAGGTGGTGAAACAGTAAGGTCATTAGTCATAAGAAAATCACTAATGTAAAAAATTTGCAGTAACCCCATTAGTCACTTCCTGAATTTGAAGCATATGGTTTTTGCTTTACTTCCAGCAACATGAAACTGAGACATGACCTGGCTAAGAATACTTTTTTTGCTCTTCCCTAAAGGTCTTATGAACACATACCACTACATTTTTGCAATACAGTAGAAGTACTGTGTACTGTTGATCAGGTAGTTATTTTGACTTAGACTCCCAGTGCAAAAGCAGCCATATTGTGAGATTTTGTTATATATGCTCTCATTCAAGTCACCATGCTGCCTCTTTGCTATTTTGGGCCTCAGATGTGCAAAGCAAAAATTGTGCAGGTTACGTAAGTTTGAACACAATCTGCTCTCTGACAAAGGTCTCAAGACAATATGCTTTCAGTTTTATCACCTAGGTGCTGATTTGGGTTAGGATCACTGAATCACAGAATGTCCTGAGCTGGAAGGCACTCACAGGGATCATCAAGTCCAACTCCTGGTCCTGCACAGGACATCCCTAATTTTATATTTATTGAATATGCCCTATCTGAAACCTGTGTGAGGAAAGTACACAGTTTATGGTGCAAATTTCATAATTAATGTATCTTATAGTTATATCTTTATAAATCTTCTCCACCACTTCTCTATTCTTCAGTAGGGTCTTATTATATTTCTAGACTGACAATTTCTTTTTAACCCCGTCACTATCACCATAACAGAGATTGATCACAGTATTTTGTCATGAACAAGATTTTAACAGTTCCTGCTTTACAAAATTCAAATTAATCAGATTTTTTATGAATCAGACTCTGTCCTTTTCCAAATCACTTAATCTGTGTCAGGAAAGGCACAGCTGTTAAGCGACAACGAACTGTGCGGCAAGCTGCCTCTGCACCCTCTTAGGGAATGTGTATATGCAAACAGTATCTGGGGTGGGAACGACTGCATGCCCTGCAAATACACTTGTGTCTCTTTATTTTTACCCTTTTTATGGCATATTCAAGTATTGAATCCTTCTTACTTTTTCATCTTTGGGCTTTCCAGAAGTGCTTAAAAATCAATTTTCTGAGCTGTTTGTCCTTGAGCTTTTTTCTTATTTTCCAGTGTTATTATTTATAACGTATGTTGGCCAGTTCTGGTTTTAGCTTCAGGTCCTCACATGTGAAGTTATATTGACACTTAGTAGCACTTTGTTTGTTTGCAGGAGTATAACTTCTAGGCAAATACTACTGTTTGGAATATTTTCAGAGACACTGAGCCATAAAAGTGCAGGCAGGGAATCAGTTTCTTTAGTAGCATTCAGGCTTCTAAGAATGATGCCACAGCTAGAGTTAAGCATCCTCCTCCTATTTTCCAGCCTAAGATCTTAGTGTCATACATATTGTAGAAAAATTGCTTCCTACCAATTTGACATCTTATTTAGCTTTTTGCTACCCAGTGTTGCTGCTACCCAGAGTTGCTGTAGCAAGAGAAAGTGCATAGACACAGTCATTTTAACAGAATCTGTCTTCCAGCGGAGGAGCAGAGACAGGAAATCCAGATGTCAGACCTGGCAAGTAGTGTGGCAGATGGTACCATGGCCTCAAAAGCAGTGAAGGTTGGGCAAAGTATTGGAGTTGTGTGAGAGCAAGTTGAGGGAGATCTTGAACAACTATAAAGTCAGTAGTATGGATGGCTTGGAGAAGAGGAAAAAGCTTGACTGGAGAAGGTCAGGAGAGAGAGTATAAAAGCAGCTGAGGTGTTTATTGGAAAGAGATATTCACAGTAGCAAGGTTAGAGGGTGATGACATGGTGACAGTAAGACTAACTGTGGAGCTGCTTTGGAAGAGAGCAGAAAAAAAAGAAATAGAAATATAAGGAACCATGTGAGACAGAAATAGTGAGCACTTCTTGGATTTTACAAAAATCAGGGACAGTTGTTTGGTGGATTCATATTCCAAGAGTTCTGGAAAACTTCTAAAGCATGTTGATTTTTTCTGCCTTCATATCCTGTTAAATACCCATTGAAATAAGACACATGGTTGAATTTTTTAACCTGCCTCACCTTATATAAATACTTTTGGTGTTCAAATTAGCCTTAATAGCTGAAAGTACCACAATCCAAGGCTGAACAAAGCTGAACATTATTTTGTTTTGTTGACTTTCTCTCCTACCACACATCTGACATTCAGGATCACAATGTACTCTGCAAGACTTCATGCTTACCAAGCCAAGTTCTTCAAGTTAGCTGTGAGGGTTACTTTTCATGGTATTCAGCCCTTCTGTTATATCCTTCAGTTTAAAGATGTAATTTAATAACTCGTCATGGACAACAGATGTATACCAGAAAAAAATGTCATTGTTGAGAAGTGGGCAAATGCCGTATTGAGAATGTGAAAATGGCACATAATCTGCAAAAAGCAAGGAGTAATCTGTCTCTTCTGCTTTGAAAGGTCCTTAGTTGGGCAGCTCAACTCTGTCTTGCAATAGGTCCCACTCTTCAAGGAAGTAGTCTCACTCAAGGAAAGCAACAAGAATAGTCAGGTGGATAGAAACTTTGACATCTGAGGTAAAAGGAATAAAATTAAGTTCAGCTTTTGAAATACATAATAACCATTGCAAAGATGGAGACATAAACTGCCCTGTGTAGTAGAAATTACAAAGCTGCAATTGATGATTCAAGGTACACTTCAGGACAAAAAAAGATATCTGAGGGGCTGTGGAACCTGGAAGAATACTGTCTGGGAAATACTGTCTGAGTAGTCTCTCTCACTGAAAGAGTTGAAGAATAGTTCAAACAGGAGATATGTCCCAAATAAATACATTTAATCCTCTTATGTTGCACAGATATGCAAAAGAAACCTATTGGGACCAGGTTTCAGGAGTAATAAATAAGGCATATGCGTGTGTGCTCTACAAATTATGCAGTGACACAACACACTA
>JAWWES010000041.1:22949381-23011256 GCA_035583135.1 Lophotriccus pileatus | reverse complement strand
GTTCAAACAGGAGATATGTCCCAAATAAATACATTTAATCCTCTTATGTTGCACAGATATGCAAAAGAAACCTATTGATATATACTCTGGGACCAGGTTTCAGGAGTAATAAATAAGGCATATGCGTGTGTGCTCTACAAATTATGCAGTGACACAACACACTATGAATAGAAAACCTCTACATCTACTGTAGAGTATATGAAGATAATTCATTCTCTTGGCAGACACTATCTATTAATGAAAAACAGAGAGAAAGAAGTAGAGGAGGTCAAACACAATCTTGGTACAAGGCAGCTCTTCCTCTTACAGTGATTGCAATCTGGGATTTTTCTGAACTGTAAAGGGTGGAATGGCACTTGCCAACACTGTTTGATGGGTGAGAAATCTGGATTATATTAGTAGATGGTTTTGTTGATGATTAACTCAAAGGATTGTCTGTCTGTTCCTGGGTAATTTCCACTTTTGTATATTCATCTCTTTTCTCTTGCCCAATAGATAATATTCTTAACTTTTCGCACCAAGGTTTTTTAAAAATACCTTCCTAAATTATCTATTTCTTCTGTAGGCCTATGCCACAGCTTTCAAGTTTCTTGAAAATGTGTTCCTACTTTGCAAGCTTTATATCCAAAGAAAAACAGAAAAGTTGAAAAGCCCAAATCCCTTATACCAGTGAAATATCATATGGGTTTTTTCCTGGTTGCTTGGCAATAGAAAAGTAGACATGTGACTCCCTCCTCCATCTCCCTCGCACCACTTGCAGATATTTTGTCTTGGCCTTTCTTCTTTTGTTCTTAGCTCTCTGTGGGAGTGTTAGTTACAAAAGGGTTTTCAGCCTGATTCCTTTTTTCTCTGAGTTTGTATCTCACTGTTTTCTTTAGAAGACTGCTATATATATGTAAAGACATGACAAACGGCAGCTGGGGATTAGAAGGGACAGAGCAGTGAGAGTTCAATGTCACCTAAATTTGGGCACCAGCTGTGGCACCTAAGATACCCACTCAGTGTCCCTGTGTCAGTGACTAGATGGAGATGTCATGAGAAGACAATTTGGTGCCCCTGAAACCTGAGTCATTTACTGGAGATGTCTACACATCAGCCACTGGCCTTTGGAGACCAGGAGAGGAGAGCATGACACTTCTCACCAAGGCACCTTGGCTAGGCATCAGGAGTCAAGCAGGCTACCCTGCTCAGAAGGGCAATCAGAAAGGCACCTACTAGAGACCCTTCTGCACAGAGAGGAGGGATCTTCAGGCAGACGATGGCCATGACCATGGGGATTCTACACTGTGTGGTCAAGAGGCCATCCAGTTCTGAGCTTTTCGGTTACACCAGGTTCAATGGGATCATTTCCACCTCTCAGCCCCTATGCCCTTCCAAAAGGCAGTTCTTGATAGTCTTCTCTTACTTCTGCAGCCATAAATAGAATTTTTGCTCCATACCACTTCCCCAATGAACTTGTGTGTCCTTCTGGGTACAAAGAGAGTTGTGGGAAGGCAGGCAGGGAATTATCAGCACCTCTGTGACTTAGACGGGTGAATCATCAGTCCAAATAAAAGCTATTATTGACCTCAAGGTTCTACATATATTTGTGCAATCTAGTGAAAACACTTTGTGGGTGGATGAGTAGAAGAGCAGGGGCAAGAGTTGAGAAAGCAAAGGGCATCAATTGTACTCAAGGCATCAGGGTCAAATCAAAGTACTTTACCCTCATCTGCCCCTTTCTCCCATGGCCATCACTGTTCCCCAGGCAGGAGCTTCTCATCTGTTTCAGTTTTGAGCAACAAAGATAAACAAGTTCTCGTTTTCATTTATTCTCATTAAAGCTTCTGGAAGCTTTATCAGTCCAAGAGCTGATTCAGAAAGCAGATTACACACGCCTACCTTAAGGACAGGAAAAACTATTTAAATTTAATCCATCACAAGCCTATCAAGGCACAAAGTCAGCAGTGGAGACATACCTAAGAGTTTACAGACATACACCTCATGAGGCAAGTTAAATCCTGACACTTTCCTTGGTTAATCCATCATAAATTGTTGCCTTTCACTTCTTCCTGTTTGAGAAATGTGTGCAGGCAAATTATGACATCCTCAGACATGCTTATTATTAAAAATTATTTTCATATTGGTTTGCAGAATGTTTCCCAAGTGCAGAGCCTGTGAGTGTTTTGTAACAAAGGATTGGTTATTTGGACTTCATTGGTTGAGTAACTCATGCATTACTGGGCTTGCCTCAGGATTAGAGAACACAGTAGAAGGCAAATGGTAAGCTCTCATCGCCATCATCAAATACACCACTGGAAATTTATTGCCAAACATCTCTCTAGACTGAATGTGCAACTTAATAGCCTGTCTTCATTTAGATGTGAATATGAATGTCATGAACTCATAGCTTGGTTTTCAGATAATTATTTATAGATATGTTTTTAGACCGTTCGCTCAGCTCTGATGGTGCATCTGTACAATCATTTAGTTAGGTGACAATGCATGTGGCAAAGTGGCAGCTCTGCAGTCATAATTTATTCATCACAAGGTGTAGTAGTTCCTTGATCTAGTTTCTAAAGAAATATTTAAAACTCCACCTGGCATGATGTTAAGTAACATTCTAAAATAAGAAGGTGACATTTGTGACCTTTCAGGACTTAAAGGGGGCCCATAAGGAAGATAGGGACAAAATTCTTACCCAAACCTGTTGTGATAGGACAAGAAGTAATGATTTTAAACTAAAAGAGGACCTAGACCAGGTACAAGGATGAAGTTTTTTACAATGAGGATGGAAAAACACTGGAACAAGGTTGTCTAGAGAGGTGGCAGATGCCCCATCCCTGGAAACTTTCAAGGTCAGGCTGGATGGGGCTCTGAGCAGCTGGTCTAGATGAAGATGTCCTGCTCATTGCAAGGGATTTGAACTGGATGATCTTTAAAGGTCCCTTCCAACACAAACTATTTATTCTATGATTCTAAAGGAAAAAGTAATGAGTGGTCTGGAGTGGAGCTGACAGCACAGAAAACCTTGTCATAATGCAGAATAAAAAACCTCTCAGACACTGTGTTCCTGAATCCGGGCAAGACACACACAAAAGAACAGGAACGATTGCCATGACATGATGTTTCAGTGCAAGCTGCTGAACCCCTCTCACAGAGTGACCTATGCTAAGTACTGGCAGAAGTTTAACCTCAGTTTACCTCTCTGGTGACAGCCCTGAATTGCCGTTTCCTATTTCAGTGTGTGTGAGCACATGCTTACAGTCCAGCATGGTCATTCTGATGTACCTACAGTGTACCAGGATTCCCAGGAGCTAGGCCAAGCCCAGCCTTAACACAGACTGTTGCACAGGTAGTCAAAAGCCATTTCTTCCATAGCCAAAGGACACTCAGAGATCCACAAACACTGGCCGTATACTTTTGTAATGTCCCTTGGCCAAGATGTGGGGGTATTTTTATGAAAAAAATACTTGAAATGGCTCACATAAATGGCTTACATTAAAAAGGTGGAGTCTACATTGTTTAAAACTATGTTAAAATAGAGGAAATATATACTGTAATAAGTATATAAAAATGACAATATAAATCATAGAATCTGAGCATGCTTTGAGTTAGAAGGGACATTAAAGATCATCTAATTGAAACTCCCCTTCTGTGGGCAGGCACACCTGTCCAAGATAAAAAGAAGTTTATAACAAACCAATAATCTCAAAATACTAAATTCTGTAGTGCTTCTTAAGAAGCAAGGTCTCTTCCAGCCAAGTTCTTTAGTGTTTTAAGAACCATTTTTCTCAATGTCTCTGATCTAACTTCTAGTGAGTCACTAAAAGGACTCAGTTTTAAAATGATTGCCAAAATATCTTTTGAAAACCCATATCTGAATTACAAGCTCCATTTTTGCTTATTACCTGAGAAAAGCACTGTCACTTCTGTCTCACAAGTTTCTAACTAATAATTTGCTTTCATATCCCAGTATTCCACATGAGCATGGAAAAAGCATTCTGTCAGTGTGGTATTTTTCCATTAGTATAAGGTTTTATGGCAGCTTTGTATAGAGACAAATATAGTGGTGGTACCCAAATAGAAGGGATTTATTCAAGAATGCATATAACTGCTTCTGTCTCAGGAAAGATACCAGCGTTTTCCTGTGCTTTTCTTTCATCATCCCTGCTGCTTTCTGAGGAGAGCTTGGGACTCAACATCTTGCCAAGCATATCACAGTGGCATTACTGTGACGGCCTTCTGTGGGATAGCTGTAAGCTACAGAAGATGGCCTCTAGGCAGCACAGTCCTGTCCATCCACCAGAACCTTGTCTGCTTGGGCTCCTCACCTGCGTCTCAGGAAGGTGATGGAGACCCTGGCTTTACCTGAAGTCTCCAATCAGCCTGTGTAAAATGTGAGAAGTGGTTAATAAATTCCTGTGCTAGCATTTAGAAAAGGGGAGATAATTGTTTTTACCAATAGGACAACAGAAGGTATTTCATTGGCATAATATTTTAATCCAATTTGGAATTTGGGTAGGCCACCTCCTTTAACCCAAGTGTGTACCAGGACCTGCTAGGATAATGACACACATTACACAGACTCAGTCGTTTTCACCCCACATTGCATCTCCGGGGAATAAACAGGAGTATAATATTCCCCAGCACTGTACTTGGGCATAATATCAAAACAAATTTATAAAGAAGAGCAGCACTCTCAGGTTCTGCCCATCTTCCTGCAGCACTATGGGATTGCTATCATCTTCACATCCAGTTCATAATGAGATGCTCCAGGCTTTTCTGGCATAGAGACAAGATGGTTGTTAGTTATGTGATTAAAGGCTAATCACCAGAATCACAAAGGTCTGGCAAAGAGCAGATGAACAACAGAGCAGAAGCACCCTAGAAACGTAATAACCAAGAAAATGACACATGTTGAATTGGCTGATCTGAAAACTCTCCAAGGAGAAGCATGCACCCACCACGTCTGGTGTGAAACCCATCAAGATGAGTTAACTGCAGAAGCTGTCTCCCCAGAAGACCTTGCAGACTGACAGTGGTTATTGCCTACAAGGGCACAGGACTCTCACTACAGCACACTGGGAAGGGCATTTGGGGGTTGTATGCAACTTACTATGTCAGATTTTAAGGAAGCTGTGGGAATGTATGAGAGTTATGGAACATTTAGGAGATAAAACAAAGGTAAAAGAAAGGAAGGCTTCGGCATAGATTGGGGAGGAACAAGCAAGGGAAAATAGAGATAAATGGGGACAAAAGGAACTGGTTATGTATAAACAGGTTGTTTGTCAGTGCAATTCCTAATGTAGCTCTATATTTCCTCACCACAGTCCAATCAGTACTTTGGTTAAATCCTATTTATAATGATCTTCTGTTCTTAGTAGAAAGATGTGGATGCTAGTGAGGTCCAAGATGGATTTCCGGGCAAGTAAGGTAAGAGATGGGTGTATCAGCAGCAAGAGCAGGAATGTGAAACTACATACCTAGTTCATCTGGGTACCAACACCTGGGGAGAGTAGGAAATCTGTGACCTGCTACTGGAATGATCCAGAATGTGTTTATATATATATACATACATAAAAAACATATATACACAAACACGCACATATTTTCCACTGGTGGACTTCAATCCTAATCCATTGGAGAGGAGGAACAGTGTTGGGCAGCCTGTGCTTTTTGTGAGTGCTGTGTGTTTATGTGGATGCTGTTTCTATGTGTTGAGGCTGGCTTGTATGTGTGTGTGTGTCTGAGCATGAGTTCAGCCTCCCCACTGGCTGGACTTCAACATCAAAATGCCTTTCTGACTTCAAAGTTCAAAGAAGAGTGAAATATAGTAAATGTGTACAGAGATCTGAATATATGTAATGAATACATAACCTTTGAGAGATCACAATAAATGCAGGACCACAATGCAGACATGCCTTGTTGGAGCGTTATGTCAGTGTGCATCCTGCTTTATAGAAGCAATTCTTTCCTGGCCACCATTTCCTGTGCCATTTAATAGCATTTTGGAAAGCTTTCTTGATGGAACAGAAAACCCTCTGAACCTTTGGCAGAGTTGAGCTGGGGTCCTGGGAGTGCAGACAAGCAAACTGCAAACAGAGAAGCAGCTCTTCAAAAATTTATCTTCATTCTGCTGCAGAACTATGACAGCCACCTCAACTGCTTATATCTCTATACTTGAACAATATTGTTCTATATGTTAAAGGAGAAACTGGTCTCTTTTGCAAGCTTTTTTTTTTGTTTGGTTGGCTTTTTTTGCTAAGAGAACACTTGTTTTTTTAACAGGAAGCTAATGACTGATTTTGTAAGGGATGTAATTGTCCACTATTTGTATTCATCAAGTATTATCTCACAAGAAAAGTATCACCATTTCATTATAACCTTTCTGAGCCTGGCAGCATTGTGCAGTGATTTCTTTTACAATGAAGCCTTTTGAAATAAGGATGAGGATTCTCCCCTCTCTGTTAATTGTGGCCATATTAATTTTAAATTTTTAGAAAAGCTTGAAAAAAGACATAATAGGTATTAAGGTCTGTTATTGGAGTTTCTCAGAGAGGCAACTTTGAAGATGCATTTTTGAAACACTGTCCTTTATTTCATTAATAATGGAAGCTGTCAAGGAGTAAATCAAAACACTTGAGCAACAAGTATGAAAAACACAATTGTCTTTTCTCCAGAAACAAATTGCAAGCCTTCTGGTCCCACCCTTGCTTTTCCACCAGCAATCAGGCTCTGCTGTCATACTGTCTGGTCCTTTCATAAGTCTCAAAGCCAAAAAGAAAAATCACATTTCATTTCCAAAATGAATTTCAGCTCGAATCTAGACCTTAAGATTAGTCTCCATCACACTTTTATGAGCATTAGAAGCACCAGCCTGTGTAACCTTTCCCAGTATTCATTTCACACGTATGAAAGTACACAGATGGCCAATTATGCCAATGACTTCACTGAATTATTATGTATAATTAGAGATGAGAGCAAGTTTCTAGGATGGGAAAAAAAGGTCTGATTCTATCAGACTTGTGGATTTATGGGCTTGGGGAGGGCAGCTGTTCTGTCTCTTATGTATACATGTAGTGCTTCAGCACAGACATTTCACAAGCCATTCATGTCATGAATATAAGCAGGAGCTAAGGAAGTGATGGAAGGTGCAGGGGAGAAGGTGATGCACTGCTGCCAGGAGCCCACAGGAGGGTGGTGGCTGCCTGCCGAGGGGCAGCAAGGGAGAGGTCAGCATGTGGCCAGGGCTGCTTCTCAGCAGGGCAGGGGAAAACACAGGACAGCAATTTTTCTCTTTGTAACTCTTTTTGACTGCAAGGTGTAGATTGCTCAGCTTCTTGCCAAATATTTCAGATGGAGGAAAAAAAAACCAGTGAGAAAAGGAAGGCAGCATTATTATTTAAACTAATAAGATGGATGAGGAATAAGCCCACTTCTCCTCCTATCCAATCTTGAGATGAGTTAGTGGCATTCATTGATACACTGCTATGTTCTATGAGAAACACAAGATTGCACTTTTCACTTTAGGGTCGA
Organism: Lophotriccus pileatus; assembly: GCA_035583135.1. Lineage (NCBI taxonomy): Eukaryota > Metazoa > Chordata > Aves > Passeriformes > Tyrannidae > Lophotriccus > Lophotriccus pileatus. The sequence goes on along the minus strand of JAWWES010000041.1, from coordinate 23,003,738 downwards.
GTGGAAAGACCCTAAGTGAAAGTGAAAAATCAAAGCTTTTTAGACAACTGCAAAGTCTGAATTAATACTAAAAGAATTACGTGCAGACTGGTGTTTTGTTATCTTCTTTCAAGTTTATTCAAGTACAAAAGTAATTAATTTTTCAAGCACAGTTGAACCTTACCTATTTTACACTAAAAAGTGGGTGACTCACTGGAAGTTGCTAAATTTTTCAAATTCATAGTCATGAAAATAATGAATAGCAGAAATTAATGCCTCACAAAGCATATTTGTTTTCATCTGATAACTTTTGTTTAATGTTATTTCAAATACTTTGGAATTGCTAATCAGTCACCAAAATACAATTAGAGGATATTTTATAAGCAATGACATCTCAATTGATGCCTCTTGAAAGATGTCCAGTGTGATCTTCTACCAAAATGAGGGAGAGATTGCTGAATTTATGAACCATCTAGAAAGTGGGTAGAAGGTGCTTGACAACTATTTTTATCAGATTTTTTATCAGTTTCTTCTATACATATTTTGCAATACTGGCACCAATATTTAATGTGGCAAAATGTTAAATATTTGACAAAGCTCACTGAAGATTGCTTACTCTCTATATTTATTAAATTTCCATAGCAAGGATTCATATATATTGTTATTCACATTTTTTTTTACAATATTAAATTTCCTCTCTACTCGGTCAAATAAAGCATTTTACAGCCAATGGACTCACCAAAACACTTTCTCAAACTTTCTTTCCATTTCTGAGGTGTGATCTTTGAAGAGCTACTACAAACATTTTAATTCTCTATTTATGAAAAACACTTACTATGAAAAATGAAATATAAGGAATGTGTTCATCATAATTTTAAGGTCATGAAATTTAAAAAATCATAATGATAAGAAGTGCAAACCTCAGAAAAACGCATTTACATATTTGTCATGTAATATTTTTTAGTTTATCTTGTTAATATGTAGCTACATGTATGTAATTCTTCCTGGCATGAAAAATCCAAGAGCAATATTAAACATTTAACATCTAAACATCTCCTTGTGATATACATCATGTAATAATTAAATTTAAATAATTTTTCCAAAGTCAAAAACAACAACAAAAACCCCCCACCCAAACCAAAACCAAACAAAACCAAGCACAATAATTTAAAAACAAACAAACAAACCACAAAAAAAAAAAAAAAAACCACAGAAAACTTCACACTGCCAGCATGAATTTATAAGGGTGTAAAGTTTGTTAGATGTCCTCTGAATTGCTACTGTTGCTGAATATTATCAGTGAGCTCCACTAACATGGGTTTTGCCTGAGTATTTACAATAATCAATTACAGCTCTGCTATTTAAATGTCTCACTGTTTCTCATTCACTCCTTCCCTCTGTGAGGTTTTGAGCATGGCTTGCAGTACCTGTACTCATGACAATAGCTGAAAGTAATTATCTGTTCCAAACATCATTAAATCAGCTAAAGAAGAGTGTGGCCAAAACAGCTTTATGCCACCCACCAAATACTGCCCGGCTTAGCCTTCTCCTTTTTTGTAGAACTGTAGAGCCACTAGTCCAATCTTTCACTGTGATCCAGAGAGGTCATTTTAATTCTCCATGGGTTAGTTTTCCATCCAGAGATGGAAATCTCAGCCTTAGTTTCCAAGACAGACTAATGTTTCTGGCTTCCCAATCAGAGTAGCCTGGCGAGTATCCAGGTATAGCCCAAAAAAAGGGAAATAAAATAACCAGAGCTGGACAGAAGACTGTCTTTTGTTCCAACTTGCTTTATTTTTGAAAGAAAAGCAAAGCTGTGCTAAGCTGGGACCCAAAAGCTAACAATCAGAACATTTTTGTGGGAGGGATAAGCCTGAAAAGTATCTGCTTTGGAAGGATGTGGGCATTTTTTCAGCTTGTTTCCTAGGCTGCCTATCTCCTCTGGCTGCCTGCTATGCAGGCAGGGTCTGACAGAGCTGAAAGTCTGCTCTGCAGAAAGAGATGTCTAGAGACCATGAGGGAGAAACGCTGAAACCTGCTGACTACCAGGAAGAGAGAGCGATTGAGGGACTGCTGCTCTCCTTCACTGGGCTGGTATGGAGATCCTGGGCAGCAGATACCCAGCTAACCAGCAATCTACTCTCCCAATGATCAAGAGGCTACTGCCACCAGGAAAGCCAGCTTTTGGGATGAGATTTGCTGACACAGCCAGCCGACAGAGCCAGGAACCCTGACTCTGGTGGCAACTTGAGTCATGTACTTTTCAGATACTGCTACCTATTACCTGTGACCACTTGGAAACCCCAGCCCACCTCCAGCTCACCAGAAACAAGCAGAGGCTTTGAAGATAATCAAAGAAAAGATTGAACTGGCAGAATAGTTGGCTTGAGGAGTTCTTTTCCAAAAAACCCTATAATTTCTCATTTGAAATTAATTTCGTAAGGAAGCTCTTGATCAGCCCTCTAACGTATACACTAAGGCTGAGTGATAGACTTAGCATATGTACTTTAAAGGGAAAAATGAGCTTTGGTTAGTTTCAGGGAGCATCAATGTGCTAAACCCCACCAGGTGTTCCATGGACAAGAACCTACCACTGAAAGCAGACGTGGGTGCTGGGGTGTGAAAAGAGTCTGAAGCAGGGACCCACAACTGCCTGTGTGCTTTTGCTAGTGGAAGTGCCATGGTTTGATGAGTTAAAAAGCTGGGGTGAACAGTTTTGTTTATAAGGAACCTGATATGTTCTGGAAGAGTTATCACACAGCTGGTAGCAGGAAAGTTTCAATAAAACAGCTGTTTGATGAATAAAAAGGAGATGACTTTGTGTCTAGTCATGTAGTTCCTGTTTAAATTAGATCAGCTGCACCTGGACATTTTAAGATTTAAGGTGATTTTTTTCCTGATGCTATTAACTGCCCAAATGTGGCCCAAAATAAAAATTAAGACTAAAACTTCCAAATCATTAGATTTGCTACCTGAAAAAAAAATGGTCATTTATAAACTATCAAGCAATGGAGATATATTTAGCAGCACCTGACATCCTTCTGCTATACTTTATACTAGGTAACAAGAGCCCTAATCCCCCATATTTCATGTTTTAACTCTTTTATATCTATTTTTATACTTTTGTTTCTTTCTTTTTCCTCTCAAAAGGCTAAGATGAGCATATTCAACAAATGTATTTTTAGCTTAGGCTTCTGATCTCATTCCTGCAGGACAAAGGAATTGTAGATCTGCTTGCAAATATTATGTTACCTCTTTTAGTTGTCTTTAAGCAATTTTGGATTAGGCTTTCAGTATCTACCCGTAGGGAATTCATGCTGAGCCATAAAAGCCTGTTACAGCAGTGACTGGTGCGGCACTAAAAATACCTTAGTCTGAAATAGCTTATTTCAGCTCTTTATCAGGCACGGAGAAGACTGTGCTGCATAATATCTTACAGGAGAAGGATGATTTCCAGAGGAAAAACACAATACCTCTGGAAGTGATAGCAGGAGAAGAAAGAGAGTGTGACAAGCTAAGCACTGGATGTTACCTTACATAAAAATGGAAAATATTCACGATTCAACTCTATATAGCTAACAGAAGCTACCCTGGAAAAGGTAGCCCCAGTTCAACAGTCTTGTTCACTCTTGTTCTTGTATTTGGCCTGCTCTGGCCATTGTTTTCTTATTCCTTTCTCTAATGCAACTTCATATTTCTATTTACTCCCTCTGTGCTTGATCTCTCCGTAATTTTTCAGATATTTTTAATGATTTCTCACCTGTTGTCCTCTCATCTTCTGATTCTCTCTCCTGTTAATGTGCTGATACACCGGTTATTAATTAAGCTTCAGTTTTCAGCCTTGGTTCATTTGTCCTTCTCTCCCATCATAAGACCTTCCTTTCTAACTCTGATACCTGTTTCTCTTACTTCTGCTCCCATCCCTCAGACTGGACTATCTTCCTTGAATAATTTCATGAATTTCACTTAATGTGTTTTATTTTGGCCATCTTCTATCTATCTCAAGCCACTGCATTCAAAAGAGCCCAAGAATTTCCAAGGTATTTATTGGACTGGAAAAACTGGGCATACATTCTCAAGCGTCAGTGGGTTCCTTCTGCTCACTGAGCTCTGTTTGTTTTCAGGAATACTCTCAAAAATCACCTTGTTACTTCTGCCAAGTGGTGCCTAGCCATGGTCACTGTGGCAAATCCTTCCTGAAGGAGGAAGATTTGTCCAAAATCTGAGCCACACTTGGTCAAGAAACTGAAATATTGAAAAAACATTACTGCCAGTTCAGAGTTTGAGCAAATCCTTCTCATTCAGAAACCATCTTATCACATCCTTTGTACAATTCAGGAAGCTACCTTGAGAATTACAATTTACTTTGGTAAAAATCTCCAGAAGCTACTGTCAAGTCTAAGCTGACAGTAACATACCTTTTGTTATAGAATTTTGTTCACCATCACATATTATATCCATTGCTTCATTCTTGCAAACCTTAACTGCTTGCAGTGAAGACTTTCAGTGAAAGGCCTTGTCAGGAACTGACTTAAATTTTAACTGAATTGGTCAATGTTACCACTAGTTACCAACTGACTGTTGACCTGGCATTGTTGGCAAATCATGCTACACTTCTCATACTGGTTTCAGCCCATCACTTGATGATCCTTGTGGGTCCCTTCCAACACAGAATATTCTGTGAAATCTGTAAGCAATTAAAGACACAGATCCTTAACTGCTGAGTAAGCTAATGAGGAGATACTCTGTAAGGCACAGTGCATCAAATTACTGTAAACTACTATTTTGGGAGAAGAGAGGAAAAGCTGTGAAGACCTGTGCTGGTACTTACACACCTTACCTGTACAGGTTGTTTCAGCAAAAAGGAGGGATATACTGAAGGACCTCTATGTTAAAAATCAAAGAGCTGAAATTGCAAGACTAGAATTAATAGTGTGTCAAGGAATCACTTTGTCCTGGTTAAATAAGACAGCTTGGAAAGATCATGTTGGGCTGAAGTCTCTTCAAGGATGATGTGCTCCAGATCTTGTGACTCTTTCACAGAAAAAGAAAAGAGATTTCTTTCAACTTGAGTAATGATCTTGTATCAAACCATCTGTTTTCTTTCTCTGAGCTCTTAATAAAGAGGTAGACTTTCCAATTAGTAAAAATAAGACTGAAAACTTTGTCTATACTGGTCTCACCTTACTGCAGAAGTTTAATAAAGATTCCAGTATGGTACACAGGACATAGACACCATATATTTGGCAAAACTAAGATGACAGTCCACCTCATAATGCCTTAAGGATAAGTTCCAAAAAAACCATTTGGGAGTCTAAAACACTGTTGAGACAGAAGATATAAAGGTTCAAGATAGTGATTCAAATAGAAAAAATCTTGCCCCCCCTCCTCTGATGCTTGAAAGTCTGCCTGTACCTAAGCCTTATCCAGAAAACTTACTGGGGTACCCAATGCTGTGTTATAACAAATGACCAGAGATATTACTTTTTTGCTTGACCTGAACATTTTGTACAACTCCATCTCCACCCTAAGATTCCATCTCCATCTTAAGATTTACAAAATACTCATGCCTTTTAGGAGACCCATCTGGAGGACTTTTCTGCACATACTGCACATACTGAATTTAATGAAACGGCAACAGCAACTGCTGTTAATGACAGTGGCAGCAGTGACTGATCACTGTTTATACAATATCCTAACTATCAGGGCAGTTGCCAAGTAAAGAGGAGATTGGTGTATCTGAAAAGCACAGTCTGAGCTAAGCACAGGCAGGAATCTCCTCATCCAGTGCCTGACTACTGTGACTTTTTTTCTGAGCTGCCTGGTGGTGCCCAGGCAGTCTCTGGGATCTCTGGGTTCCCCCAGGAGTAGACACTTTAGCTTGGACACTGCAGAGATGGGTGACATAGCCTTCAGCTCCAGTCTGGGAGTTGCCTCCAGGATCTTCTTGTAAAGGGATTTTTCCATTGCATCCTGCCAGTGAGTTATGGGGGAAAGACACCCTGAGGCAGCGGTGGCTCAGGAGCTAATGTCACTGGTGAAAGCTGCCAGGCTACAGCATCATTTTGCCTATTAAAATGAGAAAAAATCAGCCACTGGAATAATCTCCCAGGGATAACTACAGTGGTGGACTCCCCAAAATTGGACACTGTTAAGATTCAGCTAACAGGGTCACCTTCCTTAGGTGGTACCTTTGACAAGAAAGGTTGGACCAGATAATCCCTGAGGTCCCTTCCAACCTACTGTTCTATGATTATGTGATTCTATGATAACCTCTTATTTTTTGCCTCTTGTGAAGTTGTTGTCTTGTTCCTACAAGAAGCCGTGGTTTCACAGCCTCTCAGACACGGTGTGCTGAGAGTGGCTGTGCCGGGTGCTGTGGTTCCTCAAAGGACAACTCTGCATCAGCAAGAGGGGTGAAATGGGCCTTGGGGCCCAGTAAATGGGGCAGCACTGGACTGTGCTGCCAGAAACACTCGCCTGCAAAAGCCCTGATGGAATTAGTGTGTCAGAAACCATGGCATTTCCAATATTTCTGATTAAAAAATATATACTTGGAGGAAATAATACAAAAATGGACAAATACTTAAGGCTGAGTCATGTTTCTATAAGAGTCAGTGGGAGATTTGCCACAGAGTTTTAAAAGACAGGGATTAGACTCTAACTGGTCTGTTTATTAGGAACAAGTTATGTTTTAATGTACCAGTATTTTTCCAAACTCTTTTAGGAAAATTATTAATAACTGAAGAAATCTGAAAAAAACCCAAAACCTTGAAAAATGCTTAATTACCATAGCAACACCTGTCTTACTGTTGAATATCGTAACTCCAGAGAGACACACACAGAGACGCCATGATCAGGCTGCCTCTTTTAAAATTTTCAGATTGCTAAAATCAAAGAGTTTTACTGCATAATCCTCTTTAAACACAATAACAAAAACAGCTTCCCTGAGCATTAGTCACAGTCTGCCAAACAGTTTTCCACACCTTTCCATACACAAGTGGAGATTACCTTTACTCAAAGCTTTTAAAGACCTTTTTTGTTACAAAACAAAATATGGGATTGTGTTAAATAATGAATGATATTGCAAGATCTGAAGGGAACCTTTTCTTCCATGACTCAGTCTCACTGAGGGAAGCAAACAGTCTGAATTCTCTCTATATCCTACACATGTGGCACTGAGTGACATCGACTTGCTTCACAGTAGACAAATATTAGGACCCCCCCTGAAAAGCATAAAAGGAAATAAATTTTTCACAGTGTTATTAGCATTGAGCTTGTCTTGGTTATAGATTCACAAGTTGATGATCTGTAAATCATCTGAAATGTACTTAGCAAAATATATGAATATTTTAGTGCACAAAAATATCACTGATGTGCTAAAAGTTATCATTCAGCCCCTCAAAAGGAAAGGACTACCTCTGACCTCAGCAGGCTTTTGATCAGATTTTAAAGTTTCTGAGCTAGAGGATTTGTGGCCAGTGGGATCCCAGAAGACTGACAGGAATAATGCTGGGCAGCACATTGCTGCTCTTGAGAAAGTGTTCTCTTCCCCCAAGCCTCCCTCCAGCCCATGGTCTCTTGGAAAATGAATGCAGCAGCAGGTACCTATGTGTTATTACCAAAACCTTCTTTGAATGTTCTTGTCCTAACAAGATCCATTACAGAGGACAAGATCCACATGTGCATGCTCTTAACACTGATCTCTTATACCTGCTGACAGTTTTTTTAAGTCATTGAAATTTTGTCAACTCAGAGCAATTTTGGCATGCTTGATGAAATCGTTGAGAAGAAAGATCTTGGAAGAACCTGACATGCATGCATCTGTTTGCCAGCATGAGTTCTGCTGAAGCTGAGGACAGCCAAGCTGCAGGTGACAGCAGAGAGTGGAGGTGGAGGGCTGGCTCGAAGGGAGCAGGGCAGCCATGACACAGCAGGGACACCTTTGCACAGTGTAGCCTTCAAACGGAATTCTTCCCAGTTATTTTTGACTGTTGAGGAACAGAGACCCTATTGTAACAAAAGAATCTCCTAATATGCATGAAGTACCATAGGGAACAATAATACAACTTTGTTGAGTAAACAAGTTGTTATACTTCATTTCTGACTATTTATAGCTCATTTGAAGATTTTGACAATTGCAAACAATTTTGTAGAGTAGCTATTTAGACACCCTGCTGAATGTATCCCAACACCCTGCTGAATGTATCCCAGTAATTTTCCAGCCAGAGAGAATTAAACTTGGGACTCACTGGAGAATGTGCCAAATAAAGTCAGACGCTGAATTTTTAAAATTTCACTTTTTGTAAATTTTCTTTTCATTAGACTGTTACCCAATTTACCCCCTCCTCCTCAAGTGTAAGTCAATCCTTTTACATGCAAATAAACCCCCAAACACCTCACTTCACATTTCAGTGTAAGAAATTGCAGTGGAACTTTGCTTCATTTAAAATCTAAACTCTCTTGAGCTCTGGGTTAAAAGGAATAACTTTCTGCAAGGATGCTCCATAGCATCAGCTTTACCACACTACAGAAAAACTTTCATTCAGCCATTACTGTCACCAAGGAAATTGAAGTTAATTCTAGCTACCACCTTCTCGAATACAGACTTCTGGTAAAAATGTATAGCCTATTTTTGAAACCTCTATAAATATCTCGTGTGACTTTTGTTGCTGCCTAGATCAATTTCCTGACTAGCAGACTTGAGATAGTCTGAATTAAAATATATTTGATATTATGTGTCATTAGTAAGTGAGCAGCCTTACCTTTTCAGATAGAAGACATCTTTACATCATTTGCATTTAAAAGGCATGAGTAATTTTCAGTTTTAAGAGAATAAAACCCACATGATTTCTGCATAATTTTGTATTCCACTTAAAAATTCTCTCTCTCTCCTGCCATACCTTTCATATCCTTTTATGCTTAGGTTTCCCAGTACCTCTTGCCCTGCCAGTTTGTCCATATTTCTCATGAGTACTGCTTGGGTATTCCCAGAAGGAAGATGAAAGCTTAGCCTTGCTCTGTTTTTCTTCAAATCATTTCACCATGGGGATTATCCATGGAAATAATTTAAGAAAAGAATTTATTTGCTACATAAAAGGCAAAGTAAAGTTAAAGTTTATCTTCTACCTAATTAAAGTTTGTACTAACTCAGCATTAGACATCTTTCTTTTAAGTAAATACTCATTCCCCATTTTCTATGGACCACTATGAAAGACTGTTTCTACATAGAGTAAACTAATAAAAAAAAAGTGTCCTAGAACTTCTCCTGCAGATTTTAGCTTTCTTTTTTAGTGGAGTCATTGCCTACTGCAATAGAAATCAACACTGAAAAAACATATAAGTAAGTAATCTCTTCTGTGTGCAGAAATAAAAACTACTCTTCAAGAAGGATCACAAATCATCTTACGAGCCTTTTAATAGTGGTGTCAGTGCAAAGATTTTTTATGTACTATGTATAGGATCTAAAGGATACATTTTGCTACTGAATGTTCTGCCCCATCTCTTTCTAGTTTGTATGGCAAAACAAGGCAATGCACATGATCTGATGGTGAGCACCGCATCCCTTCTTCATGTTTCACAGCTGTATCTTTATAATTATTTGTACTAGTGACCTTTTCATTATTTGTGTAAATTATATATTTGCTCTTCATATTCCTCAAATTTTCCTGCTGTAATTCTGACTTCTGGATTTCTCAAACTGTCATCTTAATAGAGATAAAGATCAAGCTTTGCGCAGGAATTTTCAAGAAATGTAATGATTGTAGGGTCTCTGTTTTAGCCAGTCTATAGTAACATTAAGTATTGCATGTCTGATTTTTGCTGATTGTTTCACTGTTATAGGTTTAACTACCTTTCTTGTTTTATTTGTCTGAAGTGAGTTGAATCAGGTATGAAGAACAAACTCCCTCTCCTATAGATATTTGACTCCCATTCTTTGCTGGGCCCCATTGGTAGCTGATATTGCTGCAGCAGAAACCTAACCTCCCTTCTTTAAAGGTGTGCTGTGAAAGGAGTCAGCTACATAGTCCTCAACTGTGATGTCCTGTTCAGCTGTAAGTCAACAGAAGCAACACAAAATTATTTATTAATATTATACAAGCATTCACAAAGAAATTACTACAATCTTTTTGTGGGCCACAAATGAAAAAAATGTAAATTCTTAAACATGTTTCCTTCTTTTCTATATAGAAATGGAAGCGACAAAGAGCTCCTGTTTTTGTGCACACAGCATTGTATCACAGAATCATAGAATGGTCTGGGTTGGAAGGAACCTTAAAGATCATATAGTTCCAACCCCCCTGCTATGGGAAGGGAAATCTCCCACTAGACCAGGTTGCTCAGAGCCCCATCCAACCCGGCCTTGACTGCTTGTGACTTCTCTCTGAGAATGCAGATGCAGTCACACTTATTTCATAAAGGACCAATATTATTTAAGAGATAAAAAGTTACATGTATACACAAGCTAAGCCAAGCTAACCAGAAAGATATAGTGAAGAAAAAGCTTGTATCATAAAACCCACCTGACCCAGCAAGACTGTGGGAGGCTTGGGTTAAATTCCTTTTGCTGCCTGAAGGAATCTGACCTGGTATCTCCCACATGGAGGTGAATATGCTGATCACAAAAGGTCAGCTATTTTAAGGCACAAGGGTGAGGCATCCCATTATTTCTGTTCAAATTGTTCCACTTTGCATGGAATGAATATTCATCAGTTTCCTGAGAGAATAAAAGTGCAGAAACGTGTCTATAACTGGGTTGTTAGGGTGCTTAGTGGGGAAGGTGGGTGACAGGAACATATTCTTTTGGAATATGAGAGCACACCTGGCTAAGCAGCAGCACAGCAAGGGTGTTGATCTGTGTTTGGGACTGAGGAGCTCCCACTGGGAATAAGACAGGCAGCAGCCCTCAGACACATTACTGAAGAGGCTATCTGGAAATTAATAGCTGTCTATTTAGTGCTGGATAATGTAAGGAAAATACACCATGAAACCAATCACAGAACAATGAAAATGGCTCTCCTACATCTGCAAGATTAAAATTTCTCCCTCTAAACTAGCCTTATATAGACATCTAGAGTAAAAAAGATCCTGGCAGAGAAGTAATTAAGTAGAATATCTTCGAGGATCTGACAATAGAGTGTCCTAAATTCAGCAAAAAAGCCATTCATCTAGATATTCTAAAAAGCAGCTTAAATAACTGTTCACATGAACTGTTCCATGAAGGTATTTTTCCCTTTAGACTATTGCTTTAATGACTATGCGATTATTGGAATGATTTTGGTTTGAAGGAACACTAGAATTTTTAATGTAGGTTCTATCAGATAGTGACAGTATCTTTTGTCTTAAGTTTTTATTTTCACTCTCTGATGCCTTACTATCAAACTTTTCAACTGTGAAATGGCTGATAGATTCATCTCTAGTGAAAATGTTCTCATTTAGTCTTTTTATACAGACTTCTGATGGCTTTCCTCAGGAATGAATCTGTCCCACAAAGTTTATTTTGAAATTATTTAGAGAGATGTTGACAAAGTTAAACCACACAGGTAAATAAATTTCTGTATATTGCCCTGAAATGACCTTGCTATGGAGAAAGACATTTAGGCATGGCTTCTTTTAGGGAAAAAAATCTATAGAATTTACCAAAACTGAGCAATGGTGTTTTAAGATTTAGCAATAAAAATGCTTTATGGCATCTGTATGCATTATCTATTAGACCATTTGGAATTATATTTTAAAAAATAAAGAAAACATTATATTCCTAGATGATTGCAGTTCTAGTGGGGAACCACTCAGCATCCACAAGAATGAGCGGTCTGTTCACACTGACTGAGATCAGTGGCAGTTCCACTAAAGAGGAGGATCTGCCTGCTCTGAGTGTAGCCCACCCAACCGGAAAGAGAGAAAGGTTTTAACTAAAGAACATCAGGGGTGCCTGTGTCTTTTTCGTTTAGTCAAAGTTCATTTCAGATCTTCTGGCTGCTAAAAAGGAGCAGGTTTGCTTCTGTTTGCATGTATGTCACTGATTTGGCACTGTTAACTTCAAGCAGTGATCACAAGTTGAAATATAGGAAATTACATTTAAACACAACGGAATTTTTTTTCCTGTGAGAGTGGCCAAACACTTTATGAAGTTTCCAGAAACCTTGTGGAGTCTTCGGCTTGGTGACACTCAAAACCTGAATGGACACAGACCTAAGCGACCTGCTGTAGCTGACCCTGCTTGAGTAGGAAGCATGGACTGCAGACCTCTTGAGATCTCTTCCAGCCTCAACCATTCTGTGATTCTATTAATTTTATAAGACAGTGCTATTTGTTTTATATGTCCTTGCTTGAATTCAGAGAGTGTTTTGCAAGCAGTTTTAGTAATAATTTTAAATAGCCTGAAGTCATGGTCTGAGCTGCACTTGTTCTATTGAAAAAACATGAAGGCCATTCTGGAAATTAGCTTAGACATTTGCTAGTCTCTGCAATACTGTGAATGATATACAACATTTCAAACAGCATTTGAAACTCTGTAATTGACTCCTCTGGAGACTGAGTGCACATCTTTTTAACCCTAGATCAAAGTCTTTCTCCCAAAGTTTGAGCACTTGTATCAGACAGTTTCCCTGTCACAGTCTCCCTCTTCCCACCGTTCCACCTTAAAAAAGCATCATGTTACAGGAAGCTGAAGCCCAATGCTGACACTATTTTAGTAAAGATCTGCATTCAAATTCATGACTCATGTGACCCAGAGTAGGCCTGTGCAGTCAAATGGGAGTATTGGCATGCATCACTTGTGACCTAGACTCTATCCCCTGTGTTCCCAGAACCTCACAGTCACTTCATTAGTGCCCACATGGATGAGTAACATGAATAGCATGAGTCACAGTAAGAAACTGGATATGCCTCAACAGTTTTTCCACTGTGCCTAAGGTTTTTGAATTAGTCAAGAAGCCCATGTCCCAGCAGGACAGTCAGACTGGCAGATGGGCGTCTCTGGCCCCAAGACAGACAGTCTCTAATCACAGTCATCAACCGAGAAGTTTGTCACTGGAGCAGCACAACAAATAATAGGACTGTACCTTACTGAAGAGCTGGGCCAAAACACATTTGTCATGAGGCTGGAAATTTTCAACATTTATCCCTCCTCAAAGAGGTTTACCTTTCCTGCTGAAGTCAGTGGGGAACCTCTGGCATCTGAATTCACTAGGCACAAGACCTCTTAAAAGAATCCACAGCTTTTACAAGTTACTGACTTGGAAACTTTGGCCAAAATACTTTCAGATAGTCTTGTAACCGGATTTTCATAGCTTGTAGGAATTTTAAAAACGTTCATGCTCCTTTTTGCTCTTTTATTTACCGGATTATTTTTTTAGCACTTCTCTACTTTCACAACAGTTTCTGAGTTTGAACTAATGTAAATCACACTTAAGTATAATGGAGAGATTTAAACTATATGTTCAAACAGGTTACTAAATACAATATAGTATGAGCACATGTTCCTGAACAGCAATGCAACAGAAGAGTTTACAAAAAATCCATTTAACACAACTCTCTTTATACATTTTTCTTAGTTATATAGTTGAAATCCACACTATGTCAGGTATGATATAGCTCTGTAATAGTGACTCTCATTTTTCTCTTGTATGTTATGAACACCATTGTTTTGTCAGTTATTGGTAAACCAGATAATAATTTCTTTAAAAGGTTAAGCGGGGGTTTTCTGTTAAATTTTCCCTTGGAATTTACATACCAAATAAACACGTCCCTTCTGCTGACAGACCTTTGCACTTCCTTGTCCCAAATGGGTGATTCTCCCCAGAAAATAGTTTTATATAAAGACATCAGCACTTTTATCTTATAGATGAGATACAGTCAGGAAAGGCCTCATTTGCAAGTCTTTCCAGAGCAAAGGTATGAGGCAGACATTAGGTGGTTGAGTAGCCACTGTTTCTGCCGAAATTTCAGAATGTGAGGCAACTTACCACTGGAAACTGGAGTGGCAATGGGTTGTAGACACATAAAGTAGCTCAGGAGGTTTTTGTGATACTCTTAATGATATGTGATGTAGCACTATAAAATGTAGTTAGGCAAGAAATCCTCCAGCAAATCTAGTCTCTTGCCCTGGGTATTTTATTATATTAATCAGTCTTGAGCCAGATGAGGAAATGGTGAAGCATTCTAGCCTAACTCCTGAGGGGAAGTTGTAACCCACACAATATTCAAACCTGTCACTGTTTGTTTCTTCTAAGAATTAGTTTTAATCTTATGATCTCACACCTCCAAAACTCCTATCTTTCTTACCAAAAGTTATTGAAATATAATTTTTTTTTTGCAAAAATTGCCTGCCTAGAGCTTTTTTTACAAGCAGCATGACCCTCTAGTGAAGCTAATTCACACGACTTTTACCTGACTTGAGGGCATATAGATTCACATTTCTAAATAATACCATCCACATGGCTAGTTTAGAAGCTTGAAAATTCAAACCTGCAAGAGAAACACAAAAGCATGTATGTTTTTCTGCCTTTTCCTGACAAAGCTCACCGTAACTGTGCAGATAGAAGCATGTGTGTGGACTAGCAAGAAGAAAATTGAATAAAAATCTAAGAGTTATTCCTAGGAATATTTTCATGCTTAAGATGCTTCTCTCTTACTGCAATAAGCTCTACAGATAATGCCCTCCCAGTTCCAAAAAGAGCAAGCAACCTCGCACATTTATAAAAGCAAATCATGATTTCCACAAGGCATGTCTCTTTGAGTGCTCATGCATTATCCATTTCTTAGAAGTTATATTGGGCCAAAGCAATTGCATGTTTCTAGGACAAATCTAATTCTATAGCGCTGGAGACGCAGCCTCATTGGCACGTAGTGTTTACCTATTTCAGTAAGGAGGAGTTTTAAAGAGCTCCACAAGGTTAAATACAGCATCCTGTGTGCAAGCTGAGTTGCTATGGTGACATTGCTTCATACTTGCATCACTTACTTGTTAATATAGGCCTATGTCCTTCTGTTTTCTAATTGCTGATAAACTATAAAACTGTCTTACATTAACTGTGCAAAGGTGATGTGAATCATATTTCAAAACATCAAACTAAATTTGGTGCAATTAGACCTGAGGAAAATACATCACCACAAATAAAAGTCTCTTAAGACAGATTGTACATTAAAGCAGAACCTTTTAATTTGAAGCAATATTGTTGCAACCTATTAAACTCAAAATATGTTCCAGGGGGTAAAGATGGAAGTAGGAGGTACAGTTAGGAAAGCAAGCCATTAAATGCCAGGAAAGTATATTGTTGTCATTCAAAAACAACAGCATGAGAAACTGAATATTTCTAAGGTTCCAGTTTCAGTCCTGTGTGTTGTCTTGGTCTCCACACATTTGGAATTGAACCTCAGTACTTACTACTTGGAAATAAAAACGATGTGTTTTGTCAGATACCTAAAATAATAATATTTTTCATTCATTTGTATATTGTTTGCTTATATTTATTACAATTCAAAAAGCATGTGCTGTTGCAGAAAGCTTTCCAAGAAAGCAATACATGATGTCTTGTCTATGGCTTTGATAATGATGTTGTGAAAGACAGCTACCAACTTTAGGCATTAAATAAGATATAACTTCTGGATAGGGATCTTAACAGAGATCACAGCTCTTTCCACAGATGTGGCCTTTGGTTTTCTTTTTTTTCATCTCTACTAGAAACAATCAAAGGATATGTGAAAAGTTAATATGTTCTAAAACTGTTAGGGCTTTTGTTTTAGAAGGAGCACTGTGATTTTAATGTTGTGCTGGGGAGGCAGAATGTTTTTAGGCAGCTGGAGCAATTAAGTAGCCCTGGTGCATCGTTAAGAGGCAAAATATAACCAGAGTACACACTTTTCAAAGATCTTTTTATCACAGTGAAAAAAGGCTCTGATTGCATTTTTTACAAGCTCTAGAACACGCTTGAATGGAGAGTTTCTCTGCTGCTTCTTCTTCCTCTTCTTAGCATTTGGGCTTTTCCCTTAAGACTCTGTGTCACTCAGCACCTTTTCTATCCAGTGACTTCTAGTCAAACACAGGCCAAAACAGAAAATCTGGGATATATATTTTTTCCTTTTTTTCTGACATTCAGCATGTTATATGCTCCCTCACCATCAGCATGCAAAACCGTTTTGTGTATAACCACATGTTTTGCCTAACAAGATGCATCCAGGCACATTTTTCATTTGTAACAATAATATGATTAATACTTTTCAAACACCTTAAAATTACCTTTCTTCTGAGGAAGCCAAATTTAGGCCCAGAACAGTAAGTACTAGTCCTTGGAAGAGAAACAAAATAAGATAATTTATAAAAAAAACCCTTGACTATTCTGCCAAGCTCATTAAGGTGAAAAGGGGACTTCAATGTGGATGAGGTGAATATAATCTTATACCCAGAATGACGTTCATTACCTTCACTGGGAATAGTAAGCTGAAGGTCACTTCTTTCTGAATTTCAAAGTTTCTGTAGCTAATGCTTACAAAAGAATAACTTAATACTGTCTGCTCTGTTGCGCTGTTGAAGTCTCTAGTACATTTGGCTTTTTTTTTCTTTATTAGTGCACTAAGTGGGGAGTGGGTAAACTGAGATAGCTGATTCACAGTAGATCAAGAGGCATATTTTTAGGAATGAAGTCTTTCAATGCCTGCAGATTTCAGCTTTCACAAGAACAGCTAGTTTCATCCTTTAATGTATGTTCCTATGGAGACCTGAGGAGTTTGCAGTTCAAAGACCAACAAAATATTTTCTGTGAGATATGTGAGCACACAGATCCTAAACAGGAATAAAAAATTCTTATTTGAGAAAGGAACAGTAATTACGATTATTACAACTTTAAGCTGCTGTCTTGAGTGTCTGATGCTTGTGTGTCACATGCTTCAACCTATCACCCAGACTTCTGAAAGCTTCATAATCTTGGTTGCACGTATCTTGTAGTAGCAAATTGAAAGGCATTCTTAAGAAAGTTGAGGTGAATTAACAAAGAAGTGTATCAGGCAGTGAATGGGCTGTTTGCAGAGCAGGGAATGAGCATGTGTATACACATGCAGCAGTATCACTGTACTGGTTAGGGACAAGGTTTGGAAATCAATCATCCCAAACTGATTATCAAGTCCTCTAGTCTCAAGAGAGCAATAGTAATGAGATGCAGCTCTAATCTCATGTTGATACATTTGCAGTAAATATAAGGTGCCCTGTATAGAACAGTTTCAGAATTAATTCTATAAAATGCCAGGGTGGGAAGAGACTTTTTCCTCTCACTACAGTAAAGATTTGCTACGAGATTAGACAGGCCATGCTAAACAAGCCACGTTTACCACTGAAAGATGAGATGACTGTAAAAGGGGCATTAATATTTCCATACAAGGAAAAGCAGTCTATGAGAATCAACATCCTTCTTGAGTAAGTTTAGGATGAGGAATCATAAAAGAGGTAGAAATCTCAGTGAAACCCCCAGTCTCAGTCCCTTCTTGCTCTGTTGTGGGCAACATCGAGGAAGATTAAAAAGAAATGCATTTGCTGTTCCCCAGTCCATCATTAATACACCATCTCTCATGAATACAACCTGTTTGCAGATCCTGTATGCAAATTCAACATCACATGGATCATATGGACTACGTAACTGCTAGTGTCTATGGCTTGTGAGCTAGATGACTTCCAGATACAAGATTAGGATCAACCTATGGTTTTCTTTAATTTTCGTCGCTAGGCTGTTATTAGAGATTTACAATAGCATTTATTGGGCATTTTTTTTAAATGAGTTCTGTTGTTTGCTTTGAATTTAATCTCTCTTGCATTACAAATTCAGAATATCTGGATAAAATTAAAATATATCAATCCTATAAGAATGTGGTACTCCTTTGTATCAGTGTCTTAGGCAACACTCAGAGAAATCAAATACTTTGCTCCAGAATATCAAAAAAGTACCAACATTTCTCTGCTGAAGCGTTTTGGGAGGTGGAAAGGAACAAGTGCATTTTCAAGACCAACATTACTCATATAACTTTTCTCTTGTACGGATGTTTCCTGGGAAGAGAACTGTAACCTTGTGGGTTTAGAATCATAAATTCATAGAATCACCTAGTTGGAAAAGACCTTTAGGATCTTTAAGAATCCTACCATTAACCTAACACTTCCAAGTCCCACTAAACCCTGTCCCTAAGTACCACACCTGTGTCACAAGAAGGTCACAGACCTGTTGAAGTGAGTCCTGAGGAGGCCCACTAAGGTGGTTAGAGGGATGGAGCACCTCTCCTATTAGGATAGGCTGAAAGACTTGGGATTGTTTAGTCTGGAGAAGAGGAAGCCCTGGGGAGATCTTATGGTATCCCGCCAGTTCTTGAAGTGGGCCTACAACAAAGAAGGGAACAAACTTTGAGAGTTTTAAACTAAGAGATGGTTGATTTTGGTTAGATATAAGGAAGACTTCTTCACAACAGTGGTGGTAAAACACTGGCACAGGTTGCCCAGAGAGGTGGTAGATACCTCATCCCTGGAAACATTCAAAGTTGAATGGGATGGGGCTCTGAGCAACCTGATGTACTTGAAGATGTCAAGCTCATGGCAGGGGGGCTGCACCTTTAAAGGTCTCTTCTAAATCAAACTATTCTATGATTTAAATATACCCCAGGGATGGTGACTCAACCGCTTCCCTGGGCAGCCTGGTCCAGTGCTTGACAACCCTTCCAGTGAAGATTTTATTCCTAACATCTAATCTAAACCTCCTCTGATGCAGTTTGAGGCCATTTCCTCTTGTTCTAACAATTGCTTCTTGGGAAAAGAGACCCACTTCCACTTCACTACAACATCCTGTCATGTAGTTTAGGAGAATGCCAACAAGGTAGTCACTTCCAGGGCTTGTATGGAGACTGGTGTTGTAAGTCTTTCGTTGGGATACTCAAACTTTGGCAATTTGATGGGGAGTGCAGAATGACATGAGATTTGCAGCTCCTAACTTTAGGGTCCTGCTCTGAATTTTACTTTGGCAGAAATTACCTCTCTGCATTGATTATACAAAGATTAACGAGAAAATACCTTGTTTTAGTGGAGTTAGTTATCATCAACCGGTACCAGTCAAGACAGATGAAAATTAAAGTAGTGATTTTGAATGTCACTCCAATTAGAAGCACTGCAGAATTGTTACTGGTTTTTAGCATGAAGTCATGAAAGTTGTGTTTCTCCTTTTTATGGCGGATGTTCTACATCTGCCTGGAGTAGATGGCAATAGATCAAAGCAGGGCAGCCTGAGCAGTCACTGACAGTGTTGTACCCATCCAACAGATGAAAACAGGATGCCAGTCTCCAGAATTGTCAGCTTGGTAGCTTCCAAAAGCATTTTGATCCATGACAAAAATAAAACAGCCTTTTTTAGATTAATTCCAGAAATCTTGCACTGTGGTGAACAGGTAGTACTAAAATCAGACTCCCTGCTGCCTTCCAGTGTAAAAATAACTCAGTATGTCTGAGTATGCTACAGAAGACAAAGCACCCTAACAGGTAATTACTGGATGTTAGATAAAGATGGGTTTCTAACAGTGTATTTAAAGGATAAGTCATGGGATGGATGTGTACCTGTCTAAATTTTCTGTTTCATAACAACTATTTAAAATTAATTAGACAGATACATCTTAAACCAAATGAAAATGGCATTTAAAATCTACAATCACAAATATACAGCATTAAGATTTTATACTGGAGACTGTATTACCATGGAATCTCAAAGATTTTTCCAAGCTTTCTACTTTCTAACTTGCAAGACCTTAAGTAATAGTGGACACTTTTACACTGGTTATGTTGTGAAAAACTCCAGAGACCCATTACTGACTCAAAGGCAACACAGAGCACATATGAAGAATACTGTCAGGACAGCAGCACTTTGAAGTCATTCTCCTATACAGAGATAGTTCTTGCTCAAAATACTTCTCTAAACCAGAGAGAACAACAGTATTTACCCAGAGATTTGCTAAGGTCACTGAGGAAGACTGGTAAAGAACTTGGAACAAGACTTCATTAATCATTACACCATCCTTCCTTTCTGATTATAAGTTTCTGCTGAGAAATGCCTGCTCTAAATTGACTTATGAGTTAATTAGTTTTCAGGAACTGTATCCTACCAAGTTGAAATAGAGCTTTTGGACATAGCATATTAATAACAATACAGAAAGAAGGGAAGAAAGAAAGAGAGGAAAAAAACCCCACTGATTCTTTAAGCTTTCTTTTTTTTTTTTTTTTTTTTTTAGTAATAGTAATTTGCACATAAAGACCTGTAACTAGCTTCCAAAGCAACAGTAACTAAGAGAGACCAGTCATTGTTTTTGTTTGCTGTTTGAAAACAGGGTTAATAAACAGAGGCATGAAATACTCTATCCAAACCCATAGCAGGATTGTCATGATTGATAATTAACTGTCTCATATTATGAGGGCAAGAATATCATTAGCATAAGAAAATGTTTGATGCAAACCACTGCTCAACTGAAGCATGTGTATCAAAAAGATAATGTACACTTCACTCTGTTTCCAGTGTAAATGGTGAATTTGAGGATCAATTATATTTTAATATTGACAGGAGTAGCTTGCTAATGAAGTGCAAATAGCTTCTTATTAACTAACAGAGAGATCAGGCAAAAGGAAAATTAAGAGTTGGAAGCAGGGAATAGGAAAGGGGCCTCATGCAACCTCCCTAAAAAGTAGTGTCACTATGTCTATTCTGTGTGGGAGGTGGCTGGTCCTCGAGGCTTGGTCCTGTAGATCCTCTGAGACCTGA
This sequence comes from Lophotriccus pileatus, assembly GCA_035583135.1. Classification (NCBI taxonomy): domain Eukaryota; kingdom Metazoa; phylum Chordata; class Aves; order Passeriformes; family Tyrannidae; genus Lophotriccus; species Lophotriccus pileatus. The sequence continues at coordinate 22,982,988 of JAWWES010000041.1, read as the reverse complement.
GTTGTGCAGAGGAAGGGCAGCCCTTTCAGCTGGATTTGTAGCCAACAGGATCTGCCCCAAGGACCTATCAGACACAAAAGTATACTGCATTTGGACCTGACAAAGCAAGCTGGAGATTTAAAGGGTGTTAGTGTATGGACAGGTATGAGTTACAGGCCTGCTCTATCATGCAAGAAGAGCACAAAGTTTTAAGGTGTTCCATCAGGAGGAAGCCTCCAGAAGTTGTGTTGAAGTTCTTATTTTTTCCAAGGCTTAATGCCCAGTTCTTGCAGGAGGAAATCCCTTTACTATATCAACGTGCTGTAGGCCTCAGGAAATCTGTGTAGGGACTTTTAAAGCAAAGAATACTGTGTAAGTGTAACAAAAAAGTGCTATCACAGCTTTGTGCACTTGTGGGACAAAATTAAAGGGAAATGGCTCCAGGTGGAGGCCGCAGTAACTCAGTAATTGAAATGTTATCCACAGCATCCTTTAAACAATGAGCCAAACACCAAAAACTTTATTTCAAACACTGCTTATTATTTTCTTTGAAGATTTATGCAAGTAGTGTTTAGAATAAAAAATGAGCTGGTAATTTAGGATTTTTCCCACTGTTTGTAGACAATTTTCTTTTTAAAATATAAGGAAAAAAGGAAACAAAGCTTTCACAATGAGAACAAACTGAAATACAAGAACTTCTCTGGGAGACCGAAATTGCAGCAGGATTAAAAGCAAAAACTACATGCATCCCACAGACTCCTTTCTTGCCTCTGAGGCCTCTCACTCAAGCACTGGCCAGGACCTCTGTGGCTTTGTTTATGGCCTCTGACAAGCTCAAAGCCTCTGGCTGTAGGACTGCATTAGGTACTTTTTAAAGCATTTTTTTAAGCACTAAGGAACAATAAAACAGTATTAGGAATCAAAATCAGCTTTCCCATATTTGCTCAGCACTCCATCTATATTGTTAACGTAGAGGTAAATGTATGTTTAAGCATGGATGCATGTGTGTGTGCGTATAAAAGTATGTATATGTTGAAATACCTTATTTAACTATCACAGAATTGGTAAGATCTGCCATTTACTTATATTGGGGAACTCCAGACAATTTCCCAAGGACATTTGATGTGATATTGTATCTTTTTTTTAAATATTGATTGACAATATATACAATTTTTGTTAATTACATTTAACAGTTATTCATAGCATGTTAGCTTAAATAAAATATCTTATTTTCTATATTGAGTGTTTTGGCAGACTTTTAAAGAATTTGTGGAAGATAATGGAATTTTAAGGTTTGTTTTACCACCACTGGAGTAAATAATTTCTCATCAACCTCAGCATCCGCAGGACTGAAATAGCAAAATTCAAATGGCTTACAGCTGCCATCTTGCCCTCTAGTGGTATTTCTTTAACTCCACCGCTGATGAAAAAACAGTATTTTAAATTTATGAAAAATATAAACTGATTTATGTTGCACCTGGAGAAGCAAATAGTTATAAAAATAGTTATATAACTATTCTAATTTCACCTAGCATATCAGGCAAGATAAAGATGCTACAAAAGCTCTGAAAACTTCACAGGAAAGTTTGAAAGGTTGGGCAACTCGGGTAGCTTGATATATTTTGTTGATAAACAACATCCCCATTTTTTTCAGCTTCTCCAGTGTTACAATGTCTTTCATCCCTCATAAGAATACACTAAGATTTTATTCCCTGTGCAGGGGCTATGTTGTCAGACTTGTTGGATCACTAAATATAACACAGTTTTGCAAGGACTGGGAGCAAAGGCTAAAAAGAAACATGACTGCAGGAATTTCTGCGTTTGATTTTCTGTAGGTGTCTCTCTGGCCTCATTATAGGATGAAGAGAGACAATGTTGAGATTCAAAACCTCCAGTAGAGTGGAGAGGTCTTTGCAGGCTTATGGGGGGAAAAGTGGCCAGATACTGTTAAAGAACTTCTAGTCAGGCTGAGCCAAAACTGATTCACAGCAGAGTAAAGGGATGCTGCATTGATCTCATTTATTTCTTACACCTCTTCTGCAGTATGCTACGTGCTTCTTATCTTGCAAAATATTTTGGTATGTACTTGCACTGTTCTGTGGGTAAAAACAAAAGGGGCTGGGGGAAAATCAAGAGACAGACAAGTTGTTTTGAGGCACAAAAGACACTAGAAACTAAGTGTGAAATCCCATAGCAACCTAGCAATTAAATCTCTTTCTTAAGTTTTGTCATGTGTTTCTACCTTATTTTATGCTGCCTAGAATGATCAGGCAGAGGTTTGAGGAGCTGATCTAACTAAAGCCCAACCTAGCACAAGAGTTTTCTTTACAACTAAATCAGGTCTCCTATCCAATTCACCAGGTAAATCCTAAGACTGGTTAAAGAAAGAGAAGAGCTTCCCAGAAAATCTGGACTTTGAGCAGCTTCATCTGCAAAGGTGGTGACTACAAAATCTGGCAGGTCTATGAGACCTAAACTTGCAATAGTGTCTACTTGTCTAGGATATTTTCATTTTTACAGACTGAACTCAAGATAGATAAACAGTCTGACCTTTACAGTGCACTAAGCATGCACGCTTAACAAGTCTCAAGGCTAGCAACTTAAATCCATTGAACCATTCCTTAAAATATTTTTAAAATTTTGTTTGGACCACAGTTGAAATGCATTACTGCTGGAGGCAATGCCAGTGTATGCAGTCTATGTATGTGTGTATGTGCATGTATACTTATTTTATATATAAGTATATATGTAGATATTATATATTCTTGCTCTGATGTAACCTGTGCAGCACTAGTACTACTTACACTAAGAGGCAGGAAGCTATCATGCAGTTATCTACAGGCTCTGGATAGTAAATATTCTTGAACAAACAAGTGTGGAGGTAATTTTATATTAATAAAAAGAGTAAAGGAAGGAATGGAAGTGCTATGCCCAACATGGGAGAGCACAAAAAGAAGATCTACAAAAGGCCATAGTTATGCTAAACTGACCTCAAGAGGCACCTTACCGATGGATGTGTCTTCTCTGCAACGAGTTGAACTTCACTGAAAGCACTTAACATGCTTCCTGTTACCTGCACTGGTCCTGTAGGACTACCCCAATTCCAGAATGACGCTGGCAAAGTCACTGTGGTCAGATGGAGCTCAAAGCTCCATGGTGAGTTCTATGGCTCTAAAGGTGAAAGCCTACACAAAAAGAAATAATGGTCTTGCTTAGTCTTTGCTGTAGGACAGAAAGGGCAGCAGACTTTATTTCTTGCCACTTAACCTTTGGCTTTGTTTAAAAGCTGAGAAGACACCAACAGTCAGTCTCTCATGTCCTGGCCTGACAGGAGGAGACAGATTTAACCTTTGGCAAACCGAAGCCTCTGGGGACCTTCATTTCAGTTTTGAGACTGCGTTTCTATGAGCAGAGGTAGCCATTATATAGCAGAGAAATATGGGACAAGTGATTAATGTGTGCCAGATCTGTGGAGAGCGGGTGGGAAGTGTTCATCTGCATATGCTGTAACAGTTCATTAAACACAGTAAACTGCCTGCAAAATTTGCATAGTAAAAAGATAACATTTCATTTTTTCCCTCTCTGTACAAGGGAGACACAGACCACTGAATATATCTCAGCAGTCATCATCTTAAAAGGATTCTTTTCACTACAGAGGAAGTACCTGGTAACACTTCAGCGGGGCTAGCCTTTTGCTTTGTGCTTATAAGCTGCTCTTGGGCACTTACTTCCAGAAATCAAAAAAATATATTCCTGGTCTAGAAGAAAATTTCCTTCAAGATTTTATGCAGCAAGTCTTTCACTGTTACTTACTGTTCGCTCTACATTACTTATACGTATGTAGAGTCATGTAAGTGCAAGAGAAAATATCAGAACAGTAACCTTCAATATGGCTGTGAAAAAAAATGTTTTAATTCAATTGTCAAGAGGCAGGATTTCATTGATAGTACCATACAATAAAGTTTTGCCATCTAGTTTGGGTGATAGTAGGTTTTCTGTCACTTAACATTTGAACTATGTCAGGAAACTGACATGCATTCATAGTTCCACTGTGTTACTTTTTCCAAGACAAATCCTTAAGTGATTTGCCTTCTCCTGCATGTATTCGCAATATATAATTATTTTAAACCAGAAAGAAGACTATGCCTTTCTACATCTCCTTTTGACAGTAGTCATCTCAGATTTCAGTAAAATTACTCAGATTGAAAGGGATGTGTTACTGTAACTCACTCCTGTATATATGCCCCAAAATATCAGGCGCTGTGGGTGGCGGGGGAGCCTCCACCAACATGCTGATTTGTTCTGTTACTACATGTTCTTTGAGATTATCAACAACCTGGAAAAAACGACTACCATATGTCTATACTCAGCCATTCTTCATTTGGTTGAATGGACAATTCCTATTTTACAGAGCTCAGAATTTTACTCTCATGAATCATGCTGAATGGAGAAACTTAGTACCCAAGTAAATCCAATGATCTGAAGCCAAGCAGGAAAATTATAATCATCTATCTGACCTCCTGCACCACATAAAATTCTATTTAGTCAAAGCTCAGTCAATATGTGGTTGAATTGGGCTATTTATTTAGGAAGCTATCTGCCCTTTTAGTCAGCTAGAAAGACCCTGAAAGTGGGGGGCAGCGCATGTTTCTAAAGAAAATGGAATCAAGCAATAGCTATGCAGTCTCAGCCCTATACTTTTGGGAATGCTGAGAGAAATCAGAGTTTTTGCAGTAGTGTATCAGGAATACATACTTAGATACTGTGCAACATTGCTGGAGAATTTCACGTTCTCTGTGTATCCTCTTTTTTTTTCTCTCCTGCAGTCACACCAAAACACAACATTTTCTATAAAGTAAAGGAAATTATGAGTACAAGGACAGTTTGGTATGTTAACTACTGTGGCACATCAGCTTATAGCAGTCAGATCAACCGCCTGCAGGAATACTTCTGGTCCCTTCACTAATTTGTCAGGGAGCAGTATCTCTATAGTCACTGTGAATACCTTTTCTAGCCTGACATATTACATCAAAGCACAAATACGAATGTGGCTTTGTTATCTACAGCTACAGGATACATCACATTAACCCTATTTCCTACTAGATAAGAAAAGATATAGCCAAATAAGATTTGACCAGATCTTAAACACTGCCATGGTGGGAAGTCCTCTGTAGTCTGATGACATGAGATGGGAATCTCCTCTTCCACTGGTTTTTCCTCTCTTTTGTTGTACCCCATCCATCACTACATACTATGCAGAAAAAGTTTCTTCTGTCAAATCAGGATGTTATCACAATCTGCCACAAACAGCTGTTGTTGTTTTGCAATCCCTGTTGCTCACTATGGTGCTCAGATCCACCTCACTCCAGTCAATAGTGTCACTAATCCAGTTTCAAGGTAAGTAATATTCTTTGTTACTATGTCAACTTCTCTTCATTTCTGCACTCATGAATTTCATTAGACTTCAATACTACCTGAAAGACAATGCCTGCCCTTGAACCTATGAACTGTTTTTGTAACTCACAATATGCTGCAAAGCCTTTCGGGAACCTCTACCTTCAATAACAGACCACAGGCTGCACCTTAGTATGGGCCATGGTCTATGCGAACAGTGAGTGCTATTTAATGGTGTAAAGTTTATTTTCAATCTTCTCTCTCTTCACCATACATGAGTGAGCCAACTAGAAGACACAAAGCAGCTACACCAGCCCCACCAGTTCCTCACAGCTGTTGGGAAGAGACAAAGGCAGAGGAAGAGAAAGGCAATTCCCCTGAGGGATGGCAATGTGCACACCAAGCACAGAACAGGGCTCCATGGAAGAAGGGCCAATCGCACCTGGAGGAGAGGGAACTTGTCGGAGGAGGCCTTTGGGTGCAAGGAGTTGGTCAGGCAGTGATACAAATAAGCAAGAAAAAAACAGGTACAGGATTTTGGAGGGGAAAAGTTGGACATTCTGCAATGTAGCTTGACTGAAGTGGAAGTAATTTTTGAGAGGAAGAGGGACAGGAAGCATTTTGGCAGAGGGGTGGATGACAGAGAACAAAGGTTTGGTGTAGGCCAAAGCATCTGTCCATCTAAACTATGCTAGCATGGAAACTTGAGAACTACTAGTTTAGTAAAATGACCAGAGAGTAAGAGTGACCTCTAATCGTGGTTTAATATTGATTCCATGTATTGCCTTGGGCAAGGATTTGGCTAGATCGGCTTAATTATGTCTATCTACCTATTTCAAAGGGCTGCTGCAAGGATTAATTAGTCATTGTTTGTAGGTTTCTTTGAAGATGAAAATGTAGAGCCATATAATTAAATTAAATCATTAGACATAAGGTTATGTGATTTTCATGTCTTTAAAAAAAAAAGCATAAATTAATACCATAACATCTATTTCCATTTTATTCTTAGGCATATTTGTAATCCTGGATAAAGAATTAACAGTGCCTTTAAGGCATTACTACACAGTGGTTACATGAATGAATCCATTTCAGAAATAAGGCTATATCAAAATTATAAAGATAAAAGCCATAAAACTTAGGTTTATATATCAAGGTTCCTGTTGATATTCAAAGACTTGGTAAATCTGAGATAAAACAGCAGTGTTTAGAACACTGCTGCTTTAAAGTACTGTTTCATCTATGGAAATCAAATTTCTGGTTGCTTTCCAACAGTTAGGAATTGTAGCTAATGTTCCTCATAACAGCAATGGAAGTCCACTGGAGAGAAAGGAAATACTAATGTACATGTGGTAAGGATTATAGTCTAACCCTGGTGTTGTACCTGCTGGGGTGACACGATAGCCAACGTGCACACATTACACTATTTTCTCCAGGACAAGCTTGGCCCATAACACAGGGGAAGGGTGCTGGATCTTATCCATCTCCCACTTTAAATGAACTGAAAGATGATGATACTCTGTTTGGCACACATCTTCAGAAAGCATAAACTATCAAAGACCTACTAAATCAAAAGACACTACACAATTTTATGTTATTATCTCAGGCCAGATGGGTTAATACCTCTGACAGAATCACATCTTTGGCATTCAGTGTTTTTTTCGTTCTGCACACCTGCTCACACAAGAGTAACAAAGGTTCCTGTATGGTTTTTCACTGTTGTATCATGATATCATCATGATATCACGCTGAGTAACTTTAAACCTATAGCAGTAACAGTTGCTGCTGATATTTGAATTTGTCAACATAAATTACTCTGAAACCACCATGGAAAGCTGCTGTGGAAGGTTTCTAGACAAGACTTGTTACCAAAGATTTTTTTTTCTTTGTTTATAATGGAACTCTATTAAATGTTTCGAGAAGGACACAAACTGCTCCACCACCACACAGTTTGCTTCACTGTAGGTGTTGCTTAGCATTCAAATAATTATAATGATACAAATCAAGTTCTGGTTTGAATTGGCTGCCTTTCAAACAGCTTTTGTGCATTGATTTATTGAACTTGGTGGGGAGGAAGGAGTGAGAGGGAGTGTTAGATTCCTGCAGAGTCCAATCATCCCACCTAACTTTTCATAGCTCGTAATGTCCATACCACCCCCTGGCAGGACCCACCTGCTGGTAGGAAATTGTGCCTAGAGCACTATGTTCTTCACTTTAAGTTGCTGGATAGGTAGCAAAATGGCTGAACAGAAATAAAGATGACTATGTTTGTATTTACCTGTACATGCAGAGAGCTTCCTATACTCTATTATCTCCAGCCAGTACCTCTTGACCATGGAGCTTAGAATGCAGTCCCTAAGCAAATCCACCATGGAAGCAAATTTAAAGATCTCAGCCAGGGAGCAGGTACTTCCTCCCTGCATTAACATCTGTTTGGATTAATCCTCACCTCTACAGCTCCTTTTGTTTTGTCCTCACTGCCACCTTGATTCCTGCTCCCCAGTAAGGCACTTATTGATTCTTAATTTATTCAGGAGACAACATCAATACCCACTCCTCTCAAATCTTCATTGCATTCACCTCCTCAAACATCCAGTATGCATACTGGGGCCACATGCAATCATCCCTCTCCTTCCTGCAAGCAGCACCTGTTAATAAGGGCTACTCCTCAGCCTTCACTAAATGTTAAAAAAATCATTAGTCCACACTAAGGCAAAATGATGCCTCACACTTGGTAAGGAACTATTCATATCGCATCATGAAGCCATACCATCTATTGAAACTTGCATTACATACAAGCATACACATCTGCCTATATGCTTTGCCACACTTTGCCTATGCAAAGATATCCATGCATTACTGGCTCTTGCTTGAGACTGTCCTTGGCAGTAATTAATCGTGTGGAAACATTGAGATTTGGTGTGACAGAATCCTGGAGAAATCTTTGAGGAACACTGTGAAGACTTCTTTTATGTGAGACATGACAATAGGCAGTACATATTTCATACAACCCTTTATAAAGGGGGCTTTCCTCAGGGGCCTGGGAAAGAAAGCAGTCAGTACTTCCTCTTCTCATCCAGACTGCCTAGTTACAATTCACATGCCTGTTTGCCTAACCCAGTGCATTACAGACACTCTCAATCCAGAGATTTCCTGGGTGAACAACTACAGCAAGTGAACTGAATGCAGAACAAAGATCTATTTTATAGAAAGATACAGAAAATGGGTGCTAAGCATTCCAGACACAAAGGGTCTGGTTTTCTACTACTCTGTACCTGCCAGTTGTCTCACTTACAGAGACACTTGTGCACAGCTGGGTCCCACGTTACTTCAACTACTTTGCAAATCCGCATGGATCACCAGTTCAGGAGCCACCACACTCTCTCTTGTATACTCTCACCCACTCCAGTTACTAGCAACAGCAAGGGCCCCTGTGATCCCATGGTCCCACTCCAGCGGGCTGGCCTCTCAGAATTCCATGAACACAAAAAAGAACCCTGCACCCAGGAAATAAAAAATGGAGTTTCATGAAAGGACAGAATAGACTGATGATGCAGCAGAGGGCATGGCCAGAAAGGCCATCTGTTTACATGCAATTGCCCCCTTTTAGCCCGTTATCTCTCTATTTTCCCAAGATCTTTTCCCCCGAACAACCTCTATCACTCCCTTTCCCTGATTGTTGTTCCTTCCCTAAATATCCTATGACAAGTTTTGCACAATCTCAAAATACTCTTTCCCTACAACCCATAACGTGTCCTGCACTCCCAGGTAGTGACCCCTCTCAACCTGAGGTGCTACAGAGACACTCTCATGTTGAAGACACCACCTTCTCTCTGTATAACACAGCTGACCTGGATCCTGACAAAATGACAGCAGGAAATGAAAGCCTCTGTCCCTTACAGATCCTCTGCCAGCATAGTATCATCCTGACACCCAAGATGCTGCATCCATGATCTCAACTGCTCTGGAGCTCTTAGATCTTGCTTGCATCTTACACACAGTGACAGCTTGCTTTGCATTCCCTGGTAACCATGTGGAGGGAAAAAATGCTAAAGACGCACATAAGAAAAAAATACCCAGTATGAAGAAATACACCATGGTTCTAACCCACTCACCTCCTAAATTCAATACACTAGCATTGTTCAAAATCTCTTCATTAGCTGTCATAAACTTGTTACCAGCTTCCTTCACACTGATTTTATTTTTCCATTCAAACAGTTGCCTTTGGAATCCTTGCACTGCATTGAGGCCCCTTGCTGGACAATGTCTAAATCCAGAGAAGCAACTGCATCCTTCTGAACCGAGACTCTGTTCAGCTGGAACATTACTGATTAATCACCAATTCATCACAAGAATACTTTAACTAAAAGATAGACCTGCTTCAGAAAAACTGGCATTATACATAGCATTTTGTGTTCCAATATATACACACATGGTGCTGTGATGTAGTTTCTAAAGCTGAGCATTTGCCTGGAAATCATATCCCTGAGGTGTGAGGGATGCATGTCTCAGAAGTTTTCCTACCTTGAGACAACTTTCAGCTAGATATGTATATCCTGGACACAGCATCTACTGTAAAAATAACCTCTCTGTACAACAGTGGGGTAGCAGGAGAAATAAAAAAAGCCTACAGTCCGTGTCTAAAAAATTTTTCTAGCAGTGACTGGAGATAAGTTATCATCTGTGCTTCATCTGGAAACTGAAAATAACTATGTGTCCCTCACCAAACACATTTTTATAACACAATAATGTCACGCTTGATTTCAAGATTTTCAGAAAGCCTTGAAATGTGTTCTAAAAATCACTGCCAGGCAAACTCTTTGAAAGGAATTCTCTTAACCAACGGCAATGTGCTGTTTTATCATACCAAATGCATTTTGGATATTAATATAAAGTTGATATGATGAAGTTTTATTAAAAAAATCTCCATTATTTACAAAAGTTGCTATTCAAGTGACATTCCTTGTTTAATCTAAATAATCACAGCTTTTAGGGTGAAACTGGGAAGAAATATTATACATCTGCTAAAAAAAAAAAGATGAGACTATATACATGTAAGAACTTCACAAATTAATAGCATACTTGCTTATCTAACACAAAGACAATGCTCCCTAGGCACAGACTAGAAATCAGATTCAAATCACCATGGGTTTGTACATGAACATAATGAACACTGGGTATATTCTTTGAGAAATAATTATAACACCCTCTTGCCAAAAAATAGCAACACTTTTTAAAATTATTTCCTCCATAACACAGCCCCTTTTCCATGTGCAGAACAGATCATCTCCTGTTTAAATACCACAATCGTGACTACAAAATACCAAAGTCAGCCAATACTAAAAACACTTATGTGCTGTATATGTTCATAATAAATAACAAAAATATGAAAGCACTGGCAAAAACAGATTGTACACATTAGCTGCAGGGCAGCAGAGGCTTGCACAATGACAATCTTACCTTGATACTGTGATTCAATTTGCAGGGGCCTGTTTGGCCTAGGAATCACACCTGCCTCATCAGTTATCTGACATAAAAGAACAACAAACCATTTTTTGCAAGATATATAAACACCCTAATATGTCATGCCAATATCACCAGCAATGGCAGTAAATATTATCTCCATTTTAATTATTTCTTCCAGATACATAAAATTGTTTTTTTAATTATAAGACAGACAAGCAGGTGAGAGAGATGATAATAGTTCTTTACTTCACATATACTATGGTCCATATCCCACTCTGAGACTTTTTTCCCTGAAGCTGAAGAGAAGGAAGGTGATTAGCAAAGTACTGGAGTCTCTGGAAAGGAGAAGACAAAAGGAAAGATGGGAAATGATCATACATGGTCTGTATCAAATTACATGCTTAGGGGGGAGCAGGGCAACCTTACTCAAAAACCAAAAGGGTTTTGTAAAATAAACTATTACAAATTACCTGGAGCATAGTTCAGAAATCTATTTTTTTTTCTACTAGTGGTACACAGCAGCCTTAGGCAAATTACTTTTCTTTGCATTCTGACTGTAAAATACCATAGAATAAAACAGAATAGACTATTTTCAGTTGGAAGGAAGCTACAATGGTCATCTAGCCTGTCTGACCACTTCTGGGCTGATCAAAAGTTAAAGCATGTTATTAAGGGCGTCAAAACGGAGACATTAACACTTTCTTCCTTCTGCACTTTCTCTTGGCTATTCACTATCCAAAGCACTTGTAGCAAAACCTTTTTGTCTCCCTTCACATGCATGTGATTTAGCATAATGAGACCCTAATATTGACTAATGCCTTCTGGTGTCATTGTACTACCAATGTTTAAGAATTAGCTAACTTCTATTTACAGCTCCACCACTGACTTCAAAAGAAATTCTGCTATTTCAGTGAATGTCTATAAGATTCAACTTACAGATTTAGTAAACAATCAGAATAATATTTAACAATCATTCTGAGATATGGTAGTGCTTAACTAAATGGACTGAATACTTTAGTCCCTACAATAAATGAAGTATGTGAGTCTCCAGAGTATTAGTAGCAGCAGCATATCTAGCAGAGGTTGACTAAAATATATTTTAAAAAATAGCATTATATTTGGAAATTGGATGCCTTCAGGATGGTTTTGATATTCAGTGACACACATACTTTTGTCAATGACTAGAAAGGAAGGGAGCACTTACAAACAATATTTCATTCATTCCTCTTGCTATTCAATTAGATGTGGTCAATATGTTAAGTGTTTTTCAGTAAGAACATAAGACACCAGAAGAATTGGCTTTCAACAGCATTAATCAATAATGCACTAGCACAGTGGATGATAATAAAAAGGCAGAAGCTACTTGTGGTTAGTGTGCTCTCTGAGGCACTGATACCTCATGAGATACAGTGCAGTGATGGTAACCCTTCTACACCACAGCCAGCTAAGTATGACTCCAACAGGACATTTCTCAAGGCCTTTTATCATTTCTCCCCCAAACTACTACAGCACTATAGAGTTGCAAATTGACTTGTACTTTCAGGCATTAGATGTACCAATTAAAATAGCCCTGAAACTTCAGGGCATGAGTTTATCTGTGCCATTCATTGCTCCAGAATGACAATTAGGCCTTGGATACACAATCATATTAATACAAGAACAAATTTTTTCTGCAAATAAAAGAAAAAAAACCGAAAGTACAATGCAAATTCTTGCTGTGAAGCTGATCTGCTTCAAACAAAAATCTTTACCTATGAGGATGTTTCTTCAAACAAGAAGTTACAACAACAAAATTGCACCTTGTTATGATCTAAAGCCCTGACTTTTTTTTTGCTTGTTTACAAAGGTATTCCCCAATTTAGACCAACTGTGCAAACAGTAAGCCAAAAGAAAGACTTTCTTCTACTGCCAATCACTCTTACCCCTATTATCTCTCTAATTACAATCCCTCCCTCCCCTCCAGATACCCCTGTTCTGGCTGCAGCCCAGATTCCAGAGTGCAGCATATAGAGGAATAGAGTTATCTTCTTCACATCAAAGGCCTCAACCCTGACCCCAGCACTGGTGTCAGCTGCCTGCCTGAGTGAATCATGAGCTACCACAGCTGGGACAAGCAAGGTCCTCAGTAAAGCTCAAAATAGGTCACTGAAGCTATTTATACTCCCCATAAGTTTACCCACCTCAGTATTTGAACATTAACAGCTAAAAGGAGTCATCACTAGAAGGTATCTCGAGTGCCAGCAGAAACACTAGCCAGAGGATGTGAAGAGAATGACTGCAAGTATCAAGTGAAAGAGCTACTATACACTCTGGCAGTGAACAAGGATGCCAGCTGCAATTCCCAGGCAGATTCTGGGAGTAATAAGAGAAAATACCCAGTTGAAGCAGTAGCTTGCAAATCCTAGGCAAGAAATAATGACAAAGCAGACAGCCCTCTTCAAGACTGTGAAGAAAGTAGCATCTGCTATCCTCGTGTGCCACCTCTCTTCATTAATATTGGTGCAATTCTGTTTGCTTGTGCTTCAAGTTTTGTTTTTCACAGCATAGCCTACTGATAAAAGAAATGGCCTTCTCCTGCCCTTTGGTCTTATGCCTTTTTATCAGACAAAACACAGTGCCTGTTAAAGGAAAGTAGTTTGTCCTATTTATCTTTCTTTCCTTTTGATCATTTTTCACTGATGTTTCCATCAAGAAGGATTCCAACACCTCTTCTGGGCACGACCAAATCTGCAGTATATTCTTTCTCAATTTCCGTAATTGGTTTGAAGGTCCTGGTGCCAAAAGACTGCTCTGTGGTACAATGAATAACCTACTTCAAAAAATAATCATGCAATATAAGTTACAAAGCAGAAATATATTGATTTTTTTAGTGCCATCTACATTATATCTGGCAGCAGGCTGCATGTAAGTCACCTCTGAACAGAGCCCTTTGATCATGTGCTGTTCCTTTTACATGGTGATCATGTGCCACAGAGCAAATGAAACAAAAGTGGAATGGGGTCAAATGGGCATCTCTGCAGAGTATTAAGATAAAGGACTTTATAATTAAAACTGGAATATCTAGTCATCTTAACGCAGACTAAAGATTAGGATCAGTGCTTTTACAGGAAGATTAATTATACTCTGAGAAGTAGGGAATCTATCAGAAGGAAAAGCCTGCTCTGTGAAAGCAATTTAGCAAATGCAATTTCAGCTACGACTGTAAAAATGATTCTGTGACATACTAGTAAATGTCAGTTACTTGAAGCTTATTATTTATTCTGTGTACAACAGAATTGTCTTAGTGTTCTGCTTAGAGCAACTGAAAACAAGAATCCATTTGCTCTGTAATTTTGTAGTTGTAGGTATGTGACCCATTAGCAATAGCATTTTTCCTGCCAATAGTGCATAACATTTCCTAAAATTATTATCTGGAAGGATGATGATACCAAACTTCTATAGCTGTTATCAGTTTCTTCTATTAAAAAAAAACAACAAACAAAAATACTCAAACAACAACAAACAAAAACAAAACAAAACAAAAACATACAGAGAGGAAAACAGAAAAGAGTTTGTTTTTCTGCAAACAAAAACATGCAAAGTTACTTTTTATGCTAACACATTAAGTAGGAATATAGTCATTAAGACTGCTATGGCATTTTGCATATTTTAGCAAAAATTGCTGGGGAAAATATGCACTTTTTCATACAAAGGAGCTCTTTGAGTGAAGTTATTTTTTTAATGTTTCCCATGATAGCAGTAGTTGCAATCATAACAAAAAAAATTTAGAGCAGGTATTTGTTAACACTGAGTTTCTAAAGATAAATAAAAAGCCCTTTGAGACTTCACACTACAGATTTGTTTTTAATGCACTGTAACTTATATTCTGAGTCTAACAACCATTTTCAAACTGCTTACCTTTTATAATATTTTCCAGTTTTTTCATTGTAAACCCATCATTTGATATAATAATATACAGGAAACATATCTTACCTCAGGTTGCAGCTAGTCATGTGTAAGGTGAGCAAGGCTGAGCAAAGTCTTGCTACTTTTCTCCAACTACCAGATAAAATCTGTGTCCTTGAATTGCTGATAATGGACTCTTGAATCTCTACAGATTCAGAAAAACAAAGCAGAGGTGAAGGGATGTCTGTGTTTTTCCTGAACACATAAAGAGAAATCAATCATGTTTAGCCGGCTTGGGTGTGTATAAACTACAAGCAAGCTAAAGGGTTAGGCTCCTTTTATGAAGTAACATGGGCATGTAGGTGAAAATCAGAGAGATTTAAAACTTTGTGTCCCAGAAAGTGTTAGAAAGATAAAGTAAATTAAATGTGGGGGATTTGGAGGTGCTTAGTTCTCTTCTGAAGTATGTACTGTGTGATTCCTCTTCTTCAGCATGTACCACTTCATTATTCCCTATCTCAGATGCTATGTTTTTCTTGAGCGGCAACCAAGGGATGCAATCCCTGTTGAGCAGATTGACATATGTTACCAATTTGGGGCTTTTGTTACAAAAAATTCCTTACAGCTCCTCTTCCAACAGTCAGGTGATTATATTAGATTTTCATCTTTCAAGGAAGCCTGAGGAGTAGGTCTCACACATTTCACCATCTTATCTGACAGGGACGCGGCTTGACATGCCATAGCACAACAGTACTGGTCGAGCCTCACTTCTTATGAGAATGTCACAAAGCCATTTCACCCTTCGGCACAGCTGGCTCTATAAAACAAGGCTGCTTCTTAATAACCAAGGAAAGCAAAGCCACCAGAAGCTATGTGGTTTGGGAGAGGCAATATACAGTGAAGCAGCAACAAAACGTTCGCTCGTCCATTCCACAAGCCTTAGGCGAGGTCGTAACAATTGTATGCACAACAACCGCTTGCACATACACCTTACAGCTATCATTGCAGGGTTTCCTTCCTGCCCTGGAAGACTTTAAGGAAGCAGGAAAGTGTGCAGACATTCCAGGGCATGATTAATTCGTTACATATTCTGCAGAAAGCATAACATACAGCTATCATTTGCCATAGCAACCTTAATGTATGGAGAATCTATTGCAGAAATAAATTGATTTTAATTACGGGAGCACATGTAATTAGCAAGTAAGCTATATCTAAACAATGCATGAGAAACAGAAAGCCTTTTTACAAAGGTGTTTTGTTTCTTCAATTGAGAGATTAATGGGCATTACACTCATATTCAGCTACTTTGTGTGTCCTCAGGGGCAGCTCTGCAGCAACTGAGGGGAAGGAACAGGCAAAGGGCTGCCCACCACAGCCACCACAGGTTTCTGATCCTAAATGTTATAATGCCAATGTTATATTGACAACTACGGTCACCAAGAATAAAATGTGTCTGGCCTCATGTTAAACGTGAACCTGTGAAACATCTGTGTTTGAGTTAGTCACACTGGGCTCACTTTGAAAGCACTGGAGAAAAAATGGACATCTTTAGCGGGAAACGCCTCTCATCCTCCGGCAGAAAACGCGTTATGTTTCTGTGTGGAGGAGGCCCCGGAGCCGCTCAGGCGCAGGGCACCCGCGGCCCTCCCTCCTTCCCCTCAGGCCCGCGGGCTCAGCAGCGCAGCGCGCCCCCTGCTGGGCACGCGGCCCACACGCACCTCGGGGCGCTGCCCTCACGGAGCCGGGCTCTCCCCGCAAGGGAGCTTCCACAGCACTGTGCAAATTGTGCCCCAGTTTGTAACTTTGTTTACCAAGCCTTGCTACTGAGCGGGAGGTGCAGGCAATATTTTATTGTTTTGTTTTTTTTTTCCCGAAAAGACCCGGGGATTAGATTAAATTAAATTAAAGTTTTCCGCTTCCCATGTGGGAGGTTGTTTTATAAGAGAGTGAGAGCAGTGGTGGTTTCAAACAGAGGACTGAACCTCAGTTAGGACTGTGAGAAGGAGGACACAGCTGCTTGCCTTCAGAAAAAGGCAGAGAGAGCCTAAAAGTAGATAAATACAGGAATTCTCTTTTTGAAAAGAGTTCCTTTATACTGAGTGTGCTAACTCTATACTTAGAATGTTGTTAAGCACCAGGTTTGGCAAAGCATGGGCACCTGACTTCAGGAGTCCAGCCGTACTCTTTGGGTTTTAGTCCTCCTTTATGAAATCAAAAAAAACCAAACAAACAGAAAAAAACCCCAGCCCCTTCTCTTATTTTCAGAGCCACTGTGACTCTGTTAATATAAACCAAGAGATTCTCAGGCTCAGATATTGAGGTAATGTCCTGGTGCAAGTATTTTAAGATTTCAGCCTACATCCTTGTATCCCAGTGATCTCATTTTCTTGGCCTCTGAGAATGTCTCTTTACAGGGAGAAGGAAGAGTACGAAAAGGAAAACATCAAACCACACACAAAAAAAACCCCCTTCAGCTTCTTACATGGAAGATACAATAATTATTCCAGTGCTGGTGTAATGGCTAGTGGTAGTAATTCGGCTTTTATAATAATAGCTTAAAAGTATAGGCATTATGTAATGTCCAATTACAAAAGTATTTTATGTTCTCTGATATCTCTTGTCATGTTTTTCATACAGGTTGGGCCATTAGACAAATTCTTTAGAGACTACTTTGGTGTGGTTATCTTCAGAGGTGCCAGGAAACGTCTATTAATTTTTTTTTTCTGGCTAATTTGCCTTAAAAGACTTCATTTTGCTTTCCCTGTAGTTTTGATGGCTATAATGTGCAAGAAAACAATTGACACACTAGAAGGAGAATAAAAAATAGCATTCTACTGCCCAGAAATTGTATTCTTTTCAGGAATTAAACCATGGGCTAGACACCAAGTCCCACTTTGGACCTCTTGCAATTTGTCCCTGGAGTCTTTATTGAAATAAAAGGAAGTTGCACTAGTACTGGCAGTGATAATCTAAATTCTAAGTAGGCTCTTAATAGTAAAATAAAAAAGAAAAAGACCACAAAATACTTTTCTAGTTGAAAGGCAGACACATGGAAGTCAGAGAATGCGGCCTCATTTGTGTCTGCGTGTGAGATGTGTGATCTGAGACCTTTTTTTATAGCATTCTATCAGTTAAAGAGAACAAAGGAGTGTACCTCATCCGTGTCAAGTAATTTGGTGTTTCTTGTACAAAACTGGGATTAGAAAACTTTGAATTTTTATTTTGTTTTAAACACCTGATTACACGTTCCAGGTATTAAAAAATGCATTCTTAATGTTTCAATGAATGAAGATTTGTGAAATTCACTGGTGAAAGCCTGGAAATCAATATAACAAAAATAAAACAAGGCAAATCTGAACATTAATTTCATCCCATTTTTTTTCAAAGTGTTGTGAGAGCTTTGCCTTATGAATATCTACTCAGTGCTCCATCACTATCAGGGGTGAGAGTTATAACACCCCCTAAAGTTGAGGACACTGGGTATCCATCCTGTATAAAATTCACTTACACAGTGAAAGACAGAATGGACCCAGAGGGAAGAACAAAGGGCAGAGAGGCGATAGCAGCAAGCAGAGCCATTTATTCCAAGGGGGGTTTGCTTATATCTAGGGTTTGGAATGTGGGGAATTTGGGGAGGATGTAGGATAGGCAAAACCTATAATTGGAAGATCCAGTTTAAACACAATAATGGGTAAAGGAAGGCATAACTATAAATCTTAGGTTACATTAGCCAATAATAAAAAGGCTTACAAATCATGAATAGAAAAAGGGTTAACTAATTCAAACTACTCGTTACATGCAAAGTAGGATTATTTCTAACAACATTGTTACTAACTTGATTAAACATAACACTTCCACAATATAAAAAACAGTCTCTGAGGTAGAAAGCTGTCTGCATCCAGTGTAGCTGTATTCCAAAGCTGTATATCTTCAGTTCTCTCTTTCTTCGGAGGTTTTCCTCCACCAGGCATAGGCCTCTTGTGTGGAACTCCCAACACATCACATCTAATCTCCTGATTCTACACAGACCTAATGTTACATTAGACCATTTTATAAAGCCCATCAAAATCACTAACTCTACTGACAGAAAAACTTTAGAGAGATTATGTTTTCTCAGTCTCGTTCAAAACCTGAGAAAAATGGGAATTCCATTTTCTAAGTCCCAAGCAAATTTTCCATCTACTGAAGGTCATGAACTTATAAGAAATATTTTTTTTTAATCAAGAATTCATGTAACATTTCACTTCACAATATACTGGACTAGAAATGGCCTGCTGTCTGTTTTTATACTCTGAAAGAATGTTTCCTATGCAGTGTTACATCTAGAAAGGCTGGCATTAAGTGCAATAAATAGCCAGTACTGCCAAAAAAGCAGGTGGAAGAAAATTTATTTTAATGTGACTCCATGAATAATATTTGACCAGCAGTGTTTAAATATATACCTATTGCTTAAACAACAGCATTGATCTCATGCTTTGAAAAGCCAGGTAGATAGATTGTTGTAAGAAGTTGTACCTGTGTGAGACTTAAGGTCTCTCCAACAGACTGCTCAATTATTAAATACCATTAGAGGGGCACATTCAATGGCTTTGCAATTCAGAGGATGTCTGTATGTACAACATATTGCAGTGTGTTTCTGAAAGTGTGTGGCATACTGAAGTTTGGATTTTATGCTTATACGAATCCTTTCTATAGATGTGGGAATGGCAAATAAGAATGCCTGAAGGGACTCACTTTTTTTTTTAATTTTTGCTTAATTTTGTTTAACTTTACCTGTCACTAGCATGATTATTACTGGCTGCTACAGTTTCTGGTCAGTGTACATCATGCTCACAGTGTTTCCTTGGTATCCTTAAGAGTCCTGTGACATAGAGTGTATGGAATCTGCTGGATTCAATGTAGGCACTGGTAGTTTTCAGGACTGTAGGAAGCCGAACTGGTACTTCACAAAAGAAGAAATAGGGAAGGTAAGCTCACGTTCTGTGACAGAACCAAAGTTAAGCTACAAAACTATGTCTGGGATTACCCTCACCCAAGTGCAGTACCTTGCACATGGTCTAACTGAATTTCATGAGGTTCACAGGGCCCCACCTCTCAAGCCTGGATGGTCCCTAGGGATGGCATCCCTTCCCACCGGCATGTCAGCGGCATGTCAATTGCACCACACAGCTCGGTGTCACCAGCAAATTTGCTAAGAGTGGACTCGATCCCACAGTCCAGGTCGCCAACAAAGATGCTGAAGTGTTGAGCCCAGTAGCGATCCCTGACGGACACCACTCGTCACTGGTCTCCACGTGGACAACGAGCCGGTGACCACAGACGCTACACCCCGGCAGCGAGGCCCTCGGCTGGGCGGGAAAGCGGCCCTCCCGCTCCCCGGCCGAGCGCTCCGCGGTGCCTGCGGGGCTGTGCGAGGGCCGCCGGGCCGGCGCGGGCGGTGCCATGTGCCGCGGAGGGGGCGCGATAACCGCCCCCACCACCCTCGCCGCCCGCCCCATGGTACCGCCCGCTCGCGCCGCCTGGCTTCCTCCTGTTTCCCCGCGCACGCGCGCCCGCTCTCCCCGCGCCCGAGGCTTGGCCCGGCCCCGCCCGGCCGCCGGGCTGTGCGCCTGCGCGGCGGCTCGCGCGTCAGCGTCGCGCGCCGTAGGTGCGCGCGGGTCCGGGGCTCGTGCGGCCGCCGCCATGACGTCCGCGCTGGAGAACTACATCAACCGTATCCGCCGCGGGCACCGCTCCGGCACGGCCGCTCCGGCATCACCGCGGGGCGGGAGGGGGGCCCGGGAGCGCGGGGCCCTGAGCGCGGGGCTGGGGGCGGCAGCGCCGTTGCGTTGCTTGTGCCCTTCCCGGCTGGCGGTGTCGGTTTCTCCGTACGGGGGGTCGGCCCGGCAGGCAGAGCGGAGGTTACAGGAGGCCGCCCGGAGGACAGGGTCCCCCAGCAGCACCCGGTGCTGCGGAGCGCAGCGTTGCGCGATCCGTGGTGAAAGCGAGATTCGCGGTGGGCCTGCCCGCCTTGGGAGCTCCTGACGCGCCTTTAGTTACCAGCCTTGCGTCACTTGTTCAAAATCCGGGACTTGGCGTTCTTGGAACCCTTTTCGTGCTGATTTTTTTTGTGCTTCTTCCAACCCATGGGCGTTTTCAGTTCTATTCACAAACAATAAGATAATAACCCGGAATTATTCAGGATGACAGATATGTTGCGATCAGATTGGGATAACGAGATATTATGGAGATGGAGAATGCCAGGCTCGGGATCACGACTGCAGAGCTGTTTTTTAAGAACCTAAAGTGTTTATAAAACTTATTATGTTGTTGCAGTTTTGAGGCACTGCAGTTAGAAGAGAGGTGAACTCAAATTTTATTCTGCTTTTAATGGTGTTCGTGTTTGTGTATGACTGTCCATGTTTAGGTGAAGTGAAACTTCAAAGATTTTCATGAAAGTACTATGTTTTCAATTGCTACTATCAACTATGCTGCTTTTAAAAAAGTGCTGATAGGCTTTTCTGGCTCCTAGTGGCTCTTAAAACCTATATTACATATGAATGTCTCAGAAAATCGTAATTTCAGATATATTAAACATTTCCTTAATGAACTACCAGGTACTGTTGCAGTAATTACTTCTGATGGAAGAATGATTGTGGTAAGACTTGTATTTTTTAACATTTTATTTTCCCCCATAAAGACTTTCCATCATGGCGATAAAGAAGCTGTGTTAGGATATTCTCACTTACATATTCACACCTTTAAATCATAGAGTACAGAATAATGGCCATAAGGCTTAAAAAAAAAGGTTGTAAACGCTTACTGGTTCTTGCATGTCAACTTTGTCCATTGATAAATTTGTGTGTGCACATGCTTTGACTTTTTTGTCAAATTAATTTTTCTGTGGGAATGCACAAGAAAATGCATTTCTCTTCAGTTATTTGGTTTCCATTTAAAATGCCCTCTGTTTTGTAAGCTTTTCTGCTTTCATGGTAGAACCATTTCTTCCCTGTGGTTGTAGATAAACATCTGCTGGGGAATTACTGTGGGATTTGTTTATTCCTGAAAACCTGAGAATTGGCCAACTTATATATTAAACTGTATAATACTTTGGTTTTATTGCTTCTGTGTTTTGGGGTTTTTTTCTTGCATCACTTCACCCCCTCCCCTTTATGCATATTTGTTCTGAGTGTAACTTAACAGTGTGATTTTTGCATAAGGATTATATCTTTCTGCCTGTACTTAGCTTCATGCAGCCTCTGGAAAAACAGAAAAACTACAGGCTTTACCAAATGTGGCTGAAGTCAGTCTGATAAACTTGGCATTGTGGTACAAGATACTTTGTACCCAAAAGATCTGAATGCAGTTGGTATACATGATTCATTGTTATGTGGTTAGATAAGTGAATATTAGCATAATAATTTTCTTTTACTAAACACAAGATAATTTACTTCAGAGATACCACTTAAAATTGCTTATTTGGAGTGGTTTCAGAATTGTTTACCACGAGAATCCAATTTTTCTGTTCTTTGTTTTAATTAAATATTTGATTTCTGGAAACTTCCAGGCAAGGAAGACTAAAACAGTGTAAAAGCAGTAAAATTAGTTTTCTAAAGGACCATCATTGATACAAGGGAAACTTTACTTCTTTTACTGCTAAAGATTATTTTAGCTTTCAGCATGAACACTCAGTAATAAATGTATACTTTTCTTAAGTTAATTGTTGCTTTGAAAATTACTTTCTTAATCTATTAGTGTTTAAGCCAAATAATAAATCTTAAATAGAACATCTGTTCTCTAGTACCTTAGTTTTGCTACCTTGTTTAAGATATCTTTGAGAGCAAAGAAGATAAATTTAAGAGTTAACTGGAGTGCTTTATTTTTGTGTGTTGTTTTCAGGGAACACTCAAAGGTTTTGATCAGACCATTAACTTGATTTTGGATGAAAGCCATGAACGAGTGTTCAGTTCTTCACAAGGTGTTGAGCAAGTAGTGCTGGGATTATACATTGTAAGAGGTGATAATGTGTAAGTATAGCATGTCCTTGTTTAAATCTGTTCGTATGGACTTAGTGTGTATGTATGCATGTTTTTGTGTATATATGTATACTATAAATCTTGATAGCCCCAGACACCTTGCACTTTTGTGTCTGTGGGTAGCACTCTACTGTCAAAAGCTGAGGCAACCAAGGAAGTGTCTGAGTCACCATCCCTGGAGGTATTTAAAAGATGTGCAGAAGTGACACTTGGGGTCAGGGTTTAGTGGTGGGCTTGGCAGTGCTGGACTCGATCTTACAGGTCTTTTCAGACCTAGATGACTCTGATTCTGTATTAAATAGCAAACATCTACACTTAGGTTACAGAAGTGGTTGCATTGTAATGTTAAGATTGAAGGTGGTCTGAGGGCTGGAGCACCTCTCCTGCGAAGACAGGCTTAGTGAGAGAGCTGGGCTTGTTCAGCCTGGAAAAGAGAAGGTTATTCTTTTCAGTGAGGGAGACCTCATTGTGGCCTTCGAGTACTTGAAGGGGGCTTATACAATAGAGGAAGAGTGAATTTTTTCAATGGGCAGATAGTGGTAGAACAAGAGGGAATGATTTTAAACTGGAAGAGGAGAGATTGAGATTAGATGTTAGGAAGAAATTCTTTACTCAGAAGGTGGTGAGACACAGGAACAGGTTACCCAGAGAAGTTGTGGATGCCTCATCTCTAGAAGTGCTCAGTGCTAGGTTGGATGAAGCTCTGAGCAACCTGATCCAGTGGGTGGCATCCCTACCCTCGGCAGGGGGTGGGGTGCTGAAACTGCATGGTCTTTAAGGTCCCTTCCAGCCCAAGCCTTTTTATGATTCTGTGATCTCCTTAGTGTGTATTCACTGAGCTGTGAATTAACCAGCACGTTCTGATTAGCAATCTTGGAAGGGTCACTACAAAGCTCAGCGTTCTCCTCTCTGAAGTGCAGGCATTGTGTAGACATTCTTTATCATCCAGTTCATGATGCTTGATGAAGGAAAAGATAGAATAATGACTAAAATATGAGATAAAACTTGCGTGCAAAGTCAGCAATCCAGGATACAAAGTTGACTTTCAATAGCTTTTATTTAGAAGAGATGTTCACAGAGACCACTTTATGATCTGGAAAATGCATGAAGATTCTGGCTTGACTGTGTAACAGTTGTTGAAGCTGATGTAGTGACAGGTCAAATGTGTGAGTTGATGTACAATACACTTAGAAAATGAGAGTAAAAGCTGAGATGAGAACGCAGAGAAAAGTAGCTGATGTGCCAAACTTATGGGAGGGTTACAAGAGAAGTGGAAAGAAGGCCTGATAAGTGGGCCTGCTAGGAAGATTACCTTTGCAGGAGCATTCTGAAACTGATGGCAAAAGTAATATTCTTTTTTAATCACAACTAGAAAAAGAGTATGTTGCAGTGACCAACATGTAAGCCTGGACAGGAGTTTTCATCTTCTAATTCTAATGGATATTTTTGTACAAAGAAATGTCAAGACTTAAATTTATGTCTAGGTGCATTTACCTAATGTCATTCAGATGTTTTGGAATGCTTTCATCACATTTGTCTTAAGCTTTTAAGAAAAAGTAAATTGACATATGTGCAAAGGTAGGACTAAGCATGCTACTCTACCAGTAACTTTTCGTTCACATAGTATAAATGTGTATAAAAAGCCAAGTAATTGTGTACTGCTTCACTCTTTCATCATACCAGATGGCCACATTACTCAAGTATACTCAAAATATTCTTTTATAGAATTTATTCTAATTTTTTTTTGCAAACTTAACAAAGTCAGAAATTTACTCATTACAAGGAATAATTCTGTATTCTTGCAACTCTTAACATACTGAAATCTAATATTCTTATAGAAAAAAGTAAAAAGAATCAACAGCTAAGTAACAGTAACTTCAAAATAGGCAACTCTCATAAAATAGGGAAGATACTGGAAAATAAAAGGGAAGAAGCAATCATAATATAAAGTGCTTCCAGACATACCAGTATGCATCACTAGAAGCTTGCAGGGAACATGCAGCATCAATCAGAAAAACTCAATATGATTAACAACAAATAAGGGCTGTTAAAAGGAAAAAGACAGCTTCTGTTTTAGAAGTGTGTGATTGATTTGATTTCAAGAAATAATAACCTGAATTTTTTTATTGTAGTGCTGTCATTGGTGAAATTGATGAAGAGACGGATTCAGCTCTTGACTTGGGGAATATTCGAGCAGAACCTCTAAACTCAGTTGTGCACTGAAAAGATGAAAATGCACAGGGACTTTGTAAATCTGTGGTTGTACAGACCTATTTAACAACGTGGATGATTTTTACAAATTGTGTTTAATTTGTTTAGACACCAGTTTTTTATTATGAATATGTTGTAGTTTTGCATGTAAATTAAAGTTTCTACATTTTACTAAAGACACTTTTATTGGATTTCCTTTGGGGTTTTATGCTGCATGAGTTCACTGGGAAATGCATGCTGGGAAAAGTAATCAGTATCGGTGATATCCTGATACTGTGTAAATATACCTTGTTCTTAAAATAAGATCTCATTCCTAAAGTTAAACCAAGCTCTTTCATGTTAGCCCAGGATTATGTGAATGTAGATGTGTAATGTCAGTTTAACCATCTCTAAGTGTAGTTCTGGCCATAAGTAGAAAGTTGTTCCTTGTGATTGTTTTTGTGTGTGTGTTTAGTGTAGAAAGGAAGAATGTTGAAAGCTTTCACAGTGAAATTAATGGCTTATTCATATAATACATTTTTTGTTGTTTATCAGAGATTGTTCTCTAGTCCCCAAAACTATACTGGAGGTGCAGGAGTTCTTAATGCCTTGCAGACAAATTAAATTGGAAAAGGAAAGACTTTTGAGCAGGAGCAAAAAACTTAAATACACACATTTATTTAAAACCCATTAAGAGAATGAGACCAATTCATTCTCTGTCTTCACCTTTCAGCAGCTGTCATGTTGATCAAAATGTGGGTAAGATCTACAGAAGAGAATTGTGTGTTTGCTAATGTGCAACCATTGTCTTAGAGTGTAGTTTAGAAGACACCAGAGTACTTTTGGTAGGTAAATTATTTATTTTGAACAAAACTTGCTGCAATACTGAACATAAGAGTTGCATGTAATCATGATCACATGTAGGCCTCTGATACACCAGCAACAGCCAAGTGAAGTGGGACAAGCTCTGTGCAGTGTAGTGTGTTTAGGGCACATCCTATTGACTACCCAGTAGAAATGCTGGTATGGTGGCAGCGAGAGGAAGTCAGTGCTGTTGAACAAAGCTGTTTTCTGTGTCCTTGAGTGTGCCAATAGGCCCAGTATTTTTTCCCTATATATATAAAAGTGCTGTCAAAAAATTAAATGTGCAAATTTGGGTTTATACTGATTTTAATATTAAGTGGGATTCGGTACTTTTCATTGCAAGTTCACTGGAAACCAAATACATTGAACTGAAAGTATTTGTTCTTCATAAAATCTGTCTCTCAATTCTTGGAACTTCCAGCTTGTTTTCTGAGATTGTTCTTGATGGAGCATGTGAAGCGCTAACCTTTTTTCACATTTATCCATCTTGTGACCTAGTAATATGTTTTAGTTTTCTGTCCACATTTCTGGAGGGAATTGCTGAGCAGCCATCAAATCAGGCAAATCAGAGGTTTTCTCTGATTACCCAAAAGTCAATAGAAATTGATTCAAAAGAATCAGTTTCATTAAACAGTCAAAAAAGCCCTTTTGCTACTGAAACGCTGATATTGGCAGAAGAGAAAAGAAAGTGAATAGCAATGATAAAGAAAAAAGAAAGCAGATTATTAAATTAGCTACTTTAGAGCTCAGAAAAAAATGCAGAGCAAAGAGAGTGGAATCAGGGTGAGCTGATTTTTTAATGCACTACTCAGCCCTGGGTGTATTAGGAAGGTTATAGTTGAAGGACAAGTTGAATAATTGTAGAAGCTCTGGAAAGACTACGGAAATCTGTTGGTTTATAGCTGAGGAATTATGTTTGAAGCTGAGTCATGGAATGTTAATGCATTCCTCAAGCACATCATTTGCAATGCAACTCCTTGATCCTGTGTTTGTTTGAGGATTTAAAATATGATGAACTGCTGATGTGAGTTGAAACTATTTTCTCTATCCTTGAAGTGCTGATCTCAGATACAGAACTGTGGAACCCACAGTAGTGAGATTGATCAATAAAATCCAGGGACTGACCAGATGAGAAATCCAAGTTATTCAGAAATTGCTGAAGCATGATCTGGAATATAAGTTTCACAGTTAGGTGTTCAAAACGCATATTGCAATCCTGTCGTCTTCCCTTCAGGTGAGTTACCTCAGCTATTGCATGCACTTTTTCTGGGCCTGTGATTCTCTGTGCCCAGAGTTGTGAGGAGCTACAGTTTGAGGAAGTTGTGTCTGCACTCACAGGCTAACACAAACTTAGGGCATTCTCTATGTCTATCTTGAGAAAGATAAATTTAAGCTCCCTTTTAGAAAAGGATCCTAACAGAAAGTGGCTGCCCAAAGGCCAAATGGGTTGATTATATACAGTTGCATTGTAAAATTGACTTCTGCAATGAGATAGGCAAAGGATGGCCAGCTCACAGGACTGGTTGGCATTGTGGGCAGTAACTCAGCCCTGTGGAGATGGAACCTTGCCCAACAGTAAAGTTCTGTCTAAAATCTTAAACCCAAAACCTGTGGAGGTGGTTTGCCTTTATGCTTATCAGCAATGTAAAGTTTTTCAGAGTTGTGATTTTTAGCTTCATTTTGTTTCAATTTCTGCACCAACATTTCCTTCAATTTGATGCCATTGGTTTTGGTCTGGATTTGACCAAAGCCTCTTCTGAATGTACTGGTGAAGGAATCAAAGCCAGCGGACAGAGAAGGGGGTTACTGAAATCAAATCTAGAACTTCACGTGCTTTTTAAAGTTATAAAATGCGATGGTTGACTGGATGGGGAGAGGGGAAACTCCATTCCCAGGGGTTCTCAGCCCTGGGGCTTGGAGGGGATCGGTGCTCCCCCCTCCCCCCCTCCACGTGGTCCCATGGCCACTGCAAGAGACAGCACACACAGGGACGTGTAGGTCAGAGAGAGCATTTATCGGTAAGGTAAGAGCTTATATAGTTTCCAGGAGCATTCACAGAGTAACCAATGAGAATTTCAGGGGGTACAGGGACACCAATAGCAAGAAGGGGTTAACAACCAATAGGAAACTTCCTGATATCTTCTCAGGACATTCCTGAGACAGAGATAACCCTTGCCGTGGGGGTTACTTGGAAGAAGAAGATGAGTTAGCAAAAAGACTACTAAAAGCCATCTTGAAACATGTTTAAACAATAGCTTCTCATATACTGCAGACCTAACTGCCACAATAAAATGCAATTAAAGCCTTGTGAATTTACAGGGGTATTAATCTATAGTGGCTAAGTAGGTCCTGTAAGTATATGGTTCAGAGAAGCACTCAATAAAACAATATTTCATGCAGGAAGTTGAATTATAACCAGAGTATTTTCGTTATTTCAGTATTTCATTGAATCAAGCCAGTAGCACAGTCCAAGCTGGAAAACAGATCACCAATGAGAGTAACTTTTTTTATGCCATTATTTTCATAGTGATTCTGAAAAAGAAAGCTAGAGAATGTTAGTCCCCAGCAAGGGAAGAGGAAGAGTAGAGTGGAAGCTCAGCATGTGTGAAGGCTGTGCATGCATCTTGACAGCAGGGGAACTACCAATGTGAGTCCTGCCAGTGAAACACAAGATGATTTCTGCTTGCTAGTTATATTTGGTCTATGATACATTTTGGTACCTGTGTAAGCAACCCTACTAATTTTTAATAATTCGGTTCTTATTTCTGCTTTCCAGTTGGGTAAACTGCAGTTCATTCATTAGAATAATGAAAATAAGTCTGTGGCCTTTTTTTTCAAAGTGGAAAAGTTCTTCAGTTTCAGTAAAGATCCAGAAAAGCTGTGTCAATTAGTTTTAGCTTCTCTGTTGCTCAAATAATAAGGCATACTTTAAGTACCACATATTCACAAACAAATAACCATGAAACCCAGATGTGCCAGAAGGTCATAGATCAAACCTTGAGATGAGAGGGGGGAAACTTGTACCAGACTTAGGTTATAAACATATGACAGAAGATAGTAAAGAGCCAGGTGTTTGTCCTGGAAATCCTGTTCCTGATAGGCTCTTTCAGTGTGTTCTGTTTTGTCTTAGGGTCTCTTTTAGGGGCCTTTTTTTACAGTAATTTTTACAGTAATGGCAGAAATGCTGATGTTTCTTACATCAGCAGCATTTTCCCTGAAGAAAATAAAAGTTCCACTGACGCAGGTGGAAATCAAAGCCGAAAACACAATAGAATTCAGACTTATGCCAAGAACTCCTTGCTAGCACTAAAAGCAAGACCTTATCTGCGCGGTAATATCTTCCTTCCTGGAGCCTTGCAGCACGTTCCAGGAACTCAAATTTGCGTAGAACAACGTGCTGCTGCTTTTCAGTCTTACATCAGTAAGCATCAGTGCCACTGAGTGCCAAAAAATTTCACTCAGTGCTCAACTTCTTTCCTGCTACTTGCACTTTTAGATAAAAGGTGTTCATTACTTTAGGGAGTGCAAGAACATGTGCGTGTACTGGTTTTGTCCACTGAAACATCTTTAATGGTTGTCCTGCAATTTTCCTCTTGTTTTATACTCTAGATTTGTCTTATTTTTAATTTAGTGTTGAAGTCAGCAGTGGTGATTACAGTGCTCTGCATAGAAACAGGAGTGAAAAGTGTTCAGGTGGAGAAATTAAAGAAACTGGACTTTAAGTAGCATAATCCATAAAAATAGAAATAAGCACATTAGAAACCTGTTGAATGTGAACAAAGTTGGGCTTTACAGCAGTGATCATTGTAGTAAAGTTCTCTTTAACACAGATACAGTTATTGTATCTGTGCACATCACTCTTGAGAAATACTGAGAAAGTGTGAGAAAACATTCACAGAAATATTTTAAGGCATACGAAAGCTTCCTATCCTGAAATGCTACTTTTTAATTATGGTTCTTGCTTTGTATTTTTGTGCTTCAATCTCTGGGAATTCTCACTTGTGTAATTTGAGACTTCAAGTCTGCTTATGATGCAGGTGGAAACCTGAATGCAGATGAATGCTGTGTTATTTCTGCAAACTGCTCTGCTGCTGGTGGTGTGCGGCTGGGATCTGCAGCCTTCGCACTGATGAATATGTAGGTGCTGTAGTGTCCTGGGATACAGGGGACAGATTGGCAAAATTGCATTCAAAGCAATATGTATGCAAAAGACCAGGAAAAACATGTAGCAATAACCTCCCCTAGCTATCTATAGCCATCTCAAACTCAGTTTATAGCATTTCCAATTAATCAAACCATTTCTTGCCAACTGCCACCTAAATACTGCTGCATCTATACCATTTCATACGTACAGGCCGATTGTATGGGAGTTCTGTTTTGCAGTGAGTTACAGGACTGAACAGAAGCCAAGGCAGGAAGTAATTATGGCTAAGGAGCTGATGCTGATTGAAAATGTGTGATGCTGTAGAGGAAATATCACACAATAGAACCACAGTTAGTTTGGAAATAGATTTAAAAAACAGAGCACATTCGGATGTAAACAGTCAATAGGACTGGGGCCAGGCTTTCTCCTAACAATCAAATCATTAGAAGTGTGCAGAATGATTTCTGTGATTAAACTGCAAGTGCAAAATCCATGCAAGTGTGTGCTCATTAACGCTTAGCGGAAACAGACTTCTTGCTTTTTGCCATGTTTCTTCTCTGGCTTGACCTAACTCATCCTGGATAAGTCAGGCATAAGTCCAGCTTAAATCTAGGAAGCGCAAATGCTCAAGGACTTTGAACAGGCTTAGATTCTTTTTTGTAATTATAATGGGGTCGGATCACTCTCTGGAATTTAGATTCTTTTTTGTAATTATAATGGGGTCGGATCACTCTCTGGAATTGCACTTTTGATTTACAAGATTGCTTCCATGAAAAGTCATCAGCTCACATTTAATTAAAATTGTCAGGATCCAAGTGGAAACAGTCTCTGATGAGAAATGGAACAGTCAGTGATTGTTATCATTTAAGTGATGATTATTATGTGGGTGAAGGGGATGGCTCCCTGATTTGTCCAGAGCCTACTTTAACTTCTTGAATTGTTTATAACATCCATCAAGTAATTTTGAGTTTTACGCTCTAACCTCTGCTTCCATTTTATGGAAGTCCAGCCAGTGCAGAAAGCAGTAAGAAAGACAAGCATTAGTGTGTTTGTATGTATTAATTTCACTGGTGGATAAGAAATGTACAACGCTTTACAACCACAGTGCATATGCGAGTCGTTTTGAGTTTGGTTCTAATTATGCTTTTTCTGAGTTTCAACATCAGTGTCAATGCCAGCAGAATTGCCCTTAGCTAAAAGGGGGTGGGCTACCTTACTGCTAATGCCATACTTCAACACAGGTGTGCCCTGAGCAATGCCCTTCATCATCCTGGGCGTTTAAGCAGCTGAGCATTATTTATGAAAGTACTGAAGTTTCCATGCACTCTGCCATGGGCCACCTGAGCCTAAGTAACTTAATGAAGCAAGAAACTTCTCAGATGACAAAGGTTCTACTACAGCACCAAGAAAAGCTTTATCAATGAGGATAATCTAGACATAAGCAAGTATAGGTAAGTGGCAAAAGCCACTGAGCCATCTCTTTTCCATGCACTTCTGGTACATATTTTTATCCTGTTTGCCCAGAACATCTACGCATCTTGTCTTCCATGTTCAAAATGAAAGCTGATTTTTCTCACGATGCCTGACATCTAGATGGCAAAATGCAGGTGCAGGATTTTGTTTAGGAATAAAGCTGGAAAGAAATACAATCATTTACGGAGAGGAGATTAAATTCAGCCCATGTTTAAGGTAACTGCTTCTTCATCCCAAAACAAATGGGTAAACATCACTTCACTCTAAATATGTACTTTTTTTGATGGAACAAGGCTCAGCTCCATTGTGGATACCAAGAAACTAACCAGGTTTTAAAGCCCACCTTCTTCAAAATATTGGGGCATTCCCAGGATACCGCCCTGCACCTCCTGAAAATTGGAGGACATCATAAAACAATTTGAGTTTATTAATAGTAGATACATAGGCATGTTGTTGATTAGGTTGCTCTGAAAAACTCTGTGGAAAAGGGAGATGAAATGTGCCTGTATCATTCAGAATTCCTTGGTAAATAATTTCTGCTGTGGCTACCTAGATGCTGTGAAAGGACTGTTAGCTTTGTACTGGGTTACTTTTGCCTTGATGTGCTAAAAATATGTAAGCATGATACTCTTTCATGAAAAGCCATTCAAGAGAAGCATTTGAGTTGGATATTAACTGTCTATTCATTCTTGCAATAGGGAATGTAGTTGTATGCCCAGGATTTTGGTAATACAACTGGGGATAGAAAAGTGACTTTTCTCTAAAGCTGTAGCAATCAACAATTCATTGGCAAGGTGACTGGCAGCAACGTTGACATTGGTATCAGAAGCGTTTATAAATGTGAAGGAGGCAGTTTTTTGTTTACAAAGATGCCTAGAGCTCCATTACATTGTCCTTGTCATTTGCAACACACAGCTGTACTCACAAGGCCTCACTAGTCCATGGTCTAAATTATCCTGAAAAAAGCATGGACTGTGCTGCTTGCCTATGTAATTCACTGTCCTTGTTGTGCTTATAGCAGTGATTAGTTAATAGTAATAATTAATGATTAATAATTCATCATAACTAGTAAGTAGTAGAATGGTCAGCTATTACAGTAACCTCAGCTAAAGTACTGCTTAAGCTTGGGATAAAGAGTGACCCCATGTATTGTCATGTATTGCGGTAGCAGCTGTTTTCACTGAGCACCAAGAGTCAGCCACACATTTTTAAAAATGGGTTTTTCACTACTGAACAAGAAAACAAACATATCATTTTTGAAGTTAATGAATTGACTAGACTTTCCTTTATTGTTATGCTGTGTGTTAACACTGGCTTTCAGTTTGCTTTGTCCAGCAGTCAATAAATCATAGAAAATATACTGAATTGGAAGGGACCCATGAGGAATATAACTACTTTTGGCCCTCCATATGATACCCCAAGAATCACACCATGTGCCTGAGAGTGTTGTCCAGACACTTCTTGAACTCTGTCAGGCTTGCTGCTGTGACCACTTCCCCAGGCAGCCTGTTCCAGTGCCCAACTACCCTCTGGGTAAAAAACCTTTTCCTGATATCCAGTCTAAACCTCCCCTGACTCAGCTTTGTGTCATTTCCTCAAATTATGTCACTGGTTACGAGAGTGAAGAGATCAGTACCTGTCCCTGTGCTTCCCCTCATGAAGATGTTGAAGACCTCAGTGAAGTCTCCCTTCAGTCTCCCCTTCTCCAGGCTGAACATACCAAGTCACCTCATACAGTTTCACCTCATACACCTCAAGCTGCTCTTCATACAGTTTCCCCTACAGGCCCTTCACCATCTTCACTGCCCTCCTTTGGACACCCTGTAATGGCTTAATATCTTTCTTATATTGTGGTGCCCCAAACTGCACACAGTATTCAAGGTGAGGCTGCACCAGTGCAGAGCAGGACAATCCCCTCCTTTGATGGGCTGGCTCACCAAAAACCAGCAGTAAAGAAGTATTTACTATTGGCTTTTCTGGGCAAATAGATCTTGTAGCTTGTTTGGTTTTATTAACAGGTTAATAATTAGATTATTATCTCTATATCCGGATAAGGGTGGTGAGAGGTGCCTTGAAGGTAAAGGGAAGATGAAAACAGGACGAAGTTGGGCAGTTTGCTGACAGGTGTCCTAGTTAGAACAGCTGGGACCAATTCATCACTGGATGGGTGTAACCCAAACCTGTGTATTCTATAGCCTTC
>JAWWES010000041.1:22938688-22949281 GCA_035583135.1 Lophotriccus pileatus | reverse complement strand
TTGTTATTCTGACTTATAATCTCTCTTTTGAGTTGAGCTCATTTCCCCTGCTGGGTAACTTTTAAACCAGCACAACAGGACACCAGAGTTATATTTCCTCTGCAAAAGCATCAGTGATGCAATCAGAGCTGCAGAGGTCAGCAATGAATTATAAGCAGATCTCTGGATATTTCTGAGGTCAAGGCTCACCAGACCTGCTCAAGACATGCAAGGGCTACACTAGCACTACTCAAACAGCTTTTAATCAATTGTTCAAGATACTACTCTGGCTATAACAATGAAAAACTAATCATGTTTTGTGGCCACAATTCAGTGCAACACTCTGAACACTAGAAAACCCAGATTACTTATTACATCATTTGCTCATAAGTTAAAAAACAACTGGTATAATGAGATTTTCTAATACAGAATTGTACATTCTGTACAATCAAATTACAAAACCTAGTAATCCTCCCACAGTACTGACCTGAAAGGGTTTGTAACATGCCTTAGCAAGGAAGGAAATTAGGAGACATGGTTGCTTTCTCTTTGGAAGGAGATCAGGAAGTCCCAAAATCTAAACTTGACTTTTATGCTGCAAGCCAGAGAAAGCCTTGCTAAAGGAAAGAAACATGCACCACTCTCCCTCTGTCCATGGAATTACACACATAATGGTAGAAGGCTACAAGATTGGCATTTTCCCCTTTACAAACCCATGCCAACTCCTCCCCATCACCATTTTGTCCCCAGGCAGTGAGATAAGGCTGACTGCCCTGTAGTTCCCCAGCTCCTCTTGCCCTTCTTAAAGACCAGACAGGTATTTCCTAGCTTCCAGGCCTCAAGAGCCTTCCCTGACCTCTCTGAGATCATCAAGTGTCCTCACTGTGACACTGGAGATGGACTTTCAAGTGAAGGAATGGACTGGATTCCTCTTTAGCCTCACCCACCCCAGCCCACGGTAACTGCTCACCTGCTGCTTTGCCAGATGCCAACAGTGGATTTCTTCTCTGCTGCCCCACCAGCCAAGCGGCAGCACACAGCAGGGCAGGAAGAAACTTTCCAACACATCTTGTCCCAGTTTGTCCCAATGACAAGACAAAGTGAAGGCCCAGAGGTTCTGCACCAGCTTTCCTGGGGGAGAGATGCTACACTGTACCGCAAGCAGGCTGAAGAAATTTCCTTTTACCTTTGAGGGCTATACACTGGTCCACTCCCCACAAGTTCAAAACCAGTGGGATTTACCTGTGTTTTATGGCTACCAGAAGCTCACCCACTACCTTCTCCCAGACCACAAGGAGGATGTCTCTAAACACTGGAAAGTGTCTGGCAACTGATCAGTAGCAACAGCTCACCTGCAGGCCATGATCTTAACCAGACTGTGCTTCAAGCTTCCCCAGAGGAAAGGGACACATTTGCCTGAATGTGCAGCTGTGAGCAAAGCTCCAGGGAGCAGAGAAGAGCTCTGGAGAGTTCTATGGGCAAAGAAGGGGTGTAAAAGCAATGTCAAGAAGGGGAACAATAAAACAAAGACATGTCCTAGATTGCAAAGTTTATTAAATATCCAGTTGAATTATATACAGTGTATTATCTTCAAAAAAATATATTCATATAAAAAGGAAGAGTGTCACAGCAGCATTTAATGCTTTCCTCCCTGACTGTTAAATCCTTGAATTAGCCAGTAAACCCCCCAATTTTTTCCAGTCTTCTTCATCTCAGTATAATAATTCTTACTTTTCCAGAACTGGGACTTTGTTCTATACTCTTCTGATTGCTGGTGACTTTTCAGGATGGGAAATGACAACTCAGATCTTCATTAACAATTAATGGTTCGCTGAAATAAGTAAAGCTGCTTGTATGGTTGACACAATGTCCCACCGCATCTTTGCTAACAGCTGGGCTACAGACACTGTATCATCAGCTCTTAGCAGCAATAAAAAGGCTGGCTATCTGGTCACAGAAGTTCTGGACAGTACTGAGGAAACTTAAAGGTGATGCATTAACATTAATGTTTTTTCCCTCCAATTAGAATGTTTTGGGTGCACCACAGGTTTTGATGCAAGAGAGGCAAATGTCTGAAGCTGCAGCTATTTTTAATACAGAAATCAACACCAGTACTGTGAAAAGGTACTGAGTTTGTGCCCATTGCCTCTCACGGTATTCAAGCGTACTGTGTGCGTGACTGAGCACTATCACAGGCTGCCCGTGGAGTCTCTGGAGTGTCCCTCCTTGGAGGTATTCAAAAGCCACCTCAGATGTGAGCAACTGCCTCTAGAAGGTCCTCTTTCAGCAGGGGGGCTGGACCCGATGACCTCCAGAGGTCCCTTCCAAATTCACCCATTCTGTGATTCTGTGATACAAAACAAACGTACCAAAAAGACCATATAACAACTCTATAAGACCATATAACACACTCAGCCATTTGAAACCTACATCGCATAAAGTGATGACAACGTAAAGTGCCCTTTTCTACAGCTTGAACACCTGTAAAACTTTACCAGTCACTGCATCAGGACTGAATCAGCAGGGTAAAAGCACACCACATAATGTCCTAAATATTAAAATAAACATTCCAAACACATTGACTAAAAGGATTTAACAGAACAAAGCAAATGCTAATGCATTGACCATAATAAGAAACAAATTTGATGATTTTGTCAAGCTCAAGAGTTGAGGTCAATCTGCTAGTCAGAAAAAAATGGATGTGGTTCTTATTGTGAGTGCAAAAGAGACCAGCTATGCATCAATAAACCAGCAGGTAAGTGCAATGTGCTTGACATCCATTTAATAGAGTTTATGAGTTTACATTCAGACTGCAAGAAAAATATTTTCACATCTGAACCAGGGGATGGGAAACCATAGATGCACTATGAAAACCAAATGATTTCTAGAGCCTTTCGTAGCATTTCATTCAAATCAGGTAATTTTTAGTTAAAACATCACGGTACTCCTCTATTGCTCTGCAAAGGGGATCCTGGTCCACATGAAGATTTTTTGAAGATTCAGCAGATTCCCTTTCAAGTTCAGCAGTAGCTGGAGAGAAAAGACACAAGATTCCTGGTGTTACTTTTACAGCAGACAGAGCAAAAGAAGGCACGGCAAGGACAGGACAGGCAACATGAGAGGCTGCGATCCAGACAGAGACTTTGAAATTTCCAAGGGAACAGAACAATGGAAGGGCCGGGCGCAAAGGAAGAAACCCGTTTTTCCCACATTTGCTTATCTGTCAACAGCGTTTCTAAAGCAAATGGAAGACGTTCCGGAGGCTACACACCGAACGCCTTCCGGGAACGCACAAATGACTCCCGTGCTAAACTTAGCCCCCCATAGAACGTCTTCAACCTGAAGTCTTTGCTTTCCTTATCTGTTCAAAGCAGTGATTTACTGGCACGATACTACTACACAGCACCAGGCACTGCAAAGCAGTAACTGTGGAGGAAGAAATTGCCATGGAACAGGTGGATTTCCTCTTTGGACACCTGGCCTCAAATTCTACAGCATGTTTTATGCTACGTATGGCAAGCACTGAACTGATATTTGCCAAAACGGTACTGAACAATCTTTTCCTAAAGACAGCTTATCTTTTGTCACTGATCTTCTTGCTTATTCCGAAAAAGACTGCACCACCTAAGCTACCAAGACAAGCCATGAATCACAGAATCACAGCAAAGCTCAGGAACTAACAGCAAAGCAGGGCTATGGTACGGCTCAGTGCTGAATGCCATCGGTGTACATGGGAGGGGAAGTGATGGCTGAAGCTTATAAAAATCTTATCTCGCAGCTGCTTTGACACTTGGCTTGAGATCAACTCTAGTGAAGGGCAACTTCAGCTTATGCTGAGTGTTTCTTTGTGCTTGGCTTTTTCCAGGCAACTGCATAACATTGTACACAACATTTTGGTAAGCAAGAATTTTTGCCATTCAAATCCCAGATGGAAGGCTGGCAGAAAAAAACACCTCTGCTTAGCACAGAAACTTAGAAATAGTCTTAGAAATAGAATAGTCATCCTTTTCCTTAAAAATACTCCTAACATAATGACACATTACCTTGTTGAAGTTCTCTAGTGATTTTTTCATCCAGTTCCTGTCGTACCTAGAATTATACAGAACATAGAGTTAAGATTTACACTTAATACAGAGTTTGGGTAATATTACCAAAATGTGACCATTAAAACTCCTAAAACATTCTTAAACTCCACAGATAATGTGATAAAACCTAAAAATATCATTCCAAATAGAGACATCTTGGTTGGGGGGTTAATTTTAGTGAGGAGAACCTCTTGGTCAGCCAGGCTGTAGCATTCTCATTGCTGAGCAATCAACAGTAATGGTAGTGCAAAACAAGCTGTAACTCACCAGCTGGATTATAACTGGGCAACTGAAAAATATCAAGAAAGCACCATGGAGTTATTGCAAAGAGGGTATGGCTAAAGTTGATCATCCAGTACACGTACAGACCATCAGCTAAATGCTGAGATATGCACAAGTGCCATCCACAGGGAGCATTTCAGTTGAGGCTGGCTTCTGCAGCTTCCAAAGGGAAGAGGTGCAACAGCAGCTGCTGCAGGATCGACATGTATCATTGTATTGGAAAAAGCATGTTGCCAGTATTCTTCTTTTGTCCATCTAAAGATGGAAAATGGAAAGAGCTCCTGCACGTCAGGCCAAGACTTTTCTTTATAGTTATTGCAAATACCATGACACCCATATATAAAAAGATAGAGACACCAGTTTTACTTGCAACATCTCTATTAAGAAAAAAAAACAACTGCTAGAGCTTCCTCACAGCAAGAGGGTTTTATTAAGCAACCAGTCAACCTGGATCACCAGAGGAGCACTACATCCTGTCTCCTCTAGAAGGTGGTTATTCTAGGGGTAATTAAGTTCTTCTCACTAATGATTCTGATTTCAAAATCTTCCTAAGGAGAAATCAGGTCTTTGGAAGAGTCACAGACCAGGTGCTCTATGCTGCCATTCACATTTCATGATACTTGTGACTCCTACATTGTTTCTGTCAAGTCTGTGACACACAGAAGTGAATTCCAAAATAGATACCATGCAGCTTCCAGGCCTACAATGGCCATGAAGATGCTGAAGGCCGTGGACCACATGAGCTATGTTGAGAGGCAGAGAGAGCTGGGACTGTTTCTTTACTGGAGTGGAGAAAGCTCGGGGGGACAACCTCTAGGCGTGCTAATGACCTGGTGGGGGGAGTAAAGAAGATGGAGCCAAACTCTCCTTGGTGGGGCCAAGTAAAAGAAGAAGAGGGATGGGAAAAATCAAAATAGAAGAACTTTCCTTTTAACACAAGGCTTTTTTTTGTTGTTGTTCATTTGGTTCTCCTACAGGAGAACCACCACCCAGTGGTACTTTGTTGGAATAGCCTTTGCCTTCGCAGATACAAGAGGGGAACACAGAGCTGCAAGAACAGTGGAAAAGGCCCTCCCCTCCGCCAAATCCCCAAACCTCTAATTTTTCTCAAGCAGCAGCAAAATCCTGGGTAAAAGGCACTCCCCTCCCAGCACATGAAATGAGACACAGGTAACAGAAAAAAGGCAGGAAAACTAATACCTAGACCAAAAGATGACCTAAACCCAGGACTAGTCCAGTAAAGCAGTAGTACTGGAGGAGTTAGAAGAAACCACTTTCCCTGGTTTATGAAGCCCTCAGAATGACCAGAAGGTCCACAGGACCCTCTGCAACATGTGTGGATGAATCAAGAGAAGAAAGAGCACTTCTTTTGACTCTTATATATTCCATTAACCTTTCTGTACTTCTCATCCCCACCTGAGGAAACAGAAATGGGTGGAAGTAGAGCCAAGACATGGATTTCTGAAAATGGAATGAAGAGGCCTTTGAATGAAAATACACCTTTGAGGACCACAATGTGTCTCCACTGTTCTCCTGCTCCTCTGGAGAAGGCATCACAGCTGATGAGCCCAATCCTCTTGAGCAGACATTTCTCACTGCACAGCTCTTCAGGCAGTACCATACTGGGTCCCCTTGCAGCAGTCACCATCTCAATAATTCTGCTTCAGGAAGTGGTGCTGACTTACTACTTACCCACTTACTTCTTGAGCACAGACTAAGTTGGATCCTGTAAGACTCCATGAGATGATACTCAGAGTCTAGGAACTCAACTTCAGAGCAGTACTAGTACTCCAGACATAACTGCTGGTACTATCCAGAACTTTCTGAATAGCAGAACAGGCAAGGATGGTAAAGAGCCTACTCCTGTAGTTTAAAGAAGTTCCATTATAACAGATGAAATCCATGCATCCAGTGACATCTTACAGAGGGTAAACTACCACAGAGGCCATAACATTACAAATACAGAAAGCACAAAAGTACTTGGCAGCAGTCACTCTCTCTCTCTGAGAGAAACTAACAAGTTCAAAACGTTTCCAGCTTTAGGCAAAGGTGAATATACCAGTAAGTTTTAATCAGAACCTAACAGCATAAATAGACAAAACATTTCCAGTACCACCCAAGGTTAAACAGTACTGTCTACAAACCTTGTCACGTATCTGGCTGCAAAGGGAAGAGAGAGAAGATTTTGATTAAGGAGCTGAAAAAGAAAGAAAACCAGCCTGAAGTTCAAAGCTCTTCAGTGAGAAATAAGAAACACGGACTACACGTACACAAAGCAAACAAAAAACCTAGCAATACAAGGGTCACTAAAATACAAGAGGGCAGGTGGAAAATGGCACTAAAAAAAGGGATAGAAATTGAGAGAGAGAATAGGAAGCAGACATTCCCTTTCTCATATTATGTAGGGAAACTGGTTTCATCAATCCACGAACTCACACTGGTAGCAGCCAGCAGAGTTCACTATTCTTCTGTCAAAACAACCACATTCATTTTCCCTAGTCTTTGGCACAGCAGTTAGGATTTAAGCTTCATAGTTCTTAAATGTAACAACAGGCCTCCAGTCCAAAATCTTTTTGCAACACTTTCAGCAGGGATTCCTCACCTTGGGCTATGGACTAAGGCCGGAGTTCCCAAATTCTGGTACACAGATCACTAATGGTTCCTTCTATTTACAATCCAGAAAGGGAAGGTCAGGTTGGGATCAAAGAAAGCCCCCAAACTAAGAAACAAAACCCCTCCAGACATCAGTAATTGAAGGGTGGGGAAATGTCCTAGATAGTTGTCCATCAGCTTCCTTGAGAGTACGCTCAGGGCTGTGAGACACATATGGCCTGACAGGAAACTGTATGGGTGCTGTTGAAGCCAGGACACTGAGTGAGAAGAGTCTTGCCACTCTCAGCTCTAAGGCATTCTTTTCTTGGAATCAGCTCAACTGTTTTCCACAAGTAGATCTGGGAAGCATTTGTTGCAAAGCACTGAAGCTGCTTATATAGCGCTTTGAACTACATATGTGCATAGACTTGCAACTGGATAAAACAATGAACCATGAAATAGCCTGTAGAAACACTGAATTTCTGTAACATCCTTCAGGGAAGCCAGGAAAGCAACGAAGCTATCTGTCTTGCTACTGACAAAACTTTGAAATGCCCAGAGTTTTCTTCTGGAACACCCAAATGGGAAGGACTACCTGAAGATTGTTGGTGTAATTTAGTTTTAGGAAGCACTGGGTACTCCCACCATCCTTCCCTTCACTGTCTGTTTTTCCTGTTGTTTTTCAAAGAAGACACGGCTGTCAACCCTTTTCTTTTAAACTAGGGCAGCTTTTTTCCTAGAACAGGAATGGTTTCCTCCTTTGCCCTTTCCTTCTTTTAACATCTTCCTTCCATCTCTCTGTCCTCTCTTTCCCTCACTTGTTCCGTGCTCCCTGCCCCTCCTGATCTTCTCCTTTTCTCCCTTTTGCATTGGGTCCCTGAAGTTCGCTTCCTTGCTAGTGCTTGCCTGCAGAACAGTCCCTGCAGATGGTACAGCGCTAATCCCCTCACGAGTTCTTTCTGTAGTGCCTGTCCACGCCTCTGCCCTCCAGAACGTGTTCAGAGCAGCACAGAAAGTTCCTCTCTGTAACTGCCTCTGCTACACATCACCTACTCTGCTTGGCCCCTTTTCATCTTCTGGGCTTTTTTGTCTTCAACCAGGTGCTGTATGTAGACATCTCGTTGAAACGGGTTCTCTCCAGGGCAGGTAGGGGGACAGGTGAACTGTGATGGACTACAAAGTGAACAAATACTTCTCCCATTCACCCAACAAGAAAACACGCTAACTCAACAGAGAAGCTTGGCCATGTCTCAATGCCATGCTAGGAGGTGGCTGTCCCCTTGATGACAACTACTGGTGTGTAGTTTGCACGCCTCCTGGTATAATGCTCTGCATTCTGTGAGGGACGTGCTATCACACTGACTGCTGATGACAGGGCACACTTGGACCAGTGGTATTGCAGAGGTTGCAGCATTGCTGCAAAATTAGAAGGCCCTGAAGACTTCCCAAGGAGTAGATAATTCTACTGTTTCACGTAGTAAGATGTAGCAGGAACTACAGGAACAAATGCCTCCTACGCATAGTAACATATGAAAGCAAGGGGCAGTGAAGAAACTGCTAGAACAAAGATCATTGATGAAGAAAAAGGTGTCTCACAGATGTCTGGTGGCATTTGGCACTCCTCGTGACATTAGCCGTTTGAAATAGGTCACACATACCACACATGTAAATTTAATGTAGAATTTAGGTGGGAAGATCCTGCGCCACAGTGCTCTTTACCACAGTTGCTCTTGTGAAAGAATGCAGTTACACAGCTCATTGCTTTGATTTCAATATTTTTTGGCCTTTGACCACTCTGGAAAATTTGTACAAACCTGATGACCAAAAGTCTTCGGTCTTACCACATATAGCTGTCTACTGTTCTGAGGATTAGCAGTTGCTCTGGCGTATTAGAGAGTATGGCATGGAACAATAAATGGATTCGAACTTTAGGCTAAAAAGAATAACCTTGCATACAGATTCTCCTCAGCAGTAGTCAAGAACAGTATTTCAAAATGCTTACCTTGGCCACATACGCTTCAACCCTGTTTCTTGATGATAATGTGTTTTCTGTTGGGCTTAGGAAGTTTCCTCCAAGACTGAGACTTCTGTTCAGTCCCAAACTATTCCCAAGATGTCCCAGGCCAGTTGAATACAGAACTGGACTTGCAGCCAGATGTCCACTGACAATGCTGCTTGTGATTAAAGATTTGCTTCTGTGGCGCTCCCGAAGGAGCTTCGTGTTGGCCTCTGCAAGTCTCTCATGAGCTCTGCAACATTCAGAAGCAGACAAAGAGTCATCTTTGGCAGCAACGCTTTTGCAAAGTTACCCTCCACGTCTTTGACTCTTACTCGACTTCTAAAA
This sequence comes from Lophotriccus pileatus, assembly GCA_035583135.1. NCBI lineage: Eukaryota > Metazoa > Chordata > Aves > Passeriformes > Tyrannidae > Lophotriccus > Lophotriccus pileatus. Next base: position 22,939,999 of record JAWWES010000041.1, on the reverse strand, counting down.
GGCAAGGGGATTAAGAGCATCCAAAACAAACACATCCTTTGATGTGAGCTGGTTCAGAGGGCCTGTTCCTAAGAAATCACACTAAGTGCAAGGAGCAGCAAGTGTCACCTCCATAAGAGCTCTGGGCTACCCTGGCCTTCTCAAGGGAAGCTCAAACCTCAGGCCCGCAGCTAAAGCAGAAGCCAAGAAAGATCATTCTTATTTTTGATTTACCAAATCCAACTCTGTTCTCTGAGAGGCCTCTTCATATTCAGACAGTAAAGGGCACAAGATTCATCTTTTGTGTCACACATAAAAGGACGAGCAGATCAGAGACTGGCAAAAAGACTGCCTGTTAAAAGAACATTGGCTTGAAAAAGGCACCAATAATGCCATCATGGTGCTACTGTGGTGTTACTGCTGGAACTCTAAAGAGAAAGTAAGTCAGCTCTGAGGAAGGGAAGGGTCTTATGGTACTGTCCCCACAAATATGCCACGTTATGCTTTGAACCATCATGCTGGCCAGATGTAGGAAAGGGATTTGAGAAGGAAAATGCATGAGGAAAAAAGGAGTCTGTTATTACCACTCCAAAAAAGCATGGACTTACCTTTCCAGTTTCTTTGCCAGGCTTTTTCTGGTTTTTACTTCCTCCAGATAGAGCTCTCTGTACTTGTCCACTTCTGCCTGCACGGATTCTTTTTGAAAAGAACTGTCTTGTTGGGTATTTTTCATCCTGTCCAGTTCACATTCAAGATCTCTAATTCTGTCTTTTAGCTGGTTTCTCAGGGAAGCATGATGGCTGGCTCTGATTTGTTCTAATCTGTCCTGGGAGGCTGCCTGTGCCTGAAGGAGACAGGGCACTTTCAATCACCACAAGGAAAAGAGCTCTCCCCAGCAGAAAATTGCTTTACTCTGAGAGGCGGCTGTGCCTCCTCACTACCAGCAGCAATGAAAGCAGAACCCTGGAGCTACCAGGGTAAATAACACTTTTTATTTAGAAAGCAGTCAAAATTAGCACTATTATAAAAAGCTATTAATGAAAGGACACTCCCTCTGTAGGACAGGTCATATGGAAGAAGATCCCTCAAAGATAATTAGAGGATTCCCCACCTCCATCACAACTTCAGTAACTTATTATCTGAGTACAGCTGGTAGGCTGCCTGTGGCTGAAGCAAACAGTGCACTTTCAACCACCACAAGGAAAGGAGAGCTCTCCCTAGCAGAAAATTGCACGTACCCAGTTTCAAGGGCCCAGCTTTACTCAGAGAGGTGGCTGTGCCTCCTCACTACCAGCAGCAATCAAGGCATTACCCAGGAGCTACCCGGCTAAA
>JAWWES010000041.1:22926425-22937986 GCA_035583135.1 Lophotriccus pileatus | reverse complement strand
GGGGGGGGGGGGGGGGGTCCCGGGTTAGGGTTAGGAGTGGGGGGGCGGGTTGGGTTGGGGTTGGGAGTTGTGGTGGGGGTTGGGGTTTGCAGGTTAGGGTTAGGGGTTTGGGTTCGGGTTGAGGTTGGGGTTAGGGTTAGGTCTAAAGTTCGGCTTCAGGTTGGGGTTAGGGTCAGGGTTAGGGTTAGGGGTTAGGGTTAGGGTTAAAGTTAGGCGTTAGGGTTAAGATCAGTGTTTAGGGTTAGGTTTAGGTTGGGGTGGGGGTTGGGGTTCGCAGATTAGGGTTGGGGTTAGGGTTCGGGCTGGGGTGGGGGTTGCTGTTCAGGGGTTAGAGTTGGGATTGGGGTTAGGGTTAGGGTTGGGGTTGGGGTTAGGGTTAGGGTTTGGGCTAGGTTTGGGGTTATGGTTAGGTTTTGGGCTAGGTTTAGGGTTAGGGTTAGGGATAGGTCTGGGTTTAGGGTTTGGTTAAGGGTTAGACTTAGGATTACTCTTAGGCTTAGGGTTAAGTTTAGACTTAGGGTTAAAGTTATGTTTAGGGTTAAATTTAGGGCTAGGGCTAGGGCTAGGGTTAGCGCTAAGGTAGGGTTAGGGTTAAAACTAAAGCTAGAGATAGGGTTAGGGCTAGGGTTAGGGTTAGGGTTAGGGTTAGCGTTAGGTTTACGGTTAGTGCCATTGTTAGGTTTAGTATTAGTTTTAGAGTTAGGGTTAGGGTTGGGGTTTGGCCTAGGGTTACAGTTAGGGTTAGGGTTTGGGTTAGGTTTACGGTTAGTGCTGGGGTTAGCATTAGGATTAGTGTTAGGGCTAGGGTCAAGGTTAGCGTTAGGTTTAGTGTTAGGGTTAGGGGTAGGGCTACGGTTAGGGTTAGGGTTAGGATTAGGGTTAGGGTTAAGGTTAGGGCTATGGTTTGGGTTTTGTTACGGATTAGGGTTAGGGTTATGGTTAGGGTTTTGGTTGTTGGTTGGCCAGTTTTGGCGCTGTACTTCTTAAAGTGAACAACTGCCTTTACACTCAAGAAAGAAAGCCCTGAGCCGCCTTCTGTCAGTTGCCGTTGGTACGCCACTATCTGCACTACACAAAGAGCAAGAGCTTTGTCTGCTGAAACTTTTGGTCTGGGAGGTATATTCATTCATACTAAATTTTGGATGTGAGACTGTCAGTTCGGGCCCAGCACTCCTACCAGCGAACGACTAACCCTAAACCTAGTCCTTTTGCTAAATATAACCCTAGCCATTGCCTTAACACTAAACCTAATCCTGACCCTATCTCTAACCCTATCTCTAACCCTAAAACTAACTCTAACCTTAACCCTAACCTTAAGACGAAGCCTAAGCCTAAGCCTAAGCCTAAGCCTAAACCTAAGCCTAACCCTAAGCCTAACCCTAACCCTAACCCTAACCACAACCCTAACCCTAACCCTAACCCAAACCCTAACCCAAACCCTAACAATAACCAAAACCCATACCCGGATCCCCTAACTGAGGCTCAGTGGTTTCTTTCCTGGGGACAATGGCAGTCGTTCGCTGGTAGAAATGCTGTGCCCTAATTTGTTGACTCATGGCCAAAAATCAATACCAATGAAGATACCTCCCAGACCAAAGGTGCATGCAGAGAAAGTTCTTGCTCTTTGTGTAGTGCCGAGAGTGGGGCGCCAACAGCAACTGAGAGATGGATGCTCAGGGCTTTCTTCTTGGCGTAACGGCAATCGTTTGCTGGTAGTAGTGCTGGACCAGAATTGGCCGACTGACAGGCATAGTTTAATATGGACGAAGATACCTCAAAAACCAAAGGTTCGCAATGAGAAAGTTCTTGCTCTTTGTGTAGTGCCGAGAGTGGAGCACCAACAGCAACTGAGATATGGAGGCTTAGGGCTTTCTTTCCTGGGGGGAAGGGCAGTTGTTTACTGGTAGGCACGTTGGTCCGAAACAGGCCGTCTGACAAGCAAAATTCAATACGGATGAAGATACCCCCCAGACCAAAGGTGCCTGCACAGAAAGCTCTTGCTCTTTGTGTATTGCCGAGTGGCGCACCACCTGCACTTGAGAGACTGAGGCTCAGGGCTTTTATTCCCCCCAGGAAAGAAAGCCCTGAGCCTCCATCTCTCCACTACTGTTTGTGCACCACTCTCTGCACAACAAAAAGAGCAAGAACTTTCGGTGCAAACACTGTTTGTTTTTCAGATATCCACATTAGAATTGAATTTTGTCCTTGGGTCAGCCAATTCCATCTTAGAACTCCTACCAGCAAACGACTTTCAATGCGAACTCTTTTTCTTTTGCAGATATCTTCATCCGTATTGAATTATGGCTGTCAGTCAGTCAATTTCGTCTTAGAACTCCTACCAGCGAAAGACTGCCCTTCCCTCCAGGGGAAGCCTTAGTCTTCCAAGTGCAGTTGGTGGGCCTATCTTGGCACTACACAAAAAGCAAGAACTTTTGGTGCAAACACTTTTTGTTAATGAGATTTCTTTGTCTGTATTAAATTATAGCCGTCAGTCAGCCAATTCCGGCCCAGATCTCCTACCAGCGAAGGACTGCCTTTCCACCCAGGAAAGGAAACCCTGAGCCTCAGTCTCTTAACTGCAGTTTGTGCAAGAACTTTCTCATGGCAAACCTTTGGTTTTTGAGATATCTTCATTCATATTGAACTATGTCCATCAGTCAGCTAAGTCCAGCCCAGCACTACCACCAGCGAACGACTTCCCTTCCCCCTACGAAAGAAAGCCCTGAGCCTCTGCCTATCAAGTGCAGTTGGTGTGTCATTCTCGGCAGTACACCAAGAGCAAGAACTTTCAGTTCAAACTCTTTTGGTTTTTGAGATATCTTTGTCCATATTAAATTATGGCTGTGAGTCGGCCACTTCCAGCAAATTTCTCCTACCAGAGAACGACTGCCTTTTCACCCGGGAAAAAAAGACCAGAGCCTCAGTCTCTCAGGTGCAGTTTGTGTGCCACTCTTGGCACTACACAAAGAGCAAGAGCTTTCTGTGCAGGCACCTTAGGTTAGGGAGGTATCTTCGTCTGTATTGAATTTTGCTTTTCAGGTGGCCTGTTTTGGCCCAATGCGCCTACCAGTGAAGGACTGGCTTTCCCCCTAGGAACGAAAGCCCTGAGCCTCCGTCTCTCAAGTCTAGATCATGTACCTATCTCAACACAATACAAAAAGCGAGAGCTTTCAATGCAAACACTTTTGGTTTTTGAGGTGTCTTCATCTGAGTTGGATTTTTGTTGTCAGTTGGCCAATTCCAGCCTAGAACTCCTACCAGCGAATGCCTGCCTTTCTCCCAGGAAAGAAAGCCCTGCACCTCCTTCTCTCAATTGCGGTTTGTGCGCCACTCTTAGCACTACACCAAGAGCAAGAGCTTTCTCTGAGTGCGCCTTTCGTCTGGGAGTTATCTTCGTTCCTATTGATTCTTGGCTGTGAGTCAGCAAATTAGGGCGCAGCACTTCTAACAGCGAACGACTGCCATTGTCCCCAGGAAAGAAAGCCCTTAGCCTCAGTCTCTCAAGTCTAGTTTGTGTGCCTATCTTGACACTACACAAAGAGCAAGAACTTTCACTGTGAACAGTTTTGGGTTTTGAGATATCTTCATCTGTACTGAATATTGCCAGTCGGATGGTCAGAGTTGGCCCAAGTCACCTACCAATGAACAACTGCCATTCCCCCCAGGAATGAAAGCCCTGAGCCTCAATCTCTCAAGTCTACTTTGTGTACCTATCTCAACACTACACAAAGAGCAAGAACTTTCAGTGTGAACCCTTTTGGGTTTTGAGATATCTTGGTTAGAACTGAATTTTGGCCATGAGTCGGCCAGCTCCAGCCTAGAACTCCTACCAGTGGATGACTGCTGTTCCCCCAGGGAAAGAAAGCCCTGAGCCTCAGTCTCTCAAGTACAGTTTGTGCGCCACTCTCAGCACTACACAAAGAGTGAGAGTTTTCTGTTCAGGCACCTTTGGTTTGGGAGGTATCTTCATCCATATTGCATTTCGCCTGTCAGACGGTCTTTTTCTACCATATGCACCTACCAGTGAATGACTGCCAATCCCCCCAGAAAAGAAAGCTCTGAGCCTCCACTTCTCAATTGCTGTTGGTGCCCCACTCTTGGCACTACACAAAGAGCAAGAACTTTCGATGCAAACTCTTTTTCAGATATCTTTATCCGTATTGAATTATGTCTTTCAGTCGGTCAATTTAGGCCCAGTTCTTCTCTTACCAGCGAATGACTGCCTTTCCCCCCAGGTAATAAAGCCCTGAGCCTTAGTCTTCCAAGTGCAGTTGGTGCGCCACTCTCGGCACTACACAAAGAGCAATAACTTTAGTGCGAACACTTTTTGTTATTGAGATATCTTCATCCGTATTGAATTATGGTCGTCAGTCGGCCAGTTCCAGTCCAGCACTCCTACCACAGTGTCGTGGGTTTGCAAAAGTCCCCCCTCTTCGGGGGTTATAGGTAGTTTGTCCAGGTGAATTTCCGGGGCAAAACCAATCAGAAGTTTTGATAATGCCTTTGCCAATTACATCTTTAAGAAAACGGAAAAGAAGGTTTTGTTGCGCAGATAAAATTTCGAGCCATGTAGGGAGGAGGCACCAGGCCCCAAGAGGGGCCAGGCCTCCATCCTCCCCCTGGCCCTGAGCTGGGGGGGCAGAGGCAACACTGAAACCCCCCTGACTGAGACATGTAACAGAATGAAGAAAAAAGCTGAAAGGACTTGGACAAGACAAACTGCAGCCAGAGAGACAGCGGAGTCTTCAAGGTCAGAGCTGGCAGCAGGAGAGAGAAGCCATGAATGGGAGGAGACAACTCCTTCTTCCCCCTCCTTCTCTCTCCCTTCAGCAGGGAAAAGACTGAAATTTAAATCATCCCTGCCACTTGTAGAAGATTGTTGGGGAGTGGACACAACCCCATCTGCAGCATGAGGAGCTCAAACTGGGAGGTATCTTTGTCCGTATTGAATTCTTGCTGTCAGACAACCAGTTTCGGCCCAGCACTCCTACCAGCGAGAGACTGTTTTTCTACCAATGTTAGAAGGCCCTGAGCCTCCGCCTTTAAGTGTAGTTGGTTAGCTACTCTCGGCACTAAACAAAGAGTAAGAGCTTTCTGTGCAGGCACCTTTGGTCTGGGAGGTATCTTCGTCTGTACTGAATTTTGGCAGTCAGAGAACCACTTTCTGCTCAGCACTCCTACAAGCATATGACTGCCGTTTCACTCAGGAAAGAGAGCCCTGAGCCTCTGTCTCTTGAGGGCAGCTGGTGCGCCACTCTTGGCACTACACAAAAACCAACAGCTTTGTAAGCGGGCACGTTTGTTCTGGGAGGTATATTCATTAGTATAGATTTGGCCGTTGGACTGGTAGTTTCAACCCAGCATACCTACAAGCGAATGATTGCCATTCAATCGAGAATAGAAAGAACTGAGACTCCGTCTCTCAAGTGCAGTTGGTAGGGCACTCTCAATAGTACAAAAAGAGTAAGAGTTTTCGGTCCGTTTCAGCCCAGCACATGTACCAGTGAACGACTGTCCTTCCACCCAGGAAAGAAAACCCTGACCCTCCTCTCTCAAGTGCATTTGGTTAGCTACTCTCGGCACTACACAAAGAGTAAGAGCTTTCGGTGCAGGCACTTTTGGTTTTTGAGGTATCTTCTTCTGTATTGAATTTTGACCATCAGACCACCAATTTCGGCCCAGCACTCTTACCAGTGAATGACTGCCCTTCCTTTCAAGAATGGAAGATCTGAGCCCTTGTCTCTCAAGTGCTGCTGGTGCACAACTCTCGGCACTAAACGAAAATCAACAGCTTTGTATGTGGTCACCTTTGTTCTGGAGGTATCTTCATCCAAATTGAATTTTGGCTGTGAGTCGGCCAATTCTGGCCCAGCACTCTTACCAGCGAATGGCTACTTTTCCATCCAGGAAAGAAAGCTCTGAACCTCCTGTCTTGGTTGGGACACCCCAAGGTCACTCCTTGAAGTCGAGAGCAGAGATCTCCCCGTAAGCATTGGTCTGGGGTAGTTCCATCCATTTTTAATTAATAATTATTGCTTTTGTGCCAGCTTGAGTAGAATTGCTTCAACAATTGCTTTAGGTTTGAGCACTGTCCTATCTTATCCTGCACTACTGGTAGTTTTTGTGTTTCTATTGTGCAGTAATTCTGTTGAAGATCTTCTGATCATTTGTAACCTTAAATAATTCATTTCTATCAATAGATCTGATTTGCCATCATTAAAACCTGAGGGACAAAAGTGGTTCAGTCACACCTCTCTAATTCCTCTAAACTGAAACTGTTGGCATAAGCCATTGCTGAGATTGGATCCAGCAGCACCCAGCACCCCACAGTAAGTTGGGAGCTCAGGGAAGCCACCCCCTTTGCCAACCCCTCTGTTCCCAAAGACCCCTTGGGACCATCCAACCCACCAGACAACCCCCACTTTTCCACACTTCTCCCTGTTCCTCCCACTTTTCCAAGATCCCCTCAATCCCCAGTGCCCCCAGGATCACTCCAGGGCTCCCAGCAGCCATTTTTACCCTTCCTCTCACCCTTCCAGATCATTCCCCCACTCCCCAGCCCCCTCATACTCAGTTTGGTGATCCCACCCTGCCCTTTCCCCACTTTTCTGACCTCTCCCACCCATTTCCCATCATCCCCCAAACTTCAGTCACCCTGCCCCTCCACTTTTGGTGGGTCACACTCCCCTCCCACTCAGTTTTGGGTCCCAGCACCTTTTTTGATCCCTCTGACCGCTTTTTTCCCACTGACTGCCCCCTTCCCCCCCCGCTCACCGGAGAGCTCCTTGCCTGTAGCAAGGGGGGCTCACAGCACCACCAGTTCCCAGAGAAGTCCCCACTGAAAAAGGGTTAGGAGGTGTCCTAGCTGGGCTTTGAGTGTGTTTGTGGGTCCTTGAGGGTCTACGGGGACGTTTTGGAGGGGTCCAAGCATGTTTTTTGGTGAGTTGGGTGCCTGTTGATGGGCAGGTGCCCTCCTAAAGCTCCCCCCAGAGTGGGGTTAAGTGTGGGGAACACAGGGGTTCCCCATTCCCGGTCCATCCCGGGGCCGGTTCTGCCCCACCCAAACTTGGCTCCTCCCTGTGGTATCCCCCACACACGCCCCCCCCCCCCCCACTGTCCCCCTTATAGCTGGGACTGGGGAGAACTGGGAAGCTTTACTGGGATCACTGGGAGCAGCCCGGTGGTGTCAGTATAAAAGCAGGGATGGGGGGGACACACGACCCCCCCAAAATCCTCATGGTAGCAATGGGGGGATCCAGGCTCAAGAGTTCTGTGGGGAGAGAAAAGGGGGTGACACCAGGGTGGGGGGTTCCCGGGGCGACACAGATGCTCTGGGAGGGACACACAACCCCCTGGGAACCCCCTCACCTTCTGGCACAGCTAGAAACTGAGCCCCAGCGCCAGGGAGACGAAGCCTAGCAGGAAGCTCCCAACCCGTAGTTGGAAGCCATTACTTAGGCTAATGAAGCCCAACAGGGCCAGGGCTGCCTGCGGTGTCCCAGCCCCTGCACTAAGCGGGGAGGCACTAGAGGGGGTGAAGATATAAGAAACCACAAAAAAAATTCTATTTTAAAATTCTTCTATCTTAAACAGATATAAGGACCAGAGGAAAGACAGCTCTTATACCTGCAGTAGCTGTCACCGGCTTAGAGGTAATCAAAATGCCCTCTGAAATTTAAAACTGGACTTCATCTCAGCGTTTTGTATTTGAATCCCTTTGTTCATATGCACACAACTCAGGATTTTGGGTGAAATTGAAGCTTTTATTGAAGAAAAGTTATAAACTTAATATCTATCTGTCTATCTGCCTATCTACCTATCTTATAATCTATCTAATCTATCTATACCCTACAATCTATTGGCACACTGTGACAAAAGTGTAACCCAGCTCCATTCCTAAGGAACGTTTAGGGTAATCACAGGCTGGTGACAGGAATCACTGGGTTCGCCCCATCTGGCAGTGTGCACTTGGGGCGGCCAAATGCCTGAGGCGCTGTCCCTGCAGCCCTGGCTGTGGTGCCTCCCTGTGCCGCGCTCTCAGCCGGATGCTGCTGAGGCTCAGCATGGTCACCTGCAGGCAGCTGCCTGGCGCTGGCAGCCGGCGCTGCTGCTCCTGCTCCAGTGGGACACAGGGGCCAAGGAACAGCCTGCGCACAGCCCTGAGCACCCTCCCCAACAGGGAGCGTCATTGCTGTTGTGCCGGGCCGCGAGTGGCCGTGGGAGAAGGAGATGCATGGCCAGGGGGCTGAGCGGGCAACAGGCAAGCTCCTGCCTGCACCGCTGGCACCAAGGGCTCTTGCCAGGTAAGAGCTGGCAGTGCACAGGCAGTGACTGTGGTTGTGGCGGTGCCAGCCTCCTGGCGGTGCCAGCCTCGCCTCGGTGCTGCTTTTCGGGAAAGCTGGGCCAGGCCTGCCACCGCTGGAACAGCTCTAGACTTTGGGACGTGGCTGGTTCCTCCTCGGTGTCGGTGGCACCAGGTAGAGCTGGAGATGCTCTGCAGGTGTCTGACTGCTTCTTGTGCTGCTGCTGTGCCCTCCTTATCTTGGCATTGAAACAGCCCTTGGTTTCTTTGGTCTTCCAGCACATTTTGGTATGCCTGGGTTTTCCCTTGCTCTTCTGGCATCTCCGAAGGCACTGGACATTCGAGGTCCTCTTGCTGCAGCCCCCAGGACAGCCCTTTGTCAATGCCGTAGTCCCAGTGCAAGGCCCAGGTCTCAGTGGGGAAATGGGCTTTGAGGCACTGCAGCACCTTCTGCGTGCTTAGCATGGCCTCCAGTCCCTCCAGGCCTGTCAGCTCTGGCTTCCCACTTTGCAATTCTGGGTTTCCCTGGCAGATAAGAAAGGAGAGAGGGATATTTCTTGAGGAGATCTCCCTCAATGTGAGGAGGAAGAACTTCTTGACACTGAGGCTGGCTGAGCACTGGCCCACACTGCCCAGGAAGGTGCTGGAATCAGTCTCTGAAGACATTCCAAAGCTCCCTGGAGGCATTGCTGTGTGACCTGCCTGAGGTGAGCCTGGCTTGGCAGGGAGGCTGGAGTGGATGATCTCCAGAGGGCCCTTCCAACCCTGAGGATTCTGTGATTCTGTGCTTTGTCATGTGCTTTGACTCCGGAAAATTTGTACAAACCTGATGACCAAAAGTCATCAGCTTTACCACAGGTGTCTGGGTTGTACTCTGAGGTCGAGAGTTCTGATCAGTCCCAAACTGTTCCCAAGATGTCCCAGGTCAGCTGAATCCATAAGTGGACTTGCAGCCAGATGTCCACTGACAGCGCTGCTTGTGACTGCAGATTTTCTTCTCTGGCACTCTTGAAGGAGCTTCATGTTGGCCTCTGCAAGTCTCTCATTAGCTCTGAAACATTCAGAAGCACAGAAAGAGTCATCTTGGGCAGTAACGCTTTCGCAAAGTTACCCTCCACATCCTTGACTATTCCTCAACTTCTAAAAGCCAAGGGGATGAAGTGTCAAAACAAGCACATCCTTTGATTTGAGCTTGTGCAGAGGGCCTGTTTCTAAGAAATCACAGTAAATGCAAGGAGAATCAAGTGCTACCTCTATAAGAAATCTGGACTACCCTTCTGTCTTTCTCAGGGAAAGCTCAAACCTCAGAGCTGCTGCTAAAACAGAAGCCAAGAAAGATCATTCTTATTTTTGATTCACAGAATCCAACTCCGTTCTCTGAGAGGCCTCTCCTTATTCCAACAGGAAAGGGCACAAGATTTATCTTTTCTGTCACACACAGGAGGAGGAGATTACAGGAGATTAGCCTGTTAAATCAACACTGGCTTGAAAAAGACACCAACAATGCTGTAATGGTGCTACTGCGGTGTTACAGCTGGGACTCTAAAGAGAAAGGAAGACAGGTCTGATGAAGAGAAGGGTCTTAAGGTACTTTCCACAGAAATATGCCATGTTATGCTTTCACACATCATGCTGGCCAGATGTAGAAAAGGGATTTTAGAAGGAAAATGCGGGAGGAAAAAGGAATCTGTAATTACCACTCCAAAAAAAGCATGGACTTACATTTCCAGTTTCTTTGCTAGGCTTTTGCTAGTTTTCACTTCCTCCAGTACAACTCTTTGTACTTGTCCACTTCTGCCTGTCTGGATTCTTTTTGAAAAGGTCTTTTTTGTTGGTTGCTTTTTGTCCTTCCCAGTGCACGTTCAAGATCTCTAATTCTGTCTTCTAACTGGTTTCTCAGCGAGTCAAAATGACTGGTTCTGATTTTTTCTAATGTGTCCTGATAGGCTGCCTGTGCCTGAAGGAGACAGTGCACCTTCAACCACCACAAGAAAAAAAGAGAGCTCTCCCCAGCAGAAAATTGCACATACCAAGTTTCAAGGGCCCAGCTTTACTCAGAGAGGCAGCTGTGCCTCCTCAGTAGCAGCAGCAAGCAGGGCAGAACCCAGGAGCTACCAGGGTAAATAATTCTTTTCATTCAGAAAGAAGCCCAAATCAGCACTCTTATTCAAAGCTACCCATGAAAAGACACTGCATCTTGCAGGACAGGGCATATTGAAAAGGATGCTTCAAAGACAGTAAGAGCATTCCCCACCTGCACCCCCCTCACCCCACCCCTGTAGTTGAAGTGACTCCTTTTCTGACCACTTTCCCCCCCTACAAGGAGAAAGCAGCACCCGAATGTCTGGCCATGACAGCTGCAATGTGCTGGGACTGGAGGTGACTGGGGGAGACTGGGAGCCCTGGCAATGTGCCAGGAGTGGGAGGGATGGGGAGAGACTAGGAAAGACTGGGAAGAACTGGAAGGGACTGGTAGAGACTGAGAACCTTGGCCATGTGCCAGGATTGGTAGAAAGTGGGACAGAAAGGAAGAGACTGGGAGGAACTGGCGATGTGCCAGGAGTGGGAGGGACTGAGAGCCCTGGTGATGTGCTGAGACTGGGAGAGACTAGGAGGGACTGTTAAAAACTGAGAGGGACTGGGAGATACTGGGAGAGTTTTGGAAGAACTGGGAGCCCTGGTGATGTGCCAGGACTGTGAGGGACTGGGGGAAAATAGGAAGGACTGGGAGGGAGTGGGAGCCTGGGCAATGTGCCAGGACTGGGAGGGACTGGGAGAGACTAGAATGGACTGGGAGGGATTGGAAGCCCTGCAGTATGCCAGGACTGGGAGGGACTGGGAGAGACCGGGAGAAGTCCAAGGGACTTGGACGCATGGTGGGGTGACCGAGATAAGACTAGGGGCACTGGGATGAAACTAGCGGCACTGGGGAGAGACTGGGGGCAGTGGGGAGGGACTGGGATGGGGCTGATGACACTGGAGAGGGACTGGAGGGAACTGGACTGGGACTGGGATTCTCAGGGGAGGGACTGGCCGAACTGGAATGGGGCAGGGATCATTGGGGAGGGACTGGGGACAGTAAAAGTGGGGCACTGGGAAGGGACTGAGATGTGCTGGGGAGGGACTGGGATGCACTGGGTGGGTAGTGGGATGGGAGTGAGGTCACTGAGGAGGGAACTGGGATGACACAGGGTCACTGGGACAGGGACTGAAGGGACTGGGATAGGTCTGGGGAGGGCCTGGGGAGGGCTTGTGAGGG
>JAWWES010000041.1:22900429-22917600 GCA_035583135.1 Lophotriccus pileatus | reverse complement strand
CGGCTGCTGGCGAAGAACTCCTGCGCTGCATGTGTGTGTGCATACCCTCTGCCCAAAGAACTGGAATCAATCCAAGTGCCTTCAAAGCTTCACTTCTACTACCAAATGAACACAAGCTGTATTCCTTTGTCCTCTTTTACAGCAGCCTCTCCCATCCCTCCACTGATTTCCTACAGCATGGTTCTAAGCAACACTGTGCCCTTGACCCTTTCAGTGACTTAGGATGCTCTTGCTCCTCCGTGAAAACATGAATTAAAAAGTTCATCCTTCTCTTATAGTAACTATAAGCTATAAACACATCAATTTATTGTGCAAAGCACCTTAGCAAATGCAAATTTCTGTTCAAGTAAGGACATAATGTCCTCATGTCAAAGACATGGACCCCAAATTTATAGAACACTGCAATTGAGTCACACATCATGAAATCTATCCTGTTGAATTTTTTCCTAGATTTTTAAGAAAACATCAATTCCTACATTCAATAGCCACCCTCAGATTTATTAATATAATTACAGACATTGTGTACCTTGGTTTTAACCTTTTCCAATTCCTTTTGCAAGCGCAGCTTGTCTTCCTCCAGGTCACTTCGATAGCGTGTAGTAACTTCAAGTGAAGCTTCTGACATAGATTGCTTTTTAAGAGAATCAGCAAGCTCCTGCTGCAGCTGTCTGACCATGCCCTAATGAAACAGGTAAATGAGCATGAATAAAAGTGGTAAGAACATGAAAAATGCCTTTACTATGACTTATTTGATTATTCAATTAGACCTGTCTTTGGATTGAACTCAAACGTATGAAATGTTGCCTGCCACCAGCAGGTATGTACTGCTCCATCTTTCTCAGCTGAGCACCTCCAAACTCTCATCAGCTCTTCATGTTTCCTAACACATAAAACATTCAAGTACTATTCTTCTCAAAACCAGGCACAAGCACATACTGCAATCATGTGCTTTTTTTTAACATAATCCAAAGAAATCTGTTGTAATGCAAAAGCCACAGTTTGTCTGCAGATACTACTCTGACGATGAAAGCAGGACTTCATATCACTCTTTGTTCTATTCCTCCGTTTTAAAAATATAACTAAATGAATACATATATCTGAAAGCTCTTTTGAGATATACTTTATGTTGAATCCCATCCTCTTACAGTTGTCTTACTGCGTTTGTTTTAGAATAACAACTGCCTTTATACTGACATTTTACGTTTACCAAAACATAGTATCTTCAAAAGAAACCTGTTATTTTGGTACTAAGAATACACAACAATTCACTGATTAAAACGATTGACAGTATTGCTGAAGTTCTCTCCCCATACACACCTTAAAGTAACTGACAAATGAACAATAAAGCAGTTATCCGATACATGCAGATATTAACCTCATTCAAAGATCCTGCATTTATTAGGAAGAAGGAAATGTAATTTTAAATCACTATTCAACTCATTAACGGAGATAAACCTTACACTAGTGTGTCTAAATACTGAATGTGATCAGTTCCTATTTTCCAGAAAGTAAGGGAGATTAAACAAAATGGGCAAGGCAATTTTTAAGTCATTGCCTAGAATTAGTAGAATACTCTATCAATCAAGAACACTCTGCCTACTCCTAGGAACAAATATAATAATACATTCTCCAGCCAGACCCCTTAGAACTCTCAAAACATATATAAATTAACACCTGAACGCTATAATACTCTTTAATTTTGATAGCAATTTACAGAGAAGAGGTTTTTTTCCTCTGTAGGAACTTAATATAAATCCATTCTACATCAATTCACTTGTCTGCATTTTCATTTCTCAACCCTCACATATTGGATGGTTCTTCCTTTTATACCACTCTTACTTGTGTAATCAGTGCAATGCTTATAAAACCCATCAAATACATAAAACCATTCTATAGGACAAAAAATCTAAGGAACAGGTAAAAAAAGTTCTGGAGAAGAATCAGCTTTTTTGATCAAAGCTTAGATTTGGATACCTTTTTTCTGTTCTCTGCTCAGATTTCATTTGTCAAAACCTTCGACAATTTAAAGAGAAACACAACAAATCAGAACAAATCAGCATTATCTGGCCCCATGCATATACCTTATACCTGGTACACTTTAGAAACACAAATTAATTTTAAGAACTGACAAACTTGTTTTTTCAAAGTCTCAATTTTACCTCTCTCTCTATTTTGTCAGTCTCATATTTGAAGACTTGTTCTCTTAAATCAGTACACTTGGCATTTAACTCTTTGTTTCTCTCTTCCACTAGGTAAACTTGCTTTTCAGTATCAGCTCTGAGTTTGTTGAAAATATCATTAAACCGATCCTGTACATCATTCACCACTTTTTCTTTGATGATCCCCTTGTTCTGCACATCTTCCAGTTGCTGACGGAGCAAAAGGTTTTCACTCTGGAGCTGGGCCAATCGCTCCTGCATGGATTCCTGCTTTATTGTAAGTTTGCTTACTTGATCTTTCTCAAGTTGTCGAGCATGATCATATTCCTTTGCCTGACACTGGGCTTGACTTAATTCTTTTTGTGTCATTTCTAAAAGCAATGTTTTTTCTCTGAGCATTTGTTTCAACTGGTGATGTTCATTTTCCAGACCATTAGCTTTGCTTTCAGCTTTACTCAGCTGCTGAGACAAGCTCTTGTTGGTTTCTCGCACATCAGAGAGGTCATGATGCAGCTTGTCTTGCAAGCGAAGCCATTCATCGCGTTCCCTCTGGAACGTTCGCTCAACATCACTTTTTGATGACTGATGACGTTCAAGTTCTTGAACAGTGGTGTTCAGGCGGGAACGAAATGATTCAATTTCTGTCTCTAGTCTGTCTTTGCTTTCTTTTGTTTGCTCAAGTTTGGAAGTTAGCATTGCAGATTCTGTCTTTAGTAAGTTCAGCTGTCCATTGTACTGAAAAACTGTTTGTGTTAAGGCTTCCTCATTGAGTTTAAGTTCCTTTTTGAGATCTTCATTTTTTTCTTTCAAGGTCTCATTTTCCTCTAAATATTTTCCTTCTTCCTCCTGGTGCCTAAGTCTTACTTGATCAAGTTCTAGTCTTAGCACAGCAATCTCATCTTGCAGTAACTGATTTTTGTACAACAGATCCTTTTCTCTCTCAGTGTCGGATTCCTGAATGAGAGGGAACATGAAGAAATAGCCAGACGGGAAATAAATCTACAGAAACACTTCAGCATTGAACTGCATTTTAACATTTATAATAGTGAAGCATGATTTCAAAGATAAAGAGTAAAATTTCAGGAAATATATAAGCTACTCTATGAACCCATGCACAAGCACAGAAGTGTAACATACCCATAAATAAAAAACTCAAATATACAATGCTTTTTTTTTTTAGTTTAAATCAGCAACTAAATAAAATTATTTAAAATACGTCAGTTATACCTTCAGGTATAAAGCTTTTAAAATGACATGTGTGTTGTTCATGCCTCTAAAATATTCCCTTCCAAGTTAATTTACCTGTGTTACCAATCTGGTAAAAACAAGGCTAAATAGGGTGTTTTTCTTCAATATCTTTTTAACACTTTTTCTTTGGCATTACTGAAGGTAAGCTATACAACTGAATCATCCCTGGAATACAAGAGTCTTGTATATTGCCTGTTTGTTACATAACTTTTTTCCCACATAAACATATCCACCCTACATTAATTGGGCAGCACAGCCAAGAACAAGTAAATCTGCCAAGAACTGCACATTCTTAGTAAATTCAGCTTTTAAGACAGTGTTCAGGCCCACTTTTTCTCCTTCAATTATTCTAACTAGTACAGAGAATTTAATTCATTGCTTATCTTCCTTTATAAAATTTTAGTATGGGGAGGTGGAAAAGAAAGTCACACTTAAAGTAACTAAGTTTGATAAGGGAGTAAGTAATTAAAAAAACAAATAATGGGAACACAGAGTGAATTTCAAACAACTTTCTTCCCAGTCAATCTGAATGTAAGTAGCTAGGTGTTTTACTGCTGGAAATCTTAATGATGATAAGTGATGATAAAATGTCTGGGAAATGAAAAACAGGACAGTTTAAAAATGGTGTAAGTAGTGCTTTCTAGCAGTTTTCTACTTGTACTTGCAATTAAAGTACCTACAGGACTGATGCTGCTTTCCAGAACTTTTAAAGACATAAGGGAAAATGGAAGATGTATTCACACAGTTAAGTTACACTGGTAAACTGTAAATAATCCATCAAAAAGCAGAAAAATGTATATAAAATGATGACTTGAAAATTAATATGATGAAACTTAATTAATTAGGGGAAAAGTCTGCTTACATCTGAATTTTTTCCTATAGTTCTTCTTGTCTCTTCTTCTAGTTCCTTTTGTTGCCAAAGATGGTTGTTCAGAATGCCTTCTTGCAGGGCTCTGGCACTCTTTTCCTGAGAGAGCTGTCTCTGGGTTTCATCACGCTCTTCTTCAACCTGCAATAATACAGTTAAACTACTTGCACCTTGAGAAAAATCAGAGTTAGCAATATCTTCCCATTTTCCATTTTATTCTTGTAAATATTTTTGCATCCCCATAGTTATAATAATCCACCTATAAATTTTCATTTTTTTCTGAAAAATCAAGAAGAAATACAGAATGTTTTGTAGGAATTTAGAAAAATAACTCAAAGTTTGGCTTTACCTGAAATGCAAATGAGAAAAAAAAACCAACCCAAAAGACTTCTTGGAAACCAACTGTTCTCAAAATTTGGCAACAGTTACCCAATGCCCTGTCCATGAACTAAGTACCACCTCCTCTAGGCATACAGAAACACAACACCAATAAAAAAGAAGCAGGAAATAATAACACAGGTGTTTAACAGATTATTTAATATACCTGTTTCAAGAGCTTTCTCAGTGTTATTAACTCCATTTCTAAATTTCTTGATTGTAACTCAAGTTGCTGTTTTTCCTCCACCTCTTTACAATATTGCTCTTCTTGCCTTATGAGTTTTTCTCTTGTTTTCTCATAGAGTGCTTCTACTCTGACCCTCTTTTCCTCTTCTTGTTTCAAAGTAAATCTGGGATTTAACAGAATAGTTGAGAAACTAAAGAATTGATATAAAAACTAGATAATCCACATTATGAATTTGCAGAGACAAACCATAAAAATATTATATATTGACAGGCTTTATATTTTTACTATAATTCTAAACTTTTCTAAGAATTCTAACTTCTTTCCATTATCCACGGTATCAGTTTGATAAAATATGGAAATAAACCATGGAGTGTTTTATCCTTGGTAAGTAAGTTTATATAGGTAAATATACAGTAGTATGCACATTTCTGTAATTTTTAAAGAAGTCATCTTCACCTTAGAGACATTTCATTCAAAAAGGAGTTCGTTGTCTTTTCTGATCAAAGCATCATAAAATTTTGATTAATATGATTAATATACCTTTTCTTAATATGCTGAGCATTGCCTGCATGTTAGATTCAGTGATTGCAAGTAATGCTGATGAAGCAGCACATTACTTATCTCTCTGACAAACCCAACAATTTTATAACAAGCCTTTACTCAGTCTAAAACAACTGCTGACCACAGGAAGAGCAAGCAGTTTCTATCTACTCCAGAATGAGGCCAGTGTTCAAAAATATATTTAGAAATGAAATTAAAAGTAGTTTGAAACCTTGATGGATCTACATCTGGGAGAAACACCAGCAATTTAATTTTGAAGGTAATTCATACTGAAAGCCTTAGGGAATATGAACTTCTTTACTAAGTGAAACAATCAGCAACAAACGCCAACATGGGAAGAAATGGTCCATGGTGTGCCCACAGCATCCAAACAAAAGAGCAGTTCTGTGTTTCACAATTAATTTTAGTATGTTTTTCTCATATCCCTCACAATAGTCGACAAAGAAAAATAAAAGCATTAACATAAGGAAAGAGCTGGCAATTGCAAATCTGCTTTAAAAATTCTGCAAAACAAGTAGCAGCAGCCATTAATAAATTATTCAGAAGACTGACAGCAACATCTGTATTTCAGTGGTTTATATTGCAAGGAAAAAGCTTTACCTATAATTTTTAGGGTAATTTCACAAAAGAAAAAATACAGCTCTTATAATTGTAAAGTTAACATCGCTTTGATAATTTATTTAGAACAAAACTATTACTTATTTGTAATTGATGCATTTTTGAGAATTTTGAAAAACCATGTGCTGGCTTTGGCTGGGGTAGAGTTTATTTTTTCACAGTAGCTGGTATGGGGCTGTGTTTTTGATCTGTGCTGAAAAAAGTGTTGATAATATAGATGGTTTTATTATTGCTGAGCAACACTTGCACAGCATCAAGGCCTTTTCTGCTTCTCCTACCACCCCACCAGTGAGGGGGCTGGGGGTGCACAAGAAGCTGGGAGGGACCACAGCTGGGACAGCTGACCCCAACTGACCCAAGGGATATCCCATACCAGATGGCATCAGCATATACAGCAGGCAGAAGAAGGAAAAACCAGAGGGATATTCAGAGTGATGATGTTTGTCTTCCCAAGTCACTGTTATGTGTGATGGATCTCTGCTTTCCCAGGGATTGCTGAACACCTGCCTGCCCACGGGAAGCAATGAATGGATTCCTTGTTTTGCTTTGCTCGTGTGCACGGCTCTTGCTTTCTCTATTACTGCCTTTATCTCAACCCATGAGTTTCCTCACATATACCCTTCTGATTCTCTCCCTGATTCCACTGGTGGGGCAGTGAGTGAGTGAGCGCCTGAGTGGGGCCTGGTTGCCACCTGGGCTTAAACCATGATGAACTGCTAGAATCAAATCCAGGCAAAACTGGGACTGGCTGTCTTCCATATACCAGAAAGTACAATGCCTCAAAGCTCAGTTCCCTCAGCCTCTCCTCACAGGGCTGCTGTTCCTGCTCCATGACTGGCTTGGCAGCTCTCTGCTGAACTCACACATATCAATTAAGATCCCTCTTGCACCAGAAGGCCAAAAATTGGACCCAGGGTTCTAGATGCAATTCAGCAAGTGAATAGGGGTGGACAATCACTCCCTTCAATCTCCTGTTGCACTCTGTGGACTTACCTGAATTCCAAACACCAACAGAAGCTGCAAAGACACTAACATACACAATTTATATAAAACCTCTCTCTTATAAATCTCATTTTCCCATACAGACTCTCTTGTTCTCTTCTCTTGTTATTAAAAAAAACCCTGACAACAACTTGCAGAAGATTTTAGATGGAGCTAATATTCAGGCTTTTTTTCTCCCTGACATTATGTCAGTTATAGCATAAGTTGCCCAAGGGATTCAAAAAAACCCAAACTCAAAAGACTGAAAACTTCTTATCCTATCACAGGCATCAATAGCATCTTCTAGCGCATTAATACCAACAAGATAACATGTTTTTAGGACACAAAGATACATACTTAAGGCTTTGGATATCACTTTTCCATTCCACTTCTTGATGAGCCAATATAGATTTCAAATCTTGAGTCTCTTCTGCTATTAATTGTGATTCCTCCTTTTCACTTTCCAATTTTCTTACTTCTTTACAGACAGCTGTATACCGATTTTTTTCACGTTCTATTATTTGTTCATATTTAAGAAGTATGTTTTGAATTTTCAATAAAATAGCAGAACCTATTTTGAGATAGAAAGATACATATGCACAAATACTTTGTAATGTGTAAATTATATAATTAGGCATAGGTAATAAAGTTTTGGTATTGGGAAGACTGCACGTACTGCAGAGGTCTCTGTAAGAAGAGGCCAGGGGTTGCCTCGTGCCAGAGCAGTTCCAATGGACCCACTGCAGGGCACAGTTGAGCCTCTCAGTCATGGTGGTGGCACCTCAGGGAAACGTATATTTAGGAGAGGGCAAAACCACCACACGGGTAAAGGAAAAGGGGGAAACAACGTGAAAAGCAGCGAAAGTCAGTGCAGAATGGGGGGGGAGGGAAACTTAATTTTTTTGGCTTTGTTTCTTACGGTCCAAATTTATTTTAAACTGTAACAAATTAAGTTTCCCCAAGTGGAGTCTGTTTTGCCTGTGACAGTAACTGGTAAATGACAGCCCTGCCTTTGTACTGATCTTACGGCTTTTTCATCCTATTTTGTCCTGCTGAGGAGAGGCAGTGAGGGAGCAGCTGCACAGAAGTTTCGCCTTTAGCCAAGGTTAATGCTTAATCCTTCATGTAAGTGATGTTTATGTTTCTGTAATGCTATGGGTATATATGCAATCTTCTTATGACAGTTTATTTGTTTATATATATGTGTGTGTGTGTGCCCGTGCATGTGTGCTTAAGTAAAGCCATTATTTTGCTGCACTGTTTGTGGGGTATGCTGGTTTAGGCTGGGACAGAGTTAATTTTCTTCACAGTGGCATAGATTTGTGCTGAACACAGTGTTGATAATACAGAGATTGTTTTGTTATTGCTGAGCAGGCCTTACACAGAGGCAAGGCCTTTTCTCCTTCTCCTACCACCCAGTCAGCGAGGAGGCTGGGGGTGCACAAGGTGTTGGGAGGGGACACAGCCAGGACAGCTGACCCCAACTGACCAAAAGGATACCCCAGATCCTATGGCACCATGCTCAGCATATAAAGCTGAGGGAAGAAGAAGGAATAGAGGGATGTTTCAAATAATGCATTGTCTTCCCAGGCAATGAATGTATTGGGAGAAGCTCAACTATACTTTGCAAGAATCTGCTTCTTCAGCTCTGACTAGACAGAGAACCGA
The DNA here is from genome assembly GCA_035583135.1 of Lophotriccus pileatus. Lineage (NCBI taxonomy): Eukaryota > Metazoa > Chordata > Aves > Passeriformes > Tyrannidae > Lophotriccus > Lophotriccus pileatus. Next base: position 22,908,932 of record JAWWES010000041.1, on the reverse strand, counting down.
TGATAAAGTAAAGCAAGTGTACTGACAATGCAGGCAGGCATCTCAAGTTAAGGTCACATGATTTCACATCCTTTGAGACTGTTTCTCTACCCATAAGGAAATATTAGACAGAAATATGAAACTAAAATATCTAGGAGAGCATGTAAAGAAACCATGTTTTAAAAGAGAAACATGTAACATCTGAAGAAAAAGTGACTTTACAACATACCTGTATGATCCACGCTAAGCTGCTCTAACAGCAGCACAGCCTCTTTGTAGGTGGATGTTGGTAATGCAACATCCTCCGAAGTTGTGTCAGATGAGTGAGTTAAATCAAGGTCATCAGTTACATCCATGCCGACCTACAAACAGTAGAGTATTTTCTGTATACAGCTATATAGTATTGCAGATCCTTACAAATGCATGCATGACTCATTCTCTCATTCAGAGTCCATAAACTTAGCTCAAATATGACAAAGGTGCATGCTAGCAGCAATTTGTGCATTTGGTTGATCCCATCTAAGTGATTCAAAGCTGATAAAACTATTTATCAAGAAACTAATTTACAATACCTTGTTCTTTTCATTCCCTGTTTTTGCTGCAGGTCTGGAAAACAGAAAGGTATTTCAGTTCTGGCATGTTTACCTTGCATTATGAACAATATCTAAAGTTGCTCTGAAAACCTAATTTCAGAAGGAAATTGAAGTAAAATTTAATATAAGAATTTTGTTAGAAGTAGTTGAATACTGGGGAAAAAAATTGTCTATCATTGTTGCTATTGGAAGACTATTTTTTCCCACAAGATATTAAGAAAATACTTGAAAAAACTGTTCTCTGCACTTCACTCAAAGTGACAGGAGTTGTACAGCTACAGATATGTGGACAGACACAGTTATGTGCATTCCCTGTTTAATACCAGAGGTTTAGGTCTCTTCAGTATTGAGACTCTTTTTCTTAGTAATTATTCAGCATTTGTGCCCATTGACCTTATAATTAACTTGGCTAGTATGTTCTAAGCACTCAGCAAAAAATAAGTGTTTTTGAATACAAAAGGCATGAGGTCATGTTGTCACATGAAAGAACAAGAACCATTGTACACATCAGGTTTACAAAAACATTCCCTTCAGCTTTAGGTCCATCTTTATTATTAAGTAAGTTTTATATATAAAACTTCAGTATCTTCAGTACCTTTCTTCATCTTGAGATGTTTCACTGAAAGTGCTATCATCCAGCATTTGAAAATGATTCCCACTGGAAGAGAGCATCTGCCGATTAGCTGTCTGCTTCAAAGTCTGTCTTTTATTCACCTCTGCAGCTTTGGGGTTCAGGGCAAATTCACTGCATTAAACAGAAAAAAAAAATCACCAGTTGAGTTATTTTACAGAAAATATTTCTGTGAAACAGAAATAAAGATTAAAAATTAAGATGATGTCCAGAAACAACTGAGACAAAAAATATCTTTGATAAAACACAGACTTAACTCCAAAGATTGTAAAGTATTTAAAAGTATTTAAAAAAACCTACCCATAGGAATGAGGCAGAAATGTACAACCTGAACTAGATTCAGGAAAGCTGAAATATATCTTATATCCCTATTAAAAGAGTATCAAGAGCAGAGATTCCTTTGCAGCACAGCCAAGAAAACACTTGTGCTTAGGATTACCTAAAAATATCTGTGCTTCCTTCAAATTTTTGAGATTGGTTTGGTAATACCATCTTTTCCCTTTTCCTAACAAAGAGCATCCAAACTTATTGAAAACACCACCTGCATGTAGGTCACTTAAAATCACCTAGAAAAGGGAGACAGCAAAATAAACTGCAAGTTCCTACTTGGCTTTTCTGGATGGTTGTTTCCTACAAAAATAACTGTTTTTTTCAGTGTTTGACTCTCGTTTTAAGGGCTCATTTTGCCTCAATATCATAAGGAAATTCCCAGGACTACGGTTTCTCTTTTTTTTAATTTCATTTTTTGTAAAGCAGGCAATAAATTTGAACCTCGATTATGAGCTTAGGTTTTGTGGGTTTTTTAAATTATTTTTCTTGAATGTTTGTGAGTCAGTGGACTACTCAGTATGGCTTTTAGTACTAAGGACACTACTTCAACTAGTAAAGCATTAGAAAACCTAACAGATACTTGAGTAATGCTACAAATAAGCACGAGAGATTGTATCTTCACTTTACCCTTTCAGTGGCATTTTAATCAATTTTGACCTCTCCTCAGGTGAAAAATTCTTTTCGTCCTTTTCTTCTGAACTGTCTTCATGCTCCATTTTCAGACAGTCATTCATCCTTAGAGTAAGCTTTTCTTTCATTTCCTTATTAGTAATGTTGCCTGGTGGTGTACTTAATTTAGCAATATCTTCCTGCTTTGCCACCGTCTGCATTTTCAAACATCTTTGTTTGCTTTTTTCCTTCTCAACCTACAAAAAGAAAGGTAAGTTTCATGTATTTCTCAGTATTTCCAAAAAAGAGAAACACAATATCCAGGATTGAATAATTCAGTGTTTACTTCTGGAAAAGCAAAAAATGAAAAGAGAAATAACATAGAGAAGTATTTTCACAAAATTACATTCCAAAGTATATTGTCATTGAAAGTACTTCGAATTCACCCATGATTCTACGATAGAACAGAAACACAGTCCTTAGAAAGAAAACAACTGTGTATTTTAAAACATGCACAACAAAGAAGTGAAAGCATTACTGATGGATTAAAGAGCTAGAAGGACTGCACAACGTTAGTTGTAAAAACAGAAAAAAAATAATCAAGTGGAAGTGTGCTTGGTTACTGCTTCCTCCACGGAGAGTGGGTAGTGTAGTAGGGGAGAAGATTCCAAACGCACAAGCAGAAACAGTTTCACAGCAAACAGGAATTTTAGTGAAGGGCAATGAAGACACATCATGCAGAAATCACAGCAAATGAAAAGACTGGTCAAGACCCTGTTCAGAAGCTATTTTCATTCTTTGTGTCAGAATCAGAACTGATTTAATTGTGTGCACTTCTTTTTATGTCAATTAAGTGATAACTACTTACATTGGAACTGAGTGCCACCTACTGTTAAACTGGGAAAATAATCCATTCTGTGTTTTCCAAAAAGGGGAAAAAGAGTAAAAAGGGCAACTCTCTGCTGCTCTCTTTATTTATAAGTATTGTGCTTCCATTAAAACAACAACCAATTGGCACAAGACATCTTCACTTAATGATGAATAGCTAAAGTGAACAGGATCATTGATATGGAGAGAGCCTAAAGAATAAGGAGTAGCAGGTGAACTACCTCTTTTTGCAGCTGTACCTTCTCTTTCTCCAAAGCCAGGAATACTATTTGCAGCATTCCTACCTTACTCTTAAATCTTTCCATATCTTGTTTTAGTTCTTCGTCAAGATTCCTTTCCAGCATGCCACAAGATTGCTGAGCATTTGCAAAAAGACTTTCAATTTCTGTTTCTCCTATATTATTATTGTTCATAAGGCAGTCCCTGGGAACACCATCAGTAAATCCAGAGTATTTTTCAAGTTTCCTTTCTGCTACAAAAACTGCGTTTTCATCACTTCTGGAAACCGCTCTTATTTCAGGAAGAGTATTAGAAATGTCACCCAAAATACCTGATTCTAAGCTATGTCTCAGGGAGTAAGCAGGACCTTCCTCTGCATTTTCACTACTTCCATTATCATTCTCTTCTATTTCCATAGTAGGCATTCCCTTTTTCTCTCCTTTTGCCAGAGATACCTTTCTGTTATCCATATTGTTAATGCCATCTTCTTCATCTCCGTTCCAGGTATCTTCCACATTTGCCTTTAAGCTATTTTCATCAGGAAGGATACCAAGACTTGGAATTACAATTTTCATTTGCGGTACTTTTGCATCTAGGAAAAGTTTAATATCTCCAAATTCACCTTTGCTTTCTAACTTACTGCTTGATTCTGTCACAGGAGATGAAATAATGCAAGAACTCTTCAATTTTTCACCAAAGCCATCTTCTGGTATTTCTTTCACATGGGAAGCAGTTTTCCCAGTTTCATTTTCACCGAACAACTGCTTCAGCTCTGCTGTAATGTTTTTAAAATTTGTTTTCAATTCCCTTTTCTCCTTTTCAATCCACAGTTTTTCATATCTTTCTTCCCAAGGTTTCAGACTTAACTCCTTATCAGCACTGTGCAATTCCTCATTTTGTGCTAGGGCTTCCTGATGTGAAATTTCTGCTTTGTCAGTCTGATTTTCATGTGCTCTTTTTTCTATCATGTTGGTAGTTTCTAAAATATACTTATCCTTAAGTAAACAGGTACAGACAAAAAGATTACCAAGAAAAAGAAATTACAGTTAATCTAAGTACTTTCTGTTGCAAACTTATCCTATCATATAATAGAAATAATAGAATTAAGATATTTTTGAAAAAATTTTTATAATACAAAGCAAGGGATACTAAACAGTTCACTAAATCATTTCTTTCTTAAAAACAGAAGGACTTACTTTAGAGACAACAGTTCTTCTGGATTAGACTTGACTGGACATTAGGGTTACTTTTACCCTTTAAGCCTGCCTGCTTTCTCTAACTGCTGGCCTTTGTTAGAAAGCAATTTATTTTTTCATGTTTTACTGCTTTAATACCATTGTAACTGCCAACATTTTCTCATCCTCCGTTGTTTTCCACTGTCCGGCAGTGTATTAGCTAGCTAAGCTAATACACTGCTAATCAACATGACAAGCTTTTTACTGTCCATCACACAGAGAGCTGGCTAAGGAGAGGCCTATTTCTTCAGCCAAGATGCAGAAATTTTAAATTCCATTCCAAGGTGCTTCATTCTGCTCTAGAATGGCCTCTGAATAAACCTTTCTCCAACTGACTAACATGGCCAAACAAGCATGTATTTTGCAGAGGCAGAGAAAGCATCAAGAAGGTCACAAAACTTATTTTTTTTTTATTTCATCTTTCTTTTACCTGGCATGTTTAATCAAACAGATCCGTATATTATGTACAAATCTCCCTGTTTACTTGAATATGCCTTTTGCATAGGGAAAAAATGAATTTCACTGCACTGTTTCTCAGCACCATGCAAAAGGAAAAACAATGAAAAATATTTAAGCAAACCAGCTGGAAACAAATTAGTGTAACAGCAAGTATTCAACATAATTATAGGGGTTTTTCCCCACCATAAGAAGACTGCATCTCACTTTACTTCAAGCTGTAATTTCTACAGGACTTTCCCTTCAAAAGTATTGACTGATTGGTAAGTTTTCTTTACATTAGTGTATAATACAATTTACTGATTCAGACTCTAATTCAAAATATTTGGTGTTACATACCCACACCCCATAGTTTTCAAGGGCATCCTTGACATCTTTTCCAGCCAATGATGACATATGAAAGGTAGATCCTGAGTACTTGCCTACAGTGAGAAAACAAGTATTTGATAACAGTATGACCTAATTCTTGTTATTTACACCTAAAGTGCATCTTGTATCATATTTGTGAGACACATCTTAACACAAAGTAACACATCCCGTCTAGTTTGTGAACTCCTAGAGAGAAAATTCCCATAATAGAGATTTAAGATGTATCTGTGTGAATTGCTTTCTTCCAGGGCATTTTAGCTTTCAATGTACAAAGGAAAATTGCTGAAATTCACTATAAATGCGCACAAGTAAACCAATCTTGTTTCTTAAAGGTATGTGATCTCAATTTTTCTGACACACTGTGTGCTATTTAGTAACTAGTTATGTTCCTCCAGCAATTTTAATTCCCCTATGTGCTGTGCACAGAAAATCATGAAAAAAATTAAAGCTTTGAAATCTTTTGAGGCCCCAACTTACTCTATGCCTTTACCTCTCTGCTGTCTTCTGACATTTCCCTCCTCATAAATTGTCTTACAAAATTACTTTTTCCAGATTAAAGTGCAAAGCAGCTACCCTCTTGTACTGAAAACACGAGATTATGACTACTTAATTTTGACCTAAAAATAGATTTTAAGAAGTTATTACTGTAAGTCAGCAACAAAGTAAATAGAATGGAAATTTCATCTTGTTCAACATTTAATTGTGGAAGATACTGTACCTATTTCCCAGATTTATTAAATAAACTTGTGAATGATACCACTTAGCCCTTTTAGAGTTAGAAATATTTGTGCTTCAGGAATGGTGATGCTTTGCTGAAGCAATTTAAATTGCTTAAATTCAAGTCCAAACATAAACATTTGAAAGAAATTTTCACATGGACTTTTCAATATCTGATCTTCAGGATAATACATGGGTAAAACCCAACATGACAAATCATTAAAGACACACAGGAAAAATAGCTGACCTGAAATGAGCTATGGAAAGGCAGTCACAGAATCACATAATCAACCATGTTGGAAAAGACCTCTGAGATCATCGAGTCCAACCTATGACCAGGTTGTCAACTAGACCACAGCACTAGATGCCACATCCAATCTTTTCTTAAACATCTCCACCACCTCCCTGGACAGCCCATTCCAATGCCCACTCACTCTCTCTATAAAGAACTTCTTCCTAAACTCTAACCTAAACCTCCCCTGGTGCAGCTTAAGACTTTGTCCACTTGCCCTATTGCCAGCTGCCTGGAAGAAGAGACCAACACCCACCTGGCTACAACCAGCTTTCAGTGCTTGTAATATTAAAAAATAGTATGCAAATTGGAAGGAAAGCAAAGGTCAGGACTGCCTGAGAAGGGGAGATGACAGCATGTATGCTGAAGGAAGCCTATGTCACAGAAGGGTATTTAATGTTGAATGGTAGACTACAGGAGGGACCAAAGACATATACAGGTGCATATTTCAGTAGACCACCTGCTCCCAGAACATCCTGCTACAAACATTAATTTAATATTAGGAAAAAATTTGGCAGTACAATGTGTCTGCCCATAAAAGAACATTACAAAGAGACTGTTACGATACCTTCAGTGTCCTCAGCATCTTCTAAACCAAATTCCTGCAATAGATCTGCCAAACACAAAACAGATGCCTTACTAAATACTCCTAGAAAATTATGAAGCTAAATCCAAGAATACTTGAAGAGAACATTACCTGATTTCTGCTGTCTGTTTTTAGGAGAGATTTCATTCATTTCCAAAGCAGATTTGGGAGTCTTCAGCTAGGAAAGACAATTCAATGATAAAACACCAAATTCAAACTACATATTACTTAATGAGCAGAATAAGTAGTTAGTCTGATATGAAAAAATAAATACTCACCTGTGAACTGTTTGGTTTCTCAAAAAAACCTGGAGGTGAAAAATGTTTTGGAAAATGTTATTAATTGTGGGTATCTCTTACTCCATTCAACATCAGTAGTTTCTACAACTAAGCAGAAACAAGTCACAGGCATTATTTCATCAAGATTACAACTGATATTTCAACAACATTCAATTTACCTCATCATGCAGCCCTTGCATTAGTATACAAAAAAAGAATAATGCATATTTCCCATCATGCACCTTGGATTTAAAAAATAATTATCACAGAAGTAAGACAATTTATATGAAGCAATAAGGTCATGCTTGTTAACAGAACAAGATCAAATTAATTAGTCCTTTTGAGGAGCTGAATCCTGCTTTCTAAAATGATTACTTCAAAAGCCAAAGCTGGCCTGCTGTAATGAATATCATAAAACAGCATTATGACCGTGATTATTCTACAAGTGCTTAATATTGAGGAGCATTTTCCTTTCCATTGAAAGCATGGGTGCAGACACAGAAATCTCATGCATGTGTAACAAGATAAAATCAAGGTAGTCCTCATTAGATTGTTGTGGTTTAGCTTGCAAGGGAATAATAGAAACAAATGTTGTTTGATTTTAATCTACATTTATAGCACAATTCCAAATATTATTTTTTTTTCATTCTACCCAACACTGAATCATTTCCAAACCCACAGAATCTACTGCCCCGCCTATATTTCTCAAATCCCCTATGTTAGTCATCTTACAGTTTGAGTCCTCTCATGAAGTAAGTGTATGAAATGTTACTAATCATGGCTCCATGGCAAAAATTTTATATTAAAAAAACCCCAAACATTAAAAAACAGCACTTGATTTCACTAAACCCGGTCATCTAGCAGGACGGAAAGACCTTAGCAAGATTACCATAATCACCTTTTACCCTCTTTTCACACTGATGTCTTAGTAGAATCATGCAAAGCAGACTTCCACAACAAATACTTAACTATATTTCAAGCTCCTGGGAGCTCATATTGTTTTGCTCAAGATGCTCAGGAGACAGTGTCACAAACTACAGGCAGAAGTCCTCAGCAACAAAACCTGACCTTTAGGCCTATTTTAGCCCCTATGCACAGCACAATAAAAAGCTATCAAAAGTTGAGCTAGGAGTTAAAAAAAATGCTTAGCCAGATCACAGCTGTCTTACGCTACATTATCATCCAAGACAGTTAAATGTTCAGAATGGGTCAATCCTAAACCACATACACTTTCACCACTATGGAACAAGAACCTGAATCAAAGAAAATAGAAACATGTCCAAATAATGCACATAATGCAAACAACTTCCTTTGCAAACTG
>JAWWES010000041.1:22785331-22819862 GCA_035583135.1 Lophotriccus pileatus | reverse complement strand
CAGTTCAGAGGGCTTGCTTGTGCTTTGAGGTTAATAAAAAGTGCAAAAGTGATACAATTATGAGAGTTCACCACTTTGCTAGTGTTCTATTATCTAAACAGACATAACATGATTATATTTCCTTGGTCTTTTGCTGTTTCAGTTAGGAAGTTAAAAGTAGTGTACTTTTCATCACTAACTTGTCCATTTTGTGTTTCCATGTGGAGTTCCTTAATCAGGTGTCCTAAGCATGTTTTGCAGAGGAGATATAAGTGCTAAAGTCCTTTTAGCGCATCGGAAAAAGATGTTTTTTTACAGTGAGATTTTAACGAACTCATTGACTTTTGCAAAAGGGAACAATAGATAAACAATTTATGGAAACAAATATGACTGATTATTTACTGTTCTCTGAAGTAGGTGTATATAGTATTTTTGTAACAGATTACTCTAGGGTCACATACAAAGACTTACTGAGGAGGAACCGTTTCTAAGAAAAGGAGAAATTTTTCAGAAAAGGTTAAATGATAAAGCGACTTCAATAACAACCACCTCTATGACAATATAAAAGCTCTGTAACCTGAACTTCTTGCCTTTTTTTTTTTTTTTTTCAAAGATTTTAAATTATTTTCATCTCGGGTGACTATAATGTCCTCCCTGCACTTCCCCTTTCTTCCCTGTACATTTCCTGAGCCCACGTAGCTCTCTGTATATTCAGTTATCTTCATATGGATTTGAAGATATTCAAATAGCATTAGCCAATATTTGTACAGCTTAGAAAGCATAGCATGCACAATACATACTAAAGCTTTGTGCCAGGCAGAGAGGCAATGACTGTAACTATTTGTATGATTGACCTTCTGTTTTCAAGATATGTCAAAATTTGTCTAAATTTTTAAGTTGAAATATATACTCCCAAATGCCAAAGTTCTTCATAAAGGAAATTAAAAAGCAAAACAAAACCCACTCCATTATTATTTTGGTTCATACTAAACATTTAATTTCAATAAAGTAGAAATAGTTCCCTTCATCTTTGAATTTTAAATATTTTGTTATGTTACAATGTAGGATTAAAAAAATCAAAATTAAACTATTTCAAAATGAATTATCGAAATTCTTTACCTTAAAACATTTTAATTCTATTGCAGAATTTTTTGCTGATATGTTCCTTTTTTTTTTTTTTTTTTTTTTGGTAGTAGATCCGATTTACCATTTTCAGCTCTTACGTGCGAAGACTTTTCCTCTTCTCAGGCGTGTCCAAATCTGGGTAGCATCAGGTTGTACTTGCCCTTTTTTTATGCTCTTTCTTAGTCATCTTCTGTCAGCTATTCCTGGATATAGGATACTGGATGAGCTAGATTTTAGGCTTGACACAGTATGGCCTTTCTTAGATTGCTGTATTCCTTCTGTTGAGCAGATACAGTTTTGTGAAATTGCATATTCCATGGGAGTTGAATTCCACCTAAAGCTTCACCGATCTGTTCTGCTCTCTAAAGTTACTGTTGAAAAAATCTTTCAATATAAACCTTGCTTTAAGTCATTCCATAACTGCCTTAGCTTGAAAGTTACCAGATTTATCCTGAAGAGAAAGGCGAGGTATTTCCAAATTGGTTTTAAGTAAAAAAAGGTTCTCAGATTTTAGTTTTCAGCTTTGGCTTCTATGTGTTACTCTTTTTATCTCCTTTTAGCTCAAAATCAGCTAGTTGTCTTGCTAGACCAAAGGCACCCTTAAAGCTTCTGCCTTACTATACTTTAAATAAGGGAAAAGTGAGATGCTGAAATTACTAAAGAGCTTTGCTTTGGATAACTTTGCCTTGCTTCTGTGAAACAACCGTTCCTTACTTACACTTCAGGTGTAAAAGGACCAGACAGGGAAGGCTGAAAACTCATTGCTAATGACATAATCCAGCTGAGAAGAATATGTGTTTGGGAATCAGCACATCCTCTCCAAAAAAACCTGCTGACATACATGGAGTGACTTGAATGCTAATGGAGTGCAGGAGATGAGTTGGTGAGCATGATAGATGTTCTAGGAATTGGTGTTAGGTATACCAGGAATGGGTTCCTCAGTGAGGAGTCCCTAAACTATTTCAAAACCCTTATATCCTATGTAAGCTGCTATAAGTTAAGACACTATACAATTTGGGTTGTTCTCATCTGTCTGCTTATGATTCTGGATTCTGATTACCTTGAGCAGTGGAAAAACCCAGTCACCATCACAAAGCAGTCTGAATGAAAGACACATCAAAGAGAAGCAAACAGGCTGATGTGATTGTGGAGAGCAGGACAGGAGTGAAAGGAAGCAATTTTTAATTCAGTGCATACTGCAGACAGGCAAGGGGAGTGGCAGAAATGTGCATCTGGATTTAACTGATCAGTAGCCCGAACAGCAGGAAGCCAGTAGGACCATTTGTTAATGCTGACTTCCTGCTGGTGTCCAAGGCAGCTGTTCCCTCTTTCCCTCTGTCCCTTCCAGTATGATGCACAGCATGAAAGAGTACAGGGTTTCATTCTCCTGCTTTTCAAGCACTGAATATAACTAAAACATGTAATTTATCAAGTTCCCTTCATTACCAGACTTCTCAAATTCTTCTAAGGCACAAATTTTCTTAATTTCCTGTTGACTCTATCACCTAATTGCAACTGTAGACTTTGATCATAGTAACGACTAGGAAGTTCGAAGGGATGCAAATTTCTATTATTTTTTGCATAAGGTATAGAAACAATTGGATTTGTAATCAGAAATCGCATTTTCTACCTGAAAAGGGAGCTGCCAGGAAAGTTACACAAATCTATTCACACAGAGACTGAAGGATGCAGCTGATTTTCATGATTCTCACAAAAAAAAAAATTGAAATAATGAAATAAAATTGAATCAGTCGTGGAATTATCACGAGGCTTGCAGCCATCTCTCTGTTTTATTGGCACAAGTGATATGTTCCTCTCCTTCCACCCATTCTTGTTTGTTGATTGAGATTGGTAGCTATTGGAACAAGGATCATCTCTCATCTCAATACCAGTGTTTTGCAATTTTGTCATATTTGACTCTTAGACTGTACTCTAATACATAGGAGATGGAACAATGCTAATACACCTGTTACATTCATTTTGATGTCTTAAACACAGTTATAATTAATTTAACAATTATCTTTAAAGTAAAATTTTAAACTATCAGGTGCTCAGCAGTCTTTCCTTCGCTCTCCTGTGATGTTATTTACACACCCAAAACCAGCAAAAGAGATTCATATGCAACTTTACAAAGAATATAGACATTTATTTCAGGTGACACAGTAAAAGATAGAGAAGAATATCTCTAAAATGGATGCATCATATCCATTACTTTAATACATATTCCTATTGCTCAGACAGAAAAGTGCTGATATAGAGTGGAAACTGATCTCTGGAATATTCATGAAACCAAATGTTAGTCAACTAGTATTATTGAAATTATCAATGTAAGTGAAAATATAGGTGCAGAGTGGTTCTTAAAAACTGCAAGGATGATATTTATTCCTTTTTTTTTTTTTTTTTTTTTAAATTTGTAGAAAAGAAGGATAGAATTGGGTTCCTAATGGGTCTCAAAATACATTTGTAGCTTCTATTTTAAGAACACTGAAACATGCTGGACAATTTCACAGCAAGTCTGCCTGGCTAGATTGCACAATGCTCAGTGTTCTGATTTCCCATCAGTCACATTTATTCAGTCACAGAATAATCACCAGGCCCCTGCACATTGTTGAGATTATTCATGAGAGACTGCTGTGGTTAAGAAAAATTGTTGAATGAAGAAAACAATTGCTGAAATAGTCTCTCCTCAGTCCTACCTTCTTTCATTTTCAAATACATATTTTGTCTCTCTGGAAAAAAAAAGGCAAAAAGCGTAGCTAGGAGGACATATGCTGTTCTGAAAGGCTCTGCTGCTTCTCTGGCTGTAGGGTTGTATGATGTGTTTATTCAAGTTCTGATTTCATCAGACTTAGTAAATTTTTTCTGTTTTTCTTACAGTGATAATGACTTTTAGGTAACTTAGCTGTTTCAGACACTGTAGGAAAAAGTTGAGAGACATTTAGAGTCTCTTCCTCAATGATTTTGCTATTTACTGAAACTCTAGACAGAAAATAAAGATTTGTTGCTGTTGTTTCAGGCTGTATTTTAGGAAACCAACTGAAAAGCAAAGTGTGACAGTGTAGGATTTCCTAGAAACTTAAAAACCATCTGTCTACCCTATGCTAGACAAGAACTGAATAATGCCTTTGAGAAAACTACCCTCTCTGTGGAGGCTTTTGAATGCTTTTCATGCTGTTTACTGATGTTTATAGGGAACAACTTCCCCAAGTCTCGCTTTGGCTCCAAGAGCTTGTCTGTGATAGCCTTCTATTGTTTTCAAACAAACACTCTGCTTCTGCTTACAAGCATTAACTGAGATTTTACTTAGCCACAAATACACTTACAAACAAGCAGTTTAAGTAAAACTAAAGATTCATCCCCTTTAGTAAAGGCAAATACTGACTTCTTGGTTAGAGAGTCACAGAAGTGGAACATAAACAAGAACACAGAATTGTAACCATAACTGTAATTTTTTCTCACTTTGTTGGGTGATGAAATGCCATGCTCTCAGTTTTCCTGGATCTTTTACGAGGAAGGTAGTTTTCATAACATTAGCCTATTATTCTTTGGAAGAGAATTGTACAAAACTAATGTAGCAAGTTCAGTTCTTTTCCTTTTTTTTGGAGATTCTTTGAGTTCATAATCGTCTTGGGCTGTCTATTCACTGTGTTATTTAAGAGATCTCCTAGGTAGCTACAATTTTTCCAGGGCTGCTGAAACACTTTACAGGTTGCAAGGAAGGGAAACAACTCATTGTGTTTGCTTACCAACCCTTATTTTCTCCTTTGCCATGAAATTGTAATAGCGATTATGCATAGCATAATGATCATATTGACTCCCAGCATTTTATCAGTTGTGTGCTTCTGCTATTATGCCAAGTACCAGATCTGCAGGGGTGTTCAAGTGGTTAAATATGGAGATGGAAACCAAGTGAAACTTTTAGAAGTGCCTTGATATTTAATTCTACTGAAGTTACAGGCAGTACATCATGCTTCATGGAAGAATGGTGTGTGATATGCTGGAAGTTCCAGACCCCTCTCTATTAAAATTCTTTATGGCTTTGCTCTGCTTTGTTTTTGCAATCTGCTCTTCCCAACCTGCTCTTCAACTCTACATCTTTTTTTATGGTTTTTTTTTTCCTCTCTCCCTAACTTAAAAAATATGAGGGAACGTTTTGCCATCTGACATATGAATTAGTCCTCCTACTTAAATCATTCCTTAAAATATTCCTTTCCTACTTAGTTCATAACTGATTTAGTCTACAAAGAACTTTTTACCTCAGGTATGAAGGATACTGTATACAAACAAATTGCATTCTGTCTATAATTGTATTTATTTCTTGTGTAGTTTGCTGCACAGTTGAGCAACAGTACTGGGCTTCAGAGACCGATCTAGTACATTAGGTAGATGAACAGCAAGGTATCAGGCTTGTTGTATATCTGAAATTTAAGAATACTGCTAGTAGGATACTAATTCAACACATGATTAGAAGACTCAGCTCTGGAGCTGAGACAGGAAAATATATTAAAAGTGAAGCTTTCTCTTTGCTTTATGAACATTTTGTCCTTTGGGATTATTTTATTGAATTTAACAAGAAAGAACTTTTCTCTACTTTCTCACATCAATAATGATTTAATTGACATATTCTGTCATATAACCCATACAACGTTATAACCCAAACTAGTCTAAGAGTTTTGATTTTAAATGATATTATCCCAACTCCAAGGTATGAGTTAGTATAGAGTAGCTATTGTTCAAAAGTTCTAAGCAGCAGCTTGGAAGAAATTAGAAGAAAAAGTAGTTTTCTGGCAGTGAGAAATAGAACCTACAGGTAAAAACCAATATTCAGTTAGAAAACAAACATTATAGGACAAATTCTCAACTCAGGGAAGTGACCGTGCTATTTCTCTATTAAGTATGTGATTTTTCTAGATTACGTATGACTTAGCTTTCCTCAAGTACATTTGCTAGAAAAGAAGTTCTTATGACTGCTTTCTCAGTGTGTTTTTAAATGTTGCCAAAAAAAACAAAACAGAAGAAAATAGCATTATTTATCCCATTATTTTATGGTATTAGCCTTGAGGGTGGATGTCTTTTGGGCTACGTGTGATGTAAAAATGAAGAACAAATAATGAATGGTTTACATTATTCTTAAACTGAATTGGCAATAAAAAAAGCAGACAGGTGTATCATTGAATCAGGAGTGAAAAACAGGATGGTGCAAAATGTCACAGCAGGCCTAAGTTGTTTTTTTTTTCACAGCTGAAGACTTTTTCATAATGTAAAGTTGAGATCAGAGAATTTTAGATTACTATGTAAAGAGCAAGTGAGCTACTGTAGAGGCCATGATGCTAACAGTGATTCAACACAGAATATATACTACCCATAGAGATGATAGTAGAAAATAGATCAGTATTTGACGTTCCTTTTTTTCTGATTCATTGAAGGAGCTCCTATCTCGGCCTGCTTTTTTCCTTCTGCTTTTTCTTTATTAAAATTTCATCCAGATTGGTAGATCATTATAGATTCTACAGTCTTCTTGAAGAAAATAGCCCTGCATTCCTTGGAGTTTGGCAAAAATCTTGAGGGGGGCTGATACAGGTGAAAACTTGCTTATCCCCTCCCTGTCCACCTCTCTGTGCAGTCATCCGTTTTGGGTTGCTTTCTCCACTCACGGGCTGGCCGTTACATTCGGCATTGTCCCTCTCAGAACTGGAAGACTCATCCTCTTGGCATAGATGTCTCAAAATTAAAAACATTTAAAAATTAATAACTTTTCCCATCTCTGCTCTCCTACAGAAAGGATGAAGAATCTCAGAGTTAATTCTAATCTTATCAAAGTGTGGGACTGTACTTCCCCACTGAGCACAGCTATCGTGGCAAGGGGAGCAGGGTAAACCTAATAGCAGTATTTTCCACTGGGCTTTGGAGTAGCTCCTAAATAGTTTGTACAGTCAGTGGGAGATTTGGATATGTCCAGGTGGACAAGTCTCGGAGAGATCCCAAAGCAAGGGTTTTCTGCTTAGAAAGAGGTATACACAGCAGCATATGGCAAACTAATTAAAATCAGTATTTTACAAAGCTTAGAAAATGGAGTTCGAGTGCCAATGTGGAAAATGTTTTTCTAATCTAATAACAAAATTTTACAGGTCATGTATAAATAATACCTTGTTAATCATCAGTTCTGCTAAGAGATATTTTGCAATTTTTCCTTTTTAAAAAATTTTTATTTAAACATAGTTTCTAAAGAAATGCCTACATATGCTAAAAGCTGCTGGGGGCAATAATATATTTATGAAAAACTCCAAAGCACTTCTATCAAAACAGAAATTATTTTTGGTTATGTAAAAATTAGGAAAACCCCACTTACTATATACTTGAAAATGTAAAATTAATTTCTTCTGTCTGTTTTTTTTTAAGGTTACAGAAAAATTTGTATCCACTTCACCATGGCAAAGACACACAACTGCAGTGAGTGCATCAGCTGCAGATTTATGGATGAAAAAAGTTTTCCGAGATTTTGTGCCTTTTGAAAATTACAGCACACAAGTTTGTAAAACAAATGTATTACAAGGTTTGTGGTTCAGACTGGGTGAGTTATACTTCTTGCCATTCTAAGCAGTCATTATAGAGATAGAGCTTGCAGTTAGACTCTTTACACTAATTGTGACTGTCTCAGGTGGTCCTGTCTTCCAGGGAACTATCTTCACCTACACAACCTGCTGTCTCTAGCTGTTCAAAGTAAATTGATGGATATACTTAATGGGTTTCTCAACTACCAGCTGCAATCCATCTCAAGGGTTGTTGGCAGCTGTGAGTATTACACAACCAACCAGTCCTCATTTCCTGTGTGCTGCTAGTCCTGTAATTGTACACAACTGGAATAAAATTTTAAAAGTCAGTGTGCAATAGTGTAATACTACTTGTTACAAGTAGGATGAAATTCTGGAAGGAGATATGGTAAGTGCAATATTATTTAGATTTCTCCTTAACCCTACTTTTGGCTTGTTTCTCTGGCCTTCTAATACTGGCATGTTACCTAGTGCAGAGGCATGTTGCCATCTGAACAGATGGGTATGAGTGTAGGTGGCTAGGAGGACATGTTTGCTCATCAAATGTGTTTGTCAAAAGCAGTATTACCAGCCAGATATATTGGATCAGCTGTTCAGCCTGGGCTTTCATATCTATGTTCAAAACTGCTACTCTGATAAAAAATGCATTAAATCATGAAATAATCAAATGTTTACAACCCTTTAAAATGTGGCTTTTTTAGTTTGGGAGAGTCAGTATCTTTATTTCTTGATGGGTTGCAACAGAGGCATAACCAAGTTTCATCTACAAAGTTTTAAAAAATCCTCTGAGACAACAGAGTGAACTGTACCTGTTGGGGGACTAAGTGATGGCACAGGTATATTGAACTGAAAGAGCCTCTTGTAACATTTGATGGGAGTAGAGACCATTAGCAGTATAGAGCACATCATTAAATCCTATTACATTTTTACTTTTGTACCTTAGACTCAATTACTTAGTACTAGTAGTAATTTGTGGAGCTATATGTAGTGAAATCTGAAATCTGCCTAATTAGTGAGGTATCACAAGACACGCATTAATCTGTGTTTTTAAACTGATTTTCCCTTTCTGTTGCAGAAGAAAATGTGTCAGAGAAGCGGTGTTAGTTCTTTTAGACTGCACATATTTAATAATTAGCAGTAATGTTAAAATTTTCCCATGTGAGTATTTCATCTGAATTTTTAGTATTCTGTGCTGCACTAGAAGATATTAAACAAGACATTTGGCTAAGTGAATTAGATCTGAGGTGAAAAGTTATGTTGCCTCATGGTTCCTGTCTCAGCTGCCTTATTCCTAGTGCCCCAAGATAAACCAGTGGCTCAGAGAGCTGTAAACCTACTAGAAGCACGTAGTTAAAAATGTGAGGTAGCAGCCTTCGTGCATATCATGTAGTATCTAAGATCCCTTCTTTCTTCTTCCTGCGTAATTTTTCCTTTTGTCTTTTCAAGGAGGAGCTGAAATGATGGAAAGATGTGTGGGGCAGAGTATAACAGATTGCTGTCCAGAGCTGAATACTTCGGGTTTAGATTTAGATGCTGTGATCAGCCTGTGAGTGAAACACAGTGATTCTTACAGCTCTCTACATTTCTTACATTGTTCAATGTAACAATAATCAGAATGTGGCCCCCTGACACAGGCTATATCCATGCAACAAAAAGTATGTAATGACAGAGCCTGCAATAAGGAACTTTTAACCTGAGGGACTTTATTATGGAAATATACCTCACACATCTGACACTGTGATCTGTGGTCTAATTTAGACATAAACTTTGAACTGAGCCCTAGAAAATTTCTTTTTTCCTGTCTCTCTCTCTTTTTTTTTTTTTTTTTTTTTGACTGAGTATAAAGGTAACCTGAATGATAATCTGAGGTCTAGTGAATATGACGAACTGTGACATATAGTCCTATGAATCAGTTCCTGAGGATCAAATTAGTCCTATTTTTTGAATGAAGCTTCAAGACCGTGTCTTCAGATGTGTGCAGCCTCTTGACTTCTACTGTTAGGACAAGCCCTGTATTCCCTGTTAGTATGACACTTACTCTGTTTGAAGTCTGTTTGAGCCTGTACCTGGCTAGACACATGCTGAAACAACTTTGATGGATTGTGATTATGATTTTCCTTATCTGTCTACTACTTGAAGTGTAAAGCTTGGGTAAAAATAGAAACATGTGAAGCACCTGGGTGCCTCTTGCAGCTCAGGGACATAACAATTACCTAGATCAGTACTTCAGAGAAAGTAGGAACCCACTGAACCCTTCCTCTGAAAATGAAGGTGATTTAATGGTCATAAATGAAACTTTCTTTTTAAAACTGATTCAAGTGTGGTTTGAGCAAATGCAACCATTTATTTTCTGAAGACATACATAAGTAGATTTATTACAGATATTGGCTAGTTCTATAAAGGCAAATGGAATATTTGTCATTACTCCCAACCTGCATTATTTTTCTTCTGTACTGGAATATCTTAACTTTGATCTTCTGCAATTAGACATGGTAGCAGGTATTTCTAGAATTTCCTTTCCAAATGGAGCAAAGGGTGAATAGCAAGGGCAGAGAAATTATGTTCTCCTCATAAGGCAAGGGACTTACCTATTTTGTATATGCTGGAAAAAGTCAAGGAACGATACTAGAATGTGCTTTGCTGCCTCTTCTCCTTTGGCATGTACCTTGTAGTAAATGTTGTTCTTCCCTATCTAAGTTGCCTTCTATTTCGTTGAATCACTAGGGGTTGTTTGGATCTTTCTTTCTTACTTTAAATACAGTGCCTTCAAAATCCTGCATGCCCTGCAGGCATTTAACTTGCAGTTGGTAAGACCCCAAACCAATACACTGAATATACATTTTAACACTTGTGAACCACTGATGTTTGTCTCCTGCATGATCCTAGACAGGATATACAAGCTTGCTCCCGCACAGATCATGTTAGGAAAAAGTGAGGGAAGAGCATTGCTGGAACCACTCTTTTCTTAATAGTCTGTGTCCCAAGGCTCCCAGGTCCGGCTCTGGTTTGGCCCAGCTGCACAACCTTGCTTACACTGTTGAAGAGGAGTTGTGAGAAATTCTGTTGAAAGGTAAAAAGGATAAAATTATAGCAAACAGTACAAGAGTTGAGATCAGATCATCAAGTAGCTCAAAGATTCAGGAGCATAACGAAACAGTATGGAAAGACCAAACCCTAAAAAGGAAGAAGTAATTAGGGGGAAAAGGAGGCTAGCCAGGATCTTTTGGTAACTGGGTTATCATCAGTGTTGACTGAGCTACTGGAAGATGGCAGCTTGGCAGTGCAGAGCAGCCATGCAGGCTGACCCCACCTTGCTGGACTGGTTCCCATCTGGCCAGCAAAGACTCTGAGGGGCCCTCTTGGGTTGGGAGCATATTAATGGCTGGATTTATCGCTCACTGAGTCCCAGCTGCTTTTGTGTGTCTTAGACACCAAGCATGTGACTTTAAGACTCTATATCTTGCTCACGGAATCTCTGAGTCCACTGCTGAACATGCTCAAACATGGCAGCCCAAAAGAAGGGCTAGAACAAAGGCCCTTCTTTGTCTAACCCAGAGAAAGGGTAAAGCTGATCTGATGTCTAATCTAACTGAGGAGCCGTTGGACTCATGAGAGTTGGGCTGGTCTCTTCCTTTTATGCTTCTTTTTCTTCCTGGTGTCTATTCTGTAAGAAAGGAACAAGATGGCTTAGGTACTACTTTCTGAGAGGTTATTCATGGGTCTATGTCCTTATTAGGGCAGATGTGTCCTGCCTGCCAGAGAGAGGGGCTCCAGCACTGCTGAGAGAGCAGTGACTAAGGCACATGCCCTTCTTCCCAGTGTATAGCTCCTTGTGATGTCTTTCAGGGTATGTAGAGGGTGGGAGTACTGATAACGTCAACTTTCTTTGGAGTGTCTGAACTTCTGGGGACCACTGGCATCACTTTTTGTGCCCTTCAGGCATGCACCCACACTCTCTCCAGCATTTTCACCCTTTGAAGAATGAATGGTTTCTCTTCCTACTCTAAAGTGAAAACTTCTAATTTTTAAGCACAGACTTTGCCATATGAACTTGTTTCCCTTTCAGTGGAAAAAGCCCTATGTACACATTTTCCCTCTCAAAAAAAGGCAATACTTGAAGGAAAACAACATTACAGTGTGTGCTGTAGACTCTAAGATGAAAAATCTGTTTAAGAAAGCTGCAAAAGCTGTAAGTATTTATTTGGTTCCACTGAGCTGCCTGAAAATGTGCAGTCTTAGTTGTGATGTAATATATAATTTTAAAAGGTAAATAAAGTGATAGAGGGAGTGGCATAACCTTGTATTAGTACAGCTCATGAAAAATTTACTAGTTGTGCTGACATTGATATCCTTTATCTGTAGCCAATGTATCCTTTTATTTTATGTATTTTCATAGTGATTGCAGAATGGAAACTAACCTCCAGAATTCAGTTGGAAATGATGGCTTAAATGCCTTTGTGAATTGTTCTAAGCCTCATTCAAACAGGGACACAGCTAAACGAATGTAAATATTCAGAGCCTGTATAGAAATCTCTAGCATACTGGCAAATGAAAATAACTGTCTCATTCTCTTTAGTGAATGAAATTATTCAGAATAGCTAAGGGGAAATGTCATTAAGTGAATTAATTCAACATTTATTGATTAGTCTTGCCTCTGGTGTCAGTAGTTCTCCCCTTTCATGCAGGAATATACGAAAAGCTTAATAAAGTCCAAGACATTATTATTATTCTGGTAGGGTTTGAATCAGTCTGTAAATATTTGGAATGCAGGACTACACTTTTGCTTAAAACCGGATTTTAGGAGTCTCCCTCTAAAAGTGGTCGCTGTGTCACAATAGAGGAAGACAAAGTTTCTTAGAATGACTAAGAAAGTCCAGCCTGTAGTGAGTACTGAGACATGCTGTCCCGTGGTGTTATGACCTGCCCCTGAAGGGGGGGGTAACTGAGGTTCTTGTTAATAATAGATCCCTTGGGGTGAATTAGAGTCAAACGATACTAAATGACTGGTGTTCATAAATATATATATGGCAGGTTTATTTCAGAACAGTTTGGTTGCACTGGAGAGGAGGTATGTAGCCCTTTTTGGTTATTATCTGTAAGAATATAGTGATATAAAAGCATAAAAACAACACTTAAGAAAATGTAAGGAAAAATGAAAGAGAAAGAAAGCATAAGAGCAGAAAGATATCACCATCCATGGACCCAGCCATGAGACTTGATCACTGCAATCTGGATGTCCATTGGTCAAAGTGATGGTCGCAGTCTTGATCTGTTGAGGGGGGGAGCCCACAAAACACAAAGTCTAATCGGTTAATATATGCTCAGGTTCAGCTGGGAATGCTCAGTACCTCCCCTTGGAGGGAAAGTTTTACACTGTGATGTAACACAGAGATGACAGTGCAGTCCTCAGATGGAAGGCCCCAGAAATGAGTCTGGAGTGCTTCGGGGATCTTTGATCGTTCATGACACCTTCTATGATGTGACAACTGCCCCATCAGAAGGGATGAATACCTTCAGGCCTAGTGTGAATGTGAATGTCCTGATACCTCCCCTGGTGAGGGAGTTTTGCAACTGAGCCAGTTGTGTAAGAGAGGAAACTGGCATGATAAAAAGCACTATCCTACCTCAGCAGGACCTGCTTCTTATCGGCCTTCTCCCTTATCTGGCTCAAAACCCAGCTTGTAGCCACCGATGGTGGGTGCACAATCCCATCTGCACTTGGGCTGTTACCTTGGACATTGTCAGCAAAGCACTCCCTGCTTTTGCAAATGGTTGACTCTTTGAGTCATTAAAATTAACATTTCAGTCTCTGACACATGATAGCTTTGATGATCAGCAGCCATGGTTTCAGATTATCATTTGATTTGTCCTTAAGTACTGGCCAGTCAGATGATGCAAATGTATGCTGGTTGAGTGCAGAGTATCAACAGACATGAGGACACCCTTTTTTCATTCTATAAACCAGGAAGCAACTGATGTTCCTGCAAAAGGTCATCTTTGGGTTTGGACACAAGGGAAAGTCAACTGGAAGCCTGCCCCTGAGATAAAATGAAAGAACTTTAAATCTGTAGTGGATGTATTTGAGCCTACAAAGCAATCCTTGCTGCCTGTAATCCACCACATACTCTGGGGACATAAACTCTTTCCCCGTTGCTAGACCCTAGGACATGACAGCAGAGGACAGCATTTGCTCTTTCAAAACAAAAATGATTTTGTGTCAGATACTGGCATTTCACAAGCAAACACCTTGTGAATGTGGAACTGACAATATCAACATTTATCAATTATCTCTACAATCACTGCAAATGTGTGCACCCCACTGCAGATCAGACAATGTCAGAATGAAACTGATTTTTCCTTCTCTTTGCAGTAATAATGTCAGGGAATATCTAATCTTGCCTTTTCACTGGAGATTGTTAATCTATGGCAAGGCTTGCACTCTGCACCTAAACAGCTCCACAGCTTGAGTGAATATTAGGGTTAATCTTCACAACTGTATCCTGTCCCTATAGATAGCATATAAATTGGACATCTTCAGTCCTTGGAACACTTAGATCTGTTCAATAAGCCATTCTGAGTAGATAATACATTTAGCAGAAAGCTTAGCTTCAGATCAATACCAAGCATTTACATGCTGATTTTTGAATTTTAACAATAGTTCCAGAACCTTTTCCTCTCTCTGCCCCTCTACATCCAACAAAAGCCCCAAAACAACAAAATTGTATTGTTTCAGCACTTTCATTTTACATATCAAAGTGATTCCTTGAAATTCAGTCATAAAAACCTAAAAATAGACGGAGTGGGAACTAGTTTTGCTTCAATTTCTTATGCTGGATGTTTCTTTACTGCTGAAATCTTTGGCTTGGCTGGCAAAAATTTCCATATTACTGGCTTAAATTTAATATGAATCTTAAACATTTAATTTTATCTTTCAGCACTTCAGAATCTATTTTACTTTGTTTGTTACACAACACATTACTAGAAAGTGTTTGCCTAACATTAGGTTAAAAAAAATGAAAGTCTACTTGTTAAAAGTAAATTAGATTGTTTGTGCACCATTAGATCACAAGCAGATTTCCCCCCTTCTACTTTGTCACCTGCCTCTCCCTAGTAGTGGTATTGAATAGTACTTTAGTGAGTGTAGCAGTTAAGAAAAACCTGAAAAAAGCCCAAATAACCCAAAAAATCCCAAATAAAATATTCTTAGCATTTTGAAGAATGTAAGTTATTTTCCTGAGGATGGTGTGTACTCAGGTCTGATGAACAGCAACAGAAGTTCCTCTGGATTTATTTTTCTGCCAATTTGCATGTTCTTGAGTGACTTTACACACCAGGACAGAAGATTTCTCTAAAACTACCATAAAATTGCTAAGGAAACCTATCATGCTCTCCGTGATATTGGCACAGTAAAGCCAAAGAACTGGAAATTAATCCTATTGACCCCAAGCTTCTTCTTCCTGGAATTGCTCCATGTGCTCTGGTACTTAATTTGCTTCAAGAGCAGATTACAAAGCTTTTTTACTATTGCTGCCATACTGAATAAAAAATGAAAGTGATTCGATTAGCATGTTTGATATTGGTTGAGAAAACTTCCTGTAACTTATCCTTAAGCCTTGACTGTCAGGTTAGAGGAGATCTTGTTTCAGCAAAAGCATTTGAATTCTTGTTTCTTTCCTAAATTTGAGGAGGTCATGCTGTTTTGTCTATAACATCAACTCCACACAGAAGCTTTTCTAGGCTTTCACTGTGTGTATGGGATTCATTAGTAGTTAATATTTGGCAGCTCACAAGATTTGATATGGAGTCAAGTTTTCCATGTTTTCTCTCTTTTCAGCCTAAAATATTAAAATGAAAAATGTATTTTCCACTTTCATTTAATTTGTCTGGTGTGTGGGTGGATTTTGGGTTTGGTTTTGTTGTTTGAGGGGTTGTCTGTTTTGTTTTTTTTTTTTTTTTTTTTTTTTTTGTGGTGGTGGTTATTGTGTTTTTTGGTTGGTTGGTTTTTGGTTTTTATGTTTTTGGGTTTTTTTTCCTGTTAAAAAAGCATGCAGAATGTAGTACTTCTGTAGTCATTATACTAGAGGGGACTGATAGGTACTTGCAACTTTAGCATCTTGGTTCAGATTTTGTGTTCTGTCAAACATCTGCAATATTGGGCTGAATCTTTCTAATGAAAGTGTCCGTATCTGATTGAATTTCTTTTTTGGATGCTTCAGCCAACATAGCAAGCTATTTCCAAGAACAATAGGGGATCCAAGCAGGGATCTTTCCTTAGATGCTGTAGATCCCTTGTGGTATTAGAGTAGGCAATAGATATATGACTGGCAGCTGACCTTTGGGTTAGCAATGTGAAAATCCTCTCAAATGTGGCCAAGACAAAAGTTTTCAGATCTTTGGGGACAAGTATGAAGCAGAATAAAGTGAGCCTGAGAAACAGTAGTCATTATTTGCCAGTCTGTATTCCCTTTCTGAGTTCTGAAATTAGGCATTTCACTCCTTAGGCTTACTATTTGTGTCTCAAATAACTGAGATATTTTTTGGAGTGAATGGTGTTGGTTGATATTCTTTGATTTAAGGTATGTATAGGTTTTGTTTCAGGGCAGTGGATATATCATCAACAGAATAAAAAAGGGATGTTAGCTGAAGAAGATGCATTTTTAATATACTTTAAGAAGAGAATGTTCTTTTTAGGCTTTGAAAAAATATGAGATGACATGTGGTGTTGCATTTTGCACATTCCCCATGTAGAATGTGGGTTAATTTCAACAAGAGCTAATTGCTAATTCTTGCTTTAATCTCTGTAAAGGTTAATTTTCTGGGAATGACAGTATTCTGAAAGCTCTGCAATCTTATCTTTTGTTCCTCCCTCCCTCCATCCCATCCTCCCACCCTTCCTTCCTCCCTTCTTCCTTTCATCTCTACATTTGTGAGTTATTACTGATCCTGAGGCTTACATATAAAGCACAGTCTCCATCCCCTTCATCCTTCCTCCACCTCCTTGCAGAGAGCTCCTGCAGAGTGCCCACCTGGAAGAAAAATTCTGTTGACATCTAGTAAATAGAGAGGGGAATAAAAAATTTTCATGGAGACTTCATTTCACTTACAATGCATCAAAAGACATCTGAAAGACAGGCTGGAGATCCAAGATCTGTCTTCAGCGGATCTCTTCTAGCAGGGAAAACTCATCAGGGAAAACTTTTTCATCATGTAAGAAGGCACAAAAACATCTTGTCAAAAGGTCTCCAGAGAAACTCATTTTCTCTTGTCCAAAATATGTGAAGCAATATCTATATATTACCCAAACCAAAAAATTAAGTTACTAATTTACAAAGCAAAAAATGAAAGAATAAAAAAATTCCTCAGACCCTGAAAAGCTTACCTTGGAAAAAGCTTAACCATACCTTACCTTTTTGATGTGCCCTGGGTAGCTGAGAAAATGAAAAGAGTAGTTTGCTCTGTCCAAATAGAAATTTGCCAGGCTGTCAGTTATCTGACACCCTAGAGTTACCTAGGTTAACCCAGTGTTACCTAGGTCAAGCCTAGGACATTACACTAGACCAGGTAACAATTGATCAAATGCAATGAGGCCTGTATAGTTTGTCTCTTTAAAGGTCTCCTCATTACAATCTGTTTCTATGATTTATTTCCTGTAAATGAATCCAAACTTCAGCTATAACTTTAACTGTCTACCTGTTTTGTGTCTCAATAAAAGGTTGTTTTATCAATTAAATTAACCACATACTTGTTCCCGTCTGTCTCAAAGGTTTCTTTCAAGTAGGCTATAGTATCAGTTTTGACATCCCCTGGTTACAGAACCATAATCATCATCCTATCCTTAGGCTTTTCTTAGAAATACATTAGCCCTGTGAGACCAAACTTTAGGTTAAATGCAATCAGTATGTGTCTTAATGTGAATTCTGAATACCTCCTAAAAAAATTATCTTGCTTCTGTGTTTTCTGACTTCCAGAAGCCACCCTAAAGCCTAAACAGCAGTCATGATTCAAATGAGTTCAGGAAATCAATTGAAGACTGCTGTCTTGTCTTACGTCCATTTGTAAACCAAATTGCAAAAGAGACAAACATAAACCCCAACCAAAAGAAAAACCCTAGAGTTTTCTGTCTGTTTAACGTCTAAGTGTAAGTAAATTTTTAGCTGAAGTTTCAGAGTTTATTAGATTAGTGTTATTAAAAGTCCACTTAATAGATAGGGGATTAAAATGTACTTTTAGCCCTGTGCTTAAGGTGACATCTGTCTTCAGCTCAGCCTAAAGGTCTCTTCTCAATAAAACTGAAGACTCTCTACCTTGTGTACCTCATATCCATGAGAATTGCTGAAGCTTTACCTGATTAAGCTTTATCCTGAAGTATTATTTTTTGTTGAAAATACAATTGAAGAAGATCATCAGTAATATTGAATCCTAATTCTAAGCTTTACCATAAAGCAAGATTTGTTTTATGTGAGGATCCAAAGTAATCATCAGTCTTATAGGTAACAAAATGATTCAATTCACTGTGTTCTCACTTCCACCTGAAGGGCAGCTCTCATCAAAGTGTTAAGCGTTAACCCTATAGGCACAGCCTCACACAGCTGCTTTCTCTCCTTCATTTTCCCACAAATAGGATGTGGGAGAGAATCTGAACAGTAAAATTGAAGAAAATCATGGGTTGAGATAAAGACAGTTTAATAGGTAAAGCAAAAGCTGCTCATGCACACAAAGCAAACCAAGAAATTCCTCCACCACTTCTATGGGCAGGCAGGTGTTCATCCCTCCCCAGAAAAGCTGGGCTCAATCATGCATAACAGTGACCAGGGAAAATAAATGCCATAACTTCCTTCTTCCTCTGATTTTTATTGTTGAGCATGATGGGATATCCCTCTGGTCAGCTGGGTCAGCTATTGTAGTTGTGGTCCCTCCCAGCTGCTTGTGCACCACCCTCCTTGCTGGCAGGCTGAGAGGCAGAAAAGGGCTTGACATTGTGGAAGCGATGCTCAGCAATAGCTAAAACAGCAATGTGTTATCAACACTTTCAGCATAAATCCAAAACGTAGCCCCATATAGACTACTATGAAGAAAATTAATTCCATCTCAGCCAAAACCAGTAGACAAAGTCAATCCTACTGTCCATTTGCACCTATCTGACTGAAGCCCAGCACTAAGCCTAATAAACATAGATCAGCCTTTTTTTGGCGGTAAAACTCTATCACCTCTGTTTGAATTGTCTCTTTCCAAACAAGCTGGACTGAGGAGACTCCAATAAACACGTTGTTTGACTACACTTAACCTGGAGGCAGATAAACAAGGGCCTAGCCCAAACACTGGCCTAATTTACAAACCATGTGTCCCCTCAGGAGTTAGATATTCTAGTATGGTTTATTTTCTGATTTTCTTCAGTAACTCGCTTAGTCCCACAGGACTTCTGGGATACATCAGGAGAAAAACCCCCACCCCACACATTCAGACTGTTTTTTCTGTCACTAAGGCCAATACTTTCATTGATTCCAACAGTAAACCATGGTTTAATACAATGCAGTCTTTCCTCCTATAAATATGACAAAAACCTCAGGTACATACAGCCATCATTTTTCTCTCTGAAATATTCCATGGAAATCTTCACTCTTCACTGATCTAAGTTATTGATCAAGCAGTCAGACCCATGTCTGAAGGAGCAATGGGTCTCTTATTATCTGCCCTTAAATTGCAGCAAAAGACCTTTCAAGATCAATCAATAAACACAGTTTTCTCAACCTCTGTTTTGCCAGCTTTTAATCTCAGCACAGTGCTGAATTTTATCAAAGACTGCACCTAGTTTGGAAAATAATTTCTCTTACTATCGTCTAATATTGTATTTATAAACTTTAATAGACCCATCAGTAAATGTGTAGAGCTGGATTAGAAAGACAATCTAACTCTGGTTTAAAAGTTTGACCAAAATTAAGGTTAAGCAAGTATATTTAAATTAATAATAGCAATAGCACATCAGCTCCTGCTCTCACCATTTTTTCTTCTTTCTTCTTCATCTTCTATAAAATAATTGGTAACACACCTGTGAACCTTCACTTTCCTGAATGTTCCCCCAACCATAATTATAAACTGGACAAACATGTTTCACTGGTGCTGAACTAGGCTGTTTGGATTAGATTTAAAAAAATCTAAATTCTAACAATCCTAAGAATTTCTGTGTTGATTAGTAAGACAACTGGTGTTGTAGTAATGGAAGTAAGGCCTCTCACATGTTTTGTTCAGTCTTTCAGGATCTGGAGGCCTTGCAGGAGATGTGAGAAATATAATTAATCAAATACTTCCCTGAACTCTCATTCTAACCAGGAGCAGTGCCCTTCTAGACCTGCTGTTTGCAAACAGAGAAGGGCTGGTGGGAGATGTGGTGGTCAAAGGTTGTCTGGGGTACAGTGACCACAGAATGACATTTTTTGATTCTTGGTGAAGTGAGGAAGGGGCTCAACAAAACCTCTACCTTCTCTCTCCTGGTACTTGGCACTGGTGAGGCCACACCTCGAGGGCTGGGTCCAGTTCTGGGCCTCTCACTACAAGAAAGACACTGAGGTGCTGGAGGGTGTCCAGAGAAGGGCAAGAAAGCTGGTGAAAGGGCTAGAGAGTAAGTCATATGAGGAACGACTGAGGCAGCTGGGGTTGATAAGCCTGGAGCAAAGGAGGCTCAGGGGAGACCTTATTGCTCTCTACAACTACCTAAAAGGAGGTTGAAGCAAGGTGGGGGGCAGTCTCTTCTCCCAGGCAACTGGTGACAGGACAACACCAAACAGCCTTATGCTGTGGCAGGGGAGGTTCAGGTTGGACATCAGGAAGAATTTCTTCACTAAAAGGGTGGTCAGGTATTGTAACAGGCTGCCCAGGGGATCACCACCCATGGAAGTGTTCAAGAAATGACTGGATGTGGAACTTGATGCCATGGTTTAAATGATATGGTGTTGTTTGGTCAAAGGTTGGACAAATATTGGAGGTCTTTTGCAATCTTTATGATTCTATGATTCTATTCCTAGCAGTCAAACTGTCATATGTGTCTTTCTGCTTGAGACAGCACTCACTTCACCCTGGAACGCTCTGCAGGGCTACTCAGCCAACAGAGCCCTGGAACCTTCATCCCAGAATTCTGACCTTGAACCTTCGACCTTATCTACACACATAGCAGGACAAGTAATTGCACATTACTGTTAGCTCTTGTTTTATTACAGTAAGATTCTTAAGATAGATCATAAAGTAATTATTCAATGTAAATTTTCCCAAATCCTAACCCTATTTCTAAGCCTAACCTGGGTTTAAAACATAGAATAGAAAGCATATCTTCATAAGAAGCATTACCTTTTGTAATTCGATCAGTTAAAACAGCATTTCCAGTTGTAATCCTAATCTTATTGTAATCCTAGTCTGAGTTTTAGAGTTTTATACCACCAGCAGAAATAGTAACAAGATATCAGTTCTCCTCTGACCTCTGTAGACAATGGTTAAGAAATAACAAAATGTAGACTGTAACCCACACTTTTTCAATCCCTAAATTTTATCCCAACTCAATTAAACTGATAAGTATATCCCTTCAGAGCCCACTTTACATTATTAATCCCTAATCTATACTCCTCCAGGCTTCTCAGACTCCAAAATGAGAGGCAGCTCTTCAGTTTATGATCTGACTTTCAGTCTAGTGCTAAAGACCAGCCTTAGGCACTGACCAGGCAAACCTGTTAGCACTGAAATGTTGTCAGTGGTCAGTCTCTACAGCTGTCAGCCCTCTTTTACTCAGAATCTTGAGGATTCAGAATTAAACTGACTGTCCAGTTCCACAAATGGTCTTATCCAAGTGTTAGTCTCAGAATTGATCTTCATGATGGATCAGCAAAACTAACTTGTTCAGATTGGGACCTTAAAAAGAAATCTATTTAGAGACCAGGACTCACGTTGCCTTTCTTTCAAACTATAAATACTAGGCTGGCATTTATCCTTATTTTGTCCCTATAGATTTTCCAAAATCCAAAAACCTTTCAGATCGTGATACTGAAGGCTTAACACAAATTTTAATTTTAGTAGTGGTCTTAATCATCCATCAGGTTTGTTTACTTAGCCATGTAACCCTTTCTTAATTGCTGCATGCAGGCAACCTCTGCAGTGTGCAGGAACATGGTAAGAGGGACATATGTTTGAGCAATTACTAGTGGGACAATAGATGTCTAACATGAGTAATCTACAGTGGTGAGTTCATGATCCCGATGAGACATTTCCCAAGCCTTTACCAACCAGTGCCAAGCCTTTACCAACCAGTGCAAATGCTGACCTTTCTTGTTCCTTGAGATTGGTTGATCTTCACTGTTTTTGAGTTTGTGTCGTCAGGTTCTTTTTTTTTTTTTTTCTTTTTTTCTTTTTCTTTAAGGTTTTATGCCAGTTATGGTCAGTATTTTTATTTTCCCTCTTGAACAACTGATCTGCCATCTATTACTTTTGAGAAATTATACTTGTCTTTTTTTTTCTTACCTTGCTTGACTTTGTTGCATACTTACATACAATCTCTCTTAACAAGATTTTTCTCAGTAAAACTGACCCAAAGTCACACTGCTCTGATGTACCCAGACAGACCCTGGATCACAGACAGCTGAACTCCTATTGCAGCAGGAGGACAGCAAGCTTTCTGGGCATGCCATGAGCTGTCGATGTTCTTGTGGGAATGTATCAGTACATATAACTCCTTGATGTGGCTGCTAAATAGTAATTATGACCCTAAAATGAGATCAACAGCATCTCAGACAGAAGAATTAGAGGACTTGTTAAAATCTGCTTTTATTGAATGCTGCCATTATGTCAGGTTTCACCAAGAGAGTTATTCATATTATGCTTTCTCATATATTACTGACAGCTCTAAATGTGATGATAAATCAGGAATTCTTCCCACTCTTGTACCTACATTAAGCCATTAATTCTGTTCACATAATTCTTCATCATACATATATATATATTAGCCATCAGTTAAAAGGATCTTCAGCCTGCATTTTCCCAAATTTTAATGCAAATTCCAGCTATCAGAGAACAGACTGGCCTTCAGGATAAGATACCTGTACCAGCTGGGACCAGGTAGTAAGTTGCTCTTTGAACCCTGGTCTTAAATTTGTTTAACATATCTGAGACCTACTTCTAAACCACACCGATACCCAATCTGGGAGTGGATCAAGTCTCCTTGTTGCAGATGGGGATGAATTTTGTCATTAGTAGTAGTATAGCTAAGGTCTAATAGTGTGTAGTAGGCCTAAGTAAGCATAGTATGGGTTAGCAGCTGTGTTAGCAACTGTGTTTGTGGGGATAGAATGTACTGACCTAGTGAAACAATAATCAAAAGGTTTAGTCGAGCATGTGTATAAAATAATTTGTAACCATAGATAAGGGTCCAGGTGGTGGGAAAGTACCTTAGAGTAAGACAACCAAAGTAGATTTATGGTTAGGGGTATTTAGAGTTTGGCAACTGAAGCCAGATTTATGTTTGGGGTAAATAGAAATCCATTGTCATCTATATGATATATGAGCTTGTGTGTGTAACGAGATGTAACCGTTTGCTGTGGGATATTGCACGTAGTCTTGTTTGTGTAATAGTATAAAAGCTAAATGAGAAATGAGGGTCGTCGGAACCTGACTTCGGACAGTAGTCCTCAGGTATCCCGGGCCCTGCAATAAAGCACCGCATAAACCAGCACTCTGTTGGTTTGTGTCTCTGTTCAACGGGCAACATCCTGGCATATTCTTTACATTATGCAAGTAATTTTAAATCACTGTATGAAAATCTAATCAAAATCTTCTCTAAATCCAAAACTTCTTTCATTTGGGCTTCAGGGACTACCCCTTTTCATGTTCCTGAATTTTAAATCTTCTCATTAAGATTCAGCACAAAGTGTACAGACATGAGTTTGATTCACTTTTCTTCCTAAGAAGCCTTCACAACACAGAAAACATCTGAGGTTAGGGTCTAAAATATTCAGCTACCCAAGAGCTTTTCTTCTGTAGAAGAGTTCTGCCTAAGAAGTAGCCTTTAAGTTGTAGACCCCTTCAGAAAAGTATCAAATACCACTTACCCAGTTTTGCCACTGCTTATTTAAAATGTTAATCCATTTATCAAAGTTTTTGTGCTTCTAAGGTAAACTGAAGATAAATACTATTTTTACTCTGCTACATCCAGTTCTGTGTGAGTTCTTGACCAATAAAGCTAACTGAAAGGATTTGTGATGGGTGAAGTCAGCACATGTTGGTCTGTTGTATTAAAAGTGACAAAACTCTTTTGACTAAAATGAGTCTTTGGATGATTTTTCTCATCTCTCTTTGTTTTATTATTTTGAACCCACAATGCTGTATGATAGGCTTGGTGACAGTGTTGGTGACAGTGTACACTGAAGATTTTGTGGGCCCAAAAAAGTTCTTGAGGTGCTTGATGAGCACGAGACTATTTAGTCCTGCTGAGAGCTCAGTTAAAGTGACAGCATCAGGATATAGGTTGACTTCTGCAAAAGGTGGGACTGGGAGGGACCTGCCAGGAATAAGGCTCTAGCCAGCAGTTTGTGTGGCAAGTGGGAGGTCTCTGTTGCTCTTGTAATAAATTAATTATTTATTGGGTGACTTTTTTGTGACTGACAAACCATGTCTGAAAAGGACCAGGACAGGCAGATCCTTTGGATCTCCTTGAAGTTAAGAAATGCATGATTGGCTTCTGCTATCTCCTGTTACAGCTGAATCTCATGTTTTTACTGGCTGGTAGCTGTGTCTCTGTGGGCTTGAGGCAGCTGCTCTACCAGATCAGTGATGTATTGAATCAGCTGTGTGTGGTGCTTGGGGAGAGTTTGCTACCCACCATTACATGATTCAGTGAAATGTAATTCGCTTAACACTTCAAGGAGCTGTTCTATATACAAAGATACATCCTCTATCTACAGCTGCACTGGCCTACAGGAAACCTTGAACACTTCGGGTATTGTGTGTTGGAATACAGGTGAGTTCAGTGTCTGGCACCAATTTTGCGTTACAGAGCAAGAGCAAAAACAAAGTGAGTTGCTTTCCCAGTTTTGGATCCACATCATATTCCTATTTGGAATAAGTGTTTTCATGGACAGTTACTGCCAAGGACTTGACAGCAGATTTGTCAAGCACTACTGTAAAGCAACTAACAAGAAATACCCAGTGTCTGCTCTGCTTTGTAATGTGTTTTTAGTAGGAGACTGTGCTGCAACATCTTATTCTAAATTTTGGCTGGTAGTTGGGTAGAGGCTGACAATATTTTGTGTAGACTGCATAGGTTGGCTTGGCAAGTTTTCATCTTAGGAAATTCAATCACTTTCTATCTTAGGCTTAGTGTTTATTCAGCGAGAGTCTTTTAAGCAGGCACTGTTTTATTCTTTACTGTTGAGTACACTACCACTGAGGTTTTCTGCTTGGTGAGTAGAGTTCCTATCTGCAATTCAAGGGAACTGGAATTACAAATAATCTCTTAAATAAAAACCTCACATTGGATTTCCTGCTTCTGAAGTGTTGCAGCTTAGCATTCAAGTATTGTATGTCTCCAGTCACCTTGGAAAATACAGTGTCATCTCTGCAGGTTGGTTGGACCAGTCGCTGCCTGTGTTATTTGATAGCAGTTTGAAAAAATACTTGCAGGAAAATTCCTACCTAATGCTGAACAAGGACAGTTACCTGAATGAGGAAAATCTCTCTGAGATGCCAGTTTTCTCTCTCCTGTTGTACACTTCTGACTTCATATTCAGGCAGCATAACTTTTGCCCCTGTTTATAAATGCTAGACATAACATCAGGGTCTCTTCTTCTCCAGAAGAGCTTCCCCCTCAAGTGGATCTTTGCCAAATACTAGCTATAAATCAATTGCTGTGCTCTCAAAACAGTTTAAACAAGACTTGTAAGAAATGAAGTACCACATTTAGAGAATGACTCTTTAATTATATACTTTTGGGACTGTCTTCTTATTCTACTCTGCCATGAAAGATTAATTTTTCCTTGGCATTAGAAATATCCCTAGATTATGTTTTTTCTGTTCTTCAAGACAATGTGTGCTTTTGCTGTAATCAAATATTAAATTATGCAGAAAACAGGACATCTAAAGCATCTGAGGCATCAAACGTGGAAGAGAATAGAGTGTTTGAGTTCTAAGAGAAGTCAGTGAGTCACAGTGGGAATGATCTAAATTTAGTCTTAAAAGGCTTCCATAAATGGGAATCTTAATAAGCTTTTGCAATAGAGCAGGTCTTAGAGGTTCTGCTGTGTTCAGGCTGTGACATTCTCCCAGGAGTCTGTAATCTGAATGGACAAGGCTGCCAGTGGCATCTCCTCCTGGGTTGTGCTTAGGATCAGTTGTGGTGCAGGAATCAGAAATGTGCTGAGTGGAGGCTGGAGGGGTACCAGACTGGAAGAGCTGCCAGAGGTGGAGCTATAGTAGCATAATTAAGGGCTAGAAAGTGGCGAGAACCGCAGAGGGCAGTTGAGTTATTGGTTGTGGTTTTCTACCCTTGCTTTTAGGCTGATCCCAGTAGGATTGAAGTCAATTAGGTTGACAAGGTAACATATCTTGGTATTCAATGGCTGTAAAATGACATTTAGCAAGATGTCAACTGGATGATGTGTTCCAAACAGTGTTCACATAGGATGCAGATTTATCTGTCTCTAGTGACAGTGAGAGATGGAAGTCACAATAAATAAGTTGATAAGTTGTGGATTTTTTAAAAATCAGCTTAATGAAATGTTCTTTAAAATGAGCAGTTGTCTCACAATTTATCATGTCTTGCTCACAATAAAGTAGTAGCACTGGAAGGTGCAGATGACAATAGTGGTTTTGATCTCTAGGACCCGTTCAGTAGCAGCTATTTTTGCAGGTGCTGGCAGAAGAATCACTCAAGCACTTTTTAGTGTATCCAATTCTATTAAGTCTTCATCTGGAATTTCTACAGAGTAATGAAGATCTTTAGCTAAGCAAAGCCAGAGTTGGGAAGCATTTTCCCTGTGTAATCTGTAAAGTTGAGCCAAGAATATATTTCTGGCATAACTTAGTTCTATGCTATGCAGATTTTCATTCTTTCTGCAGTATCAAAAAGCTTGGCAGTGACATGCTAAGGGGACCATGTTCTGTTTACATTATTCTATCTTCATTCTCTCTCCTCCCCTTCTCTGCTCACCCCCTCCAAATTGCATTAGAGTGCCTTTTTTTGAATTGTGTAGTGATTTTTAGTCATCTTCTGCAAACACAACTATGCTGCGTATGTGCTAAAGTGGGAAAAATCAAAAGTGCATGCTTTGTGTGTTCTGTGGAAGGTAGCTAGATCTTTGTTTCATCCTCAGTTTCTGGGGGAGTTAATTACCTGTTATCAAGCTAAGGAAAACATTTTCCTTCAGAGGCAGATGTTCCAGAACAAAATTTTCAGTGGTGCCAAGAGAATCACTGAGGTAGGAAGGGACCTCTCAAGATTATCTAGTCCAATCCCTCTGCTCCAGCACTGGTTGCTCCATCACCTTCCCAAGGATTGATTTGAGTCTGACAAGCCCATGGTTTCTCCAATCCTACTTCTTGCTCTTAAAAGTTGATAATATGCCAGAAGATTGGTTAAATTATTACTAGATCCTTGAAGAGTGAGATTTACTTACTTCCAATCTTCAGAAACCTCTTCTGATTGACATGGCCTTTTAAAGATAAACATTTTCTTCATGCTGAGGGCTTTGTGCATGGCTATTTTGTAATGTTGCAGTCTAGTCCAGAGAAGAAGCCAATACAAACTGCTGTGGGGTTAGATCATGGTCCCCAGCAAATGAGCAGATATTCCTAAGTGTCTGGCTTGGCAGAAGTGTTACTCAGTCTTTACAACAGTTATTCACAGAAACAGCATTGACTTCCTAGCAGTGGTAAAAATGCAGCTGTATTTAAGCATGTTTCTGGCATACAATTTTTCCTTTGCTGCCTCTTTCTTTCACAAATAGCTGCTTCTCTTCTCTTCTCTTGTTTGTCCACATAGCCAACAACTGCCCTCGCTGTCCGAGAATTGCAGTGGAAATCCTCTGTTCCCCCATTGTCTGTACTGAGAGCTATGTCAAGGTGCTTTAAAGCTGTTAATCTTGCAGCAGCAAAATGAGCAGATGTAATGCCTTTTCATTACTGGTAGTGAAGGATGAAGCTGGACACTTATTTGCATCTAAGTACCAAGGAAGAAAAAATGAAAATACATGGCATGTGGTAGGAAGAGGAAAAAGTGGCTGGCCCGTTTTGGGGAAAGGGTGGGAGAAATTTTATTTCTTAAGAATGATCAGTATAGACAGTTTCATTGACATGAAAAAGAGGTTTTGATTTTTTTGTAAATTATGCATGAGGCAGGCTTGTGATGCCTATGCTGGATGGCAGAGATCAGAGGTGATAGGCTCAAGTCAAGCCTCAGCACGTACAAAATCATCTGCAGCTATTTTACAGCTCAGTGAAAGTTCTGCTTTTATAGAGTGTGTTGTATATCCTGCCATTCCCTTGGGTTTACTTTTCATGATAGGACTCACCGTTAACAGCCTGAAGAGCAGGTAGTAGAGGGTGTGCAGCTCCTCCGTGCTTGACAGCCACATCTATCTATAGATACAGTCAGCTCAGCAGTCACAGGCTCCAAGGTTGCAAACTGATGTCAGGAGTCTGTGCTGGAGCTTTGGAAACATGAGACAGATTTTGTTCCTGCTGAAACTGATGAAAAGATTTGCCTCAACTTAGATGAGGAACAGCATTTTACCCTCCTTAGTAGATTGCATTATGAATAAATACTATCAAATCAAATAGATAGGAATTTTTCCTTCTGAGATGGATGAGAGAGTCTGTAACTGTTGCAATGATGCAAGTAGCACAAAATTACTTTAATAGTGGGACTTGGTGGTCATCCATAGGATTCACAGCTGAAGAGGTTTATGACTTCCATTTATCATTCCAGGAAACAGTGAAAAGCATTTTAATTAGTAATGTTTACTTCCAAAACAGTATTAAAACAAACTTGTAAGGGCATTTAAAGACACTGTACTTTGTGCTGCTCCTGTGAAATATGGGTGTGTTGATAGTTGTTTTTAATGTTCCCATGTGCTGCATTGCAGTGTCATACTTGAAAGGCGCTCATGCTACTGGATCTGAAAAATGAAAATCACATTGCACAGTGAGATTAGGTAAAGAAATGAAATTATCAGGATTTCTTAAAGAGTTTTTTTCTAGATATTGAATCCTTCTTCTCTCCCCGTATGCCTCACCCCAACCTGTTGTTTTGAGACTGCATTCAGCCTTTATGCTGTAACCATGTTACTGTTCATTCAGTTACTATCTTACAGTTCATGAA
Source organism: Lophotriccus pileatus (assembly GCA_035583135.1). Classification (NCBI taxonomy): domain Eukaryota; kingdom Metazoa; phylum Chordata; class Aves; order Passeriformes; family Tyrannidae; genus Lophotriccus; species Lophotriccus pileatus. Next base: position 22,790,861 of record JAWWES010000041.1, on the reverse strand, counting down.
GTGGCAGGCAATGAGATGATTTTGTATATTTTGCTGGGGATGAATCCCAGCAAATGAAATCTAGAACTGGTTACTTATTTCTGGTGTGGTGTCATGCTTGTCATTTGATTCTGGTGTACTGCAAGATTCTGTATATTTTGAGGGGAAGAAAAACCCAAACCACAAATAAAAAAAAACCATTCCTATTTCCTATTCTGTCCATTGTGATGATGGCTGTATTATCTCAAGAGTATTCATAGTAACTGTTGCCAGGACATGATCATGTATGAGAAATAACCTAAAAGGAGTTTGAAATACAAAACACTTAGGTCTAACACTTCTGAATATTCACAGTAGCTGAAGCATGAAAATTAGAAAGGAAGAGTCCCAAAAGATACTTGAGAAAACAAAGGGATTCCGTGATTATAAGGCGGTGGGTTCCACCTCAGCTGATATGGAATTAACTTTCTGGCACTGAAATAAGTTAGAGATGTTTTCAACCAGAAACTAACAAGGAATGTTGTTGGTCTTTACCCAGAAGACTCCAAGGGTGAAGCTGAAAAAACTCTGTAAAGCAAAAAGGCAAATTTTGATATATTCAGGTATTAAAAAAAAACAAAAAACAAACAAACAAAAAAAAAAAACCCCAAACAAACAAAAAAAGAAACCACCCAAATAAAACCTGTAATTGTAGTAACAGAATATTTAGAGAAAGATGTAATGTGTTCAGAGAAGTGCTGTTTTAAGGGATTTCTGGAGGTCATCTGGTTGAGGCTTGAGGCTTTGCTGAGATGAAGGTATCACTAAGACAGCACAGCACCAACGTTAAAATTATGTAGAAATATCAGAGAAAACCTTCTGAGCAAAAGGCAGACATTTTACATTTAGGGAAAATGGGAATTAAAGGAGGTAAATAAATGAATACTATCAAAAGGTAATAGAAAATCAGTAATGACCTGAAATATTATGCCTGCATATAAAGCATAGTAATAGTAGGGTTATTTTGTGAGCCACTTGACCAACATGGTAGCACAGAGTGCAAGAAGTTGGGGACAGAAAGCAATAACAGTGCCAGACTTCAGCCATTCCTGTGTAAATCACAATAAAGCATCATGAGAAAACCCCCTTTTCAGTGCTACAAAAACTACCCCTTCCCTCAAAGCACCTCATCAAGGAGAAGTAGTCCCTGATTTTTGCCCTAGGAACTGCACAGAAACTGAATACTGCAACTGAAATGCATTTAGTAAGGCATCCTTAATGCAATCAAATTCAATGTCCTTGTAGGATGTAGAAGCAAGAAAGTAATCTGTGAAAGCAAGCTTAAATGTTCAAAAAACCAACAACAATGAAAAATAACTATATAAACACGAAAGAGCAAATTAAAAGCAGTAAAGTTGTATAAAGTTGTATGAAAAATGCTAAATTAACATGAGTGGATTTTTTAGAAAGCATCAACCCTTTACAAAGCAAAGTAAATAGACTGGTTAGATGTAAACAGATCTCCAAACAATGCACATTGTGTCTAGAGAAGGCAGACAGAAAAGAACATTATATTCTGGCAAGTTAATGTCAAGACACAATAAAGTAGGCCAAGAGATTCAAAGAGAAGCAGTATTCTAAAACTTAAATTAAAATCCTGTCAGCTCTCTCTGTAGAAGTCCACCTGTAGAAAATGGAAGAAAAAAAGGATTTCAACAAAGAAAGACCCCAGTAGGAAAAATAAATCAGTTCTTTGGCTTAAGTATTCAATAACTACTTATTATGAAAATGTTAAGTGAAAGCCTGGAGTGGAGCCTTTTTTAACACAGAAACTTCTGAAATTAAACTATTTTTAGAGAACACAGGGAAAAAAAGCAATAGAATGAAACTATACAAATCAGTATGTATTGACCTAAAACTGGTGGATCTCAAAACATGATATTGCTATATTATTAACTCTGATGTGTAAATTGTCTTTAAAGAACGTCCTAATACTAAAAGAATGGAAAGTAGTAAATATGACATTACTATTTTCTGAAAAGGCTCCATTATTAATCCATAAAAATACAGACAGTATTCAGAAGTACTACTTCTTTACTGGATAAATCAATAGAAGTTCTATTTTGAAAAAAGGACACATAGATATATTTGGTTTGTGTCTTACACTGGGAAGAAGTGAGCATGGATTATGGAGGAGGAAGTTATGCCTCCCATTCAAGTGAGTTTCTAGAAGGACTTGATGAATCTGTCAATAACTGATTCAGATGGTGTAGTGGTTTGACACTTGAAAAAAACCTGGAAGCTCATGCTAAAATCCTTCAACAGGGTTAAAAAAAGAAATCAGCCTTGAAATAAGAAGCAAAGGGTTCTAATAGATTTAAATCTGTTTAAAATGAGATTTGATGTATGATCAGCTTTCACAAGGAAGGAGTGAGTGCTGGTGTAGTTCCATGAGAGTAAGTGTTGAGGCTCCAGGTGTTCAGCATAATCAGTGATCCTCTGGAAAACGGCTGGTTAGCAAAAAGAAAAATATTTACTAACAATATAAAAGTAGATACAGTCGAAACCAAAAACCCACTGAGAGCTTTTTTATTTTTTCTCAATTACCTGGAGGTAGGAGTTGATGCACAGTTAGTAAGTTTGGTGATGATACTAAACTGGAAGGATGAGAAGGCTTGCAGAGGGATCTGGATAGATTGGAACATTAGGCAGTCACCAATGACATGAAAATGAACAGGATCAAATGTCAGATTCAGCACCAGGGATGGAGTAATTCCAGACACGAGTGTAAACTGGGAGAGGAGTGGCAGGAGAGCAGCCCTGCAGAAGAGCCTCTGGGAGTGCTGGTTGGCAGGAGGCTCAGGAGGAGTCAGCAGTGTGTGCCCTGACAGCCAAGGGGGCAAACCACATCCTGAAGTACATCAAATACAGCATGACCAGCCAGACAAGAGAGATGGTTATCCCCCTGTACTTAGTGCTGGAGCAGTCTCACCTTGAGTACTGTGTGCAGTTCTGGGCCCCATCATTTTAAAAAGGGTGTGAAGGTACTTGAATGTGTTCTGAGAAAGGCACCAAACTGGGGAAGGGGCTGGCAGGAATGGGCTCTGAGGAGAGGCTGAGGACACAGAGTTTTGAGAGGAGGAGGCTGAAGGGTGTCATCACTGCACCCTAGAGCTTCCTGAGGAGGGGAAGTAGGGAGGTGCTGAGCTCTTCTTGCTGGTACCCAGTGCCAGGACACAAAGCTGATCAAAGCTGCATCTGTCAGGAAGGTTTGGATTTGATGAGGAAACATTTCTGTACTCAGAGGGTGGTCAAAACCTGGAACAGGCTTTCTGGAGAGGTATTCGATGTCCCATGCCTGTCTGTGTTGAACAGGCACTTGGACACTGTCCTGAAAGCCATGCTGAAATGATCAGGCAGTGAGACAAGATGATCATTGTAGATCTCTTCCAGCTGAAATATTCTATTTTATTCTATTCTGTTCTGTTCTGTTCCCTGTGGTCACCATCAGTTGAATAACGATGAGACTATTATTGGCCTGAGATGCCAGCGGTTTTCAGCTCCAAAAACACTTGGAATGACACATGTTCGTACAGAGTGGGGAATTAGATGATGGAAAGCACTGTCTCAGAAAAGGACCTGGGGATCCTGATCAATGGCAACTTGAATCTGAGTCAGCAGTGCCCTGGCAGCCAGGAGGGCCAACCGTGACCGGGAGGTCATCAGGCAAAGCATCACCAGCCAGTTGAGGGAGGGTATTGTCCCGCTCTGCTCTGCACTGGTGAGGTCTTACCTTGAATATTGTGAGCAGTTTGGAGCACTGCAATATAGGAAAGATATTAAGCTGTTAGAGAGTGACCAAAGGAGGGCAACGAAGACGGTGAAGGGCCTTGAGGGGAAGGTGTATGAGGAGCAATTGAGGGCACTTGGTCTGTTCAGCCTGGAGAAAGAGGAGACTGAGGGAACACCTCATTGCAGTTACAACTTCCTCATGAGGGAAAGAGGAGAGGCAGGAACTGATCTGTTCTCTGTAGTGACCAGTGACAGAACCTGAGAGAATGGCCAGAAGTTGTGTTGGGGGGGTTTAGGTTGGGTATTAGAAAAAGGTTCTTCACCCAGAGGGTGATTGGGTGCTGGAACAGGTTCTCCAGGAAAGTGGTCACAGCACCAAGCCTGATGGAGTTCAGGAAGCATTCAAACAATACTCTTGGGCACATGATGTGACTCTTGGTGATGGTCCTGTGCAGGACCAGGAGTTGGACTCGATGATCTTTGTGGGTCCCTTCCAGCTGGGCATATTCTGAGATTCTGGGATTCTATGATAACAGGGTTAGCATGTTGTCTAGAGGTCTAGAATCTCCTTTTAGGTATTTCCAAGCTGCATCCTACAGGTCTCTTGAAGGACTACATGTAAGATCCAATAGATCACACTTACACTGAGCATGTGCATGTCTTTTATCTTCTTTATCTTATGGTTTTATCTTCTTATGCCTCTCATATGATATAAAGGTGGTTGCTCCATAAAGGTTTGAGCTATGCAACTGAAATTGCTCTGTACACAAGATAGCTGGTGTAGTTCCTCAAACTGTAATTCCTCAAACTGTAGACTCTTTTTTCCACTAGTGTTTATCTCCACTACTTCTTCACACAAGAAGTTTGCAGTTAACTTGAAGACAAACCTCACAACTAGAAGATAAATGATGCTGGGAATATAATGGCTCTATGCAAAGTTTCATTCATGACTATTCTCTTCTGATGTTCATTCATCAGGTATACAGTCATTTTTCTCATGGTCCCTGCAATGGGAGAAAGAGGTTTTTGGATTAATGATTCAAAGTAAATGTTTCCCATGCAAATCTGTTCTAAGGTAGCAGATCTATTTTGATGCTGACTTGAAGTCAGTTAAAATGTTTTGAAGAAGCAGAAAGGTGATTTGAAATAATTCTTCTGTGGAACCTCAGTGATTTCTGGTGTGGGAGAGAGTGTCCTGTGCCCAGGAATGAAGTCCATGGGTACAATCTGTGGCAGTGACTGGTGGCAGGTTGGTGTGTCAGCAGAAAACCTGTGTTTGTGTGTGTCTCTGACAGACTCTGCATGAGCTCGCTGTAGCACACTCCTTTTCCCTCCCTCTGATGTCAGATGCTGCCCCATTTACTGCAGTGCAGCTCACTCAAGGGATATGTGCAAGCCTTCACTGTGCACAAGGTCCCCTACCTTGGGCCATTTGATCTGCTTCATTTGGCACAAGCTGTGCCAAGATGCTAAACTCTCCCCAGTGAAGAAGCCAGTAAAAGCAATTTACTGTTCCTACTCTAAGCATGAAGGAGAAGTGAAACAGGTGTTGCCTAAAATGAGGTGTGGAGAAAAAACTCCAGGCCAGATTTTAGTAGGAGGCAAGGTAAGGTTTAATTGAGTCCCCAGGTGTCCAGGAATACCCCACGCGCGCGCGCGAATGCAGGTGTTTCCACTTTTTATAATGATTTCCACCCAATCCCCATTCAGTTGCCACCCCTGGTCCACCCCCCGGCACGCCCTCTGGAATTGGGTCTGGGGTCGTTTTGGGACCCCTTCT
>JAWWES010000041.1:22708757-22775063 GCA_035583135.1 Lophotriccus pileatus | reverse complement strand
GCCCGGGGAGGTCCCTGACCAGGAATCGAACCTGGGTCTCAACGGTAACAGCGCTGCGTCTTAACCACTAGACCACCAGGGGCTCCCCAATTTAATATGTACTGATATTGAATTGCTACCACAGAAGACAAAACTGGAATACATAAAATTGCTTTTTTTGGATGACTGTATGAATTATCTGTGTTCAGAAGTGACATCACAGATACCCAAACTTTAACTTGTGAGTACAAGGAATTATAAAGGTGCTGGATTATTAGAAAATCCCTGTCCAAGGCTCAACTTCAAAGTTCCAAATTCAAACCATATGCTACATGGTGCTTAGTACCTAACCCCAGTGACTGTAGAGAAAATTAAGTGTAGGGATGCTAGAACAGAAGTATTTCTTAATAATGTTGTTATAAAGAAATATTAATCATCCACTTTCAAAATTTCTGTCATGGCTAAGTTTCTTTGTGTTTACAGGTAGTTGATCTATAACCCCTTTTAGTCTCCTGCTATTGAAAAATTTTGCTGAAAACTGTTACTCTCCACCAGAGAAAGATATTTTGTGAATAGACTAATTTTGGATAAGCTGTCCACATTTAATACACCATTTAGCTGAGCTCAAGGTGTTGGGGGAAGCTTGTTACATATGTTTATAGAGTATTAGAAAGTCATAAATGACACTTTATGGGGGCAGTTCAAATAGAGATTGAGAGACCAAAATTTTATGCTGTATTTAAACATCTACTACAGCAGCATTAGGGATTGAGTTCCACCTGAAGTAAGTCGATGTGAGATTTAGACCATACAAATGTCTCTGTGTCAATAGAGATCTTAGTAGAGATGTTAGCCTTTATCTGGTTGCCTCAACACAAATTCCCTCCACCATTTGAGGCATCATATGGCTTTTTGCTTGGCCCCAGCAGCTTCTCTGGAAATGAAGACATCCTATATGTCCTGTATCCTAATTGCTGGACCTCAGAGAATTTCTCATATACTCTGTGGCGTCTCAAATGACATTAAATGCCTGCATTTAGACAAATGAATTGAGTTTCTGAGGCTGACCAGCTGAATTGTTCTTCAGAAACCACTGCCTGCATGACCTAAAGTAGGAGATTAGACATATATGACATATATGACACCTGTATGCAGAAACTTATGTTCAGTTGTTTAATTTTGCAACAGAATAATACCGTTTATGTCAAAGATGACAGAAACACAGGAATCTGTAATACACTGTGTTGTACTTGGTAGTGATTTGGCAAAAATCCAGACCCATATTAGAGCACACCTGCAAGAGGACTTGTCGATAAGACTGTTTTGACCTGTTTCTGGTGAGATAAAGCCCTGATAGCTGCCTCTTCTGTAGATTATTTGGCCTGTCCTAAATTATGATGGTGGCACCTCTCTACTCTGTGTGGACTGTGTGTTTATGTTCTTGGGTAGTTTCAGATGATGGCATTGATGATGTAGAAAATCACCTATATGGTCAGAGGCAACACATACAGAAATAGATATTAATATCCCTGCCTAAAATGCAGGTTACATTTTTTCTGACAAAACTGTAAGGCAAACAGGGTGGGATTAGTTTCAGCTAAGTTTTAAATATATAGTGCAAGTCTTTACTGCCTGGACAGACACTTCAGAGTCAGAAAAGAGTAATAGTCACCCTGGGGTGAAATTCATCTCATCCTATTGTTGACATCTAAAATTAATCATGCTCTAGAATTGCCTATATATCTTTGTTGTCTATAAAGAAAACATAGCACAGTTAATTCAAAACTGGGAATCTATATTTCAGATGGCTGAAATTCACTGAAATGAATTTACCTGTAGCAGCTCTTCTCTTCCAAGAGTCATTCCACTTTGGAAAGAATGCTAGAGAGAATACTTTCTTTTTCCAGAAGATTTAGTAGTACTTAGCAGGCTTGCATTTCTTTGTTCAATATACAGACACCTTTAGGGCTTATACGGAACACTAAATAAATTGTAACTTGTTTGAGAACAAAGCCTGTTTTTTGCTTGATTGGGATAGAAAACAAGAGAAGTCACTGCATCAGAATTAACCTGGGAGAACAGTTACTTGAAACAGAGTGCTGCTGCTGTGCCACAAGGAAGAGGAAAATTCAATAATTCATTGCAGTAGAGCTCAAAACTGAATAAGATACTTGGATAGTCTTCCAGAAATGCTTAGCAGTGGGTTTGTATCTATTGGTGCTATTCAGCATTGGCCCTGGTAATACGTTTTCTACTTTAAAAACAGTGTAGTCTATGCTATTTCTATTTTATTATAATGGAGACATAAATCTTTGTCCTAGCACAGCATAGTAAAATGAAGTCTGAGTAACTAAACTGCACAGCACTCTACATTTCTATAAAGTGTTCATTCAATTTTGAACAGGCAACATGTTTTCTCTCAGATATGACATCTCCAATTTTATTTTCAGTGTTTATACATTGTCTGTTCTTTTGACAAGTAGCAGACAGTGTATAGTAAGCTATGTTATTATGTTGGAAAAAAATGCCAAATACATATTTAAAGAGACAAAAATATTTGAGTTAATCAGATGGAATTTTCTATTTGACAAGAATTTTCAGAATGGATCTGCAAGCCATTCATTGCAATGGGGATTAAGGTGGTGCCAATTTCAAGTTTTCTGACTTGGACAACAGATGTTCTTGTAGAACAAGTGCAGTAGGTTAATAACTGGGTCAGTGCTCCATTCTTGTCACTGCTCTTTTTGTGAGGGGAAGGTTTGTCCTGAAAAAACGACTGCAAAGGACAAAATGCCAGGTTCTGTCCTTGCTGTTTTACAATGAGTCTTCAGTAGATGCATTCAATATTTTTTAATTGATGTGCCTGCAATTGTCCCTAAAGTTATCTGTTTCTCACTTATTATAAACTGTAATAACAATTCTATTGATCAGTAAATGCCTTCAAGGCATAGTCTCATTCATGTTAAATTCTGAAAAAATAGAGATGGGTGAAACTTACTTCTTGCTTATCTTGAATGTAAAATGTGAATTCTTTTGAAGATCTGTAAGGATGTAGAATCTAATTCAGTTCCTCATTGCTATGTTTTAATTTCACAGCCTAACAGCAGCAAACTTAGCTTTTCCCTGGAGTGTGCAGGTGTAACACTGAGGATGTAGAGGGAACAGATCTGAGGCAGAAGAAAGCACTATTTTCAAACAGTTTCAATAGAAATGCTGCAGTTTAATATACGTACCTGGCATGTAAGTGGCTGTTGGATATCATGATTGTGTTGAGACACAGCAAGTTTCAAAGTCTGGTTTGTTCTCACAGTATATGAGAATTCCTTTTTCACAGTGCGTTGGCTAACCTGTGTTCATCTACAAGGTCTCAGGTTTATTGAATAATGCAGGCTCTTTTAAGTTGATTTTTTTATTCTTATCTCTTAATAGTCTTAGCATTTTTTTTAAACATATTATAGTATCGCAGATATCCTTTGACCAAAATCTGTTTTTTGATGTCAGTGCAGTTCAATATCTAGATGCTACACCTTTGTGCAGTTTCAACAGAAGTGGCCTATATTCCTCCATCTAGCAAAATTTTAATGAAGATATGAAAGGGACAAAATCTCCTATATCATGTGAAGGAAAGCACTTTAAAACATAGAGATCTAGGAAAAAGATAGAGAGAGGCAAAATTAAATGAGAAAACAATTTTTGCAGGGAAAGATTACATTGGAGGTAATAGAGGAAAACTCAGAAAACAAATGTAGGTTCCGGCTGTTTAGGAGAAGAAAAAGAAAAAGAAAAATTAAGAGACAGAAAGTTACTGAATTGCCTCAAATAACACTACGCTACACTGCTCTGAAAGAAAGCAGGAAAATCTGGAGCTAACCCTAAAAGGAAGGAGTAGGTGGGAAAGAGGAGGGGGAGAGACTGAGAAGGCAGAGGAGGAGTCAATCTTTCTGTTTTTTACTAAGAGAGAATAGTCTATATGGTGCACATTCATCCATCCTGCTGCAGTTCACAGCCTGCTGGGGAGTCACTTTTCGTTGGAACAGGCTGTGGAGTAAATGTTGAGAGTTATGGAATAATTCCATAACTAATCAAGGAAGGTGTGTTGCCTCCCTGGGGCCCGGGTAAGAGACATCACCAAGAAACTTTCCAGTCTGGAATGACCCACTGATTATTACAGAGTTTGTGAATATATGTAGGACATAAGTACATGTATTATGAAAAGCCTATGGAAGGAGCATGCATGTCAAAGCTCCTTATACTCCTTGTTTAGAGAGGCATACATCAGAAGAAGCTAGACTTCATTATTATAGTAGTGATATTTTTCAGGTACAGAAACACAGTAGCTTGAAGTTATAAATCACATGTCTGTAAGTAAAAGGTCCTTTCAGCAGCTTTTTGATTTTTCTAACCTTGACCTTCACCTACACATATACTCTTCCACATTGTAAGTGTGGATGACCATCACTAATAAGGAAATACATTTCATTTTCTGCTTTATAATTTTAGTATGATATGGCTGAAAGATTTTTTTTCCCCAGTCTCTTCTGAATGCAGACAAACAATTTTTCGATTTCTAGCCCATTCTAACCCTTACAACTGTGTACTGGTCTGTGAAATCAATTAGTAATCTGCTTTGATCGAGTGGAACTAGCAATCTATTTATGCTATTGCAGTATCACAGAATCATGGAATATGCTGAGTTGGAAGGGTTACACAAGAATTATTTAAGTCTAACTCTTAACCCTGCACAGGACCATACCCAAGAGTCACATCATGTGCCTGAGAACATTGCCCAAACACTTCTTGAACTCTATCAGGCTTGGTGTTGTGAGCATTTTCCTGGGGAGCCTGTTCAAATACCCAACCACCCTCTGGGTGAAGAACCTTTTCCTAATATTCAACCTAAACCTCCCCTGACACAACTTCAGGTCATTCCTTTGGTCACCACAGAGATCAGTGCCTGCTCCTCCTCTTCCCCTCACAAGGCTGTTGTAGAGTGCAATGAGGTCTTCCCTCAGTCTCCTCTTCTCCAGGATGAACAGACCAAGTGACCTCAGCTGCTCCTCATACAGCTTCCCCTCAAGGCCCTTCACCATCTTCATTACCCTCCTTTGGAAGCTCTCTAGTAGCTTAATATCTTTCTTATACTGAGGTGCCCAAAACTGCACACAATATTCAAGGTGAGGCCTCACCAGTGCAGAGCAGAGCGGGACAATCCCCTCCCTTGACTGGCTGCTGATGCTTTGCCTGATGCCCCCCAGGACATGGTTGGCCCTCCTGGCTGCCAGGGCACTGCTGACTCACCTGCAACTTGCCATTGACCAGGACCCCCAGGTCCCTTTCCATGGCACTGCTTTCCAGCATCTCATTCCCCAGACTGCATGAACAGCCTGTGTTGCCCCATGCCAGATGCAGAATCCAGCACTTCCCCCTGTGGAACTTCATATGGTTGGTGATTGCCCAGTTCCCTAATTTGTCAAGGCCTCTCTGCAGGGCCTACCTGCCTTCGAGGGAGTCAACAGCTCCTGCCAGTTTTGGGTCATCTTCAAACTTGGTTAGTATCCCTTCCAGCTCTGAGTCCAAGTAACTTAGGAAGATGTTGAAGAGCACAGGACCCGAGATGGAGCCCTGTGGAACCCCACTAGTGACAGGTTGCCAGTCTGATGTTCACCCATTCACTATTACCCTCTGTGCTCCACCTGTGAGCCAATTGCTCACCCACCACATGATGTGTTTATCCAGTTGTGTGCTGGATACTTTTTACCAAGAGTTTTTTTTCAAAGCTAGTGCTTTCTCATAGCTTACTGTGGGTTAATATTTGATTAAAAAAATATGAATTTTCTTATTAAATCATAGGATTTAAATGGATCTTGGTTTCTTCTTTAGCTTTCCCTTACATTTTTGTTCTTATGCAGAAGAAATGTATCATAATGTTTTAACACTAAAAGTGTTTTACAGTAGCAAGATTGACTTCATGCTAAGTAAGTTTTATTCCCTTACATTAGCTTTTGGAAACTAAAACAAACACATCAGTGGTTTTATGCCATTCTCTGCAAGACAGGAAAGAAATATGCAATTAACACTGCAAGCAGCTTTAAAAGCTTCTCTCCTAACAACAAAAACAACTAATAAACCCAACAGCTCGATTTCTTACATACTAAAGCATTCTCAGCTTGCATGTTGGCTGACATAATTTGTAATAATTAAGATAATTCTGAAATTGTTGTCATGACCAACTTCAGAATATGATATTGTTATACAACTGTGCCTCTCATGCTTCATATGGTAGTGAGAAGAGACATAGCACAATTTTTTTTTGCAGTAATACATGGATCTCAGTTGCCTTATGCCTCTCTCCTTTCAAATTCAGTGTAATCTAGTTAAATGTTTTTAGGAGACAAAATCCTTGATCAGGTGTTCTGCATTGTCCAGTTACTGAACTTTTAAAATGAAAGATTTTCAGAATGTTTAAGTGAAGACTTGAGGTATGAAATAATTATTGCATGAAGTAAAAATTGCAACATAAAATAATAAAAAGCAACACCAAAAACTAACTTTTTAGCAGAAATATTTGTTTTAGCTTTTCATGTGTAAATATGTTTGAAATGAATATTAGAATTCAAGGGGGTTTCTTATACGGATGCTCCCTGTTAAGAATATCCTTATTTTTTTTTTTTTTTTTATGACTGAGAACTCCAACTATTAAAAACACTTCACTAGAATGTAGTGACAGGTCCTGTATATGCACTAGGGGAACAGCATGCTGGAAACATCAACACTATATTATGAAAAGAGGAAAACATAGCAATACTTCTAGGTAAAAGCTACAGTGATAATGCTGCAGGAGACAGTAAACATGTTGATTCAAAGTTTTGCTGGAAACAAGGCTCTCTGCAGAAAGGAAGAGACCAGAAGGCTTTCAGAAAATGATAAGGAAAGTCTAAACATTAGACCCTCTGGATGAGAAACAGATAGAGCAAAAGGTGGAGGGACATGAACAAAGGCATGGCTGTAGTTCTGTAGTTGCTGACTGTACTGTGGGTATTCTCATAGCACCTGGGTGGCAATTGGTAATCTTGTAGAGAAGAGATGTTCTGGGAGAAATGAGATTCCCACAAGAAAAAGTGACAAATCCAGTTAATGTGAAGAGAAGATTCATCAAAGAAAGCTGTTCAGAATTAATCCTTGGTGCTAAACAGTTTTTCTGTGTTTCTTATATGACCAAAAAATACTTGCTAAGAAGATGTAACACTGCTGTGTTAATTCCTTTTGTGCTGAGTTAAGAATCTTTTTAATTGTTGTGGCTTAACCCTACAAGCAGTTGAACACCACACAGCCTTTTGCTCACTCCCCCACAGTGGGGTGGGGGAGTGAATCAGAAAAAAGGTAAAACTCGTGGGTTGGGAATAAGGATAGCTTAATAGGGCAAAAAAGAAAAGGAAAATAATAATAATAAATAAAATAATAATAAAAGACTATTCAAAACAAGTGATGCGCAAGGCACTTCCACCGACCCCACCAACCAATGGCCAGCCAGTCCCCAAGCAGTGGTCGTTGCCTCCCAACGAAATCCCCCCATTTTTATTGTTCAACACAATGCCATATGGTTTGGAATATCCCTTTGGCCAGCTGGGTTCAGCTATCCTGGATGTGTTCCCTCCCATCTTCTTGTGTCCCCCAGCCTCCTTGCTGGCAGGACAGACTGAGAATCTGAAAAGTCCTCAATTGAGCACTGGTCCTCAACAACTAAACCAATGTTATCAACGTTATTCTCATTCTAAATCCAAACTACAGCACTGTACCAGCTACTAGGAAGAGAATAAACTCTACTTCAGCTGAAGCCAGGACACTAGTGAAGATGAGCTCTGATTATTCTAAAAGACTTACGGTTCATACAGAGAGGCTTTATTATACGTTTCTTTGTGTTTTGAGTATCAAATAAGCCCTTTTTTTTAATTTTGACTAGTTAAACTTTTATCTGAGCTAAAGCAATAACAAGATGGTTTCATATACAAATATTGCAATAAAAGTTCCTACAATTAAGTGGAGTATTCCTATTTTTTCATCTTACTGTAAGAAAAAAATGAAAAGTAAATTAAAGCACTGGTTTAGGCAGGTCTGTATTAAAAAGATATTTTAGGGGTTGCTTTGAGAAAGGAGAATGTAAATATTTTTGCCTTTTTATATAAGAAAAACTCCTTTAATATGTTTTACAAATAGTACTGTAAGCATTACATTAATTATGAATTAAAAACCACAAAAATTTTAGTTCAAGAATGTGTAAAAAAAATCAATAAATACTTGGGCCATTTTTAGTTTTCCTCTTCAGTATATCAGACATGTGGCTTTTCTGCTTCTTTTTATTTTTTAAAAATTAGCATAGATTACCAATAGTTTTTTGGTTTTTGTTTTATTTGTTTCTTTTGTTTCTATGGGTTATGCTTGTTTGTTTGTTTTAGCTCATGAAACACTGTGTATAAATTTATTGCTTATTATCTGGGGAAAAAAAAAGTAATTCACCTTAGTGAAATTATGACTGAAATGATGCTCCAGAGCACTAACTCTGATGCAAATGTGAGAAGTGACTGATTAGGACTGTATCACCTGTCGCTGCAATTCAACATGACATAGTAGTGGGGTATGTGGAACAAGTAATCCAGACAGGAATTATATGTCATGAAGCTGGCAGATTGTCACAACCATAAATGTACACAATGCCAGAACTGCATTTCTTAATGACTCTTAATTTTTGTTTCACATTTTCATTTTTAAGGGCTACTCTCTCATTCTGCAGCCATCTCTTTGTTATGTGTTCGTGCATATACCTTGCATGAACACATAATCAAGAAAAGAATTTATTTCAAATTGAAATGTCTTTTAGCGTGAATGAAACAATTTCCATGCTTTGCTTTTATAAAGTATTTATGAATAACTTTGAAATAAACTTTGAATCACTGAAATAGTAGTTAAAATGAAATGAATCAGTTAGGTCAACATACATTTGGTCAACACTTTAGCCAGAAAAAGCTGTTCTTTTCTGGTGAAAAGAGTTGAGGCTGAAACATTTATTTCTTAGCATATGCCATTGCTCTTCCATGGTTTGCAGCCAGCCTAGAGCAGTACTAAACAAGCTAGCTGATGTACAGACAATCTGCTAGGCCTAGGAAGTCTCCCAGTTGAGATGAGCCACTTTGTGAATTGGAGGCTGAGAATGGTGGAGAGAATGGTCCCCAGCATTGCTATGTTCCAGATTAGTCTACCAGGGGTTGCTACAGCTAAATGAGTTTGGTTCCAGAGAAGTGACCTGGAGCATCATTCCCACACTTAGCACTGTGGTTAGATGATTGAGACTACAGCTGAAATGGCTATAGCCATCCTGTTCTTAGCCTAAGGGGAGGAGAGATGTCAGCCACTGAGATGAGAAGCAAAGAGTAAGAAACCCCAAGTACCCATATACCGATGCATCAAAGCATGTCTAAAATACCACTCTGGTGGTGATTAGAAACAAATCCTCATCTCAAGCACAGTGGAAACCTTCACACACAAAGAATTAATAACTAAACAAAGCCTTTAACCTAGTCTAGGAAAGGAACTGCTAGAAAGGATCATAACATTCACTGAAGAGCTCAGAAAAATTACCAGTTGTTTGTTCTACACCTTTTACTACCTTGTCAGACAAGTTATTTGAATAGTTAAAGGCATTTATATGAGCAAAACTATGAATAATAAAAACATATGCACAGAAGAATAAAGATACACACCTAAACCCTCAAATTAATGAATCCCCTTCTTTAAAATCAGTAGCTTCAACATTGTCTGTCATACTATATTTTTAAAAAGGCATGAGAAATCTGAAGTATTACAATTTCCAGACTCTAAACTGTGCATTGTAAAGAAAATAATTACTATCCAAATGACAATGGTTACCTCTGCTTATTTCCCTTCAATATCGTTTTCAAAATCTCTTTGAAAATCTGGTGTCTAACGGTGATTGTAAGCACTGTATTGGTAAACATTTACTACGTTCAAATAATCATGTTATTTTACAAGTAGTCCTTTGCCCATATGAGCTATCAAGAAATGTCACACACATCTTTGGTAGAACATCGTGTTTTTCAAAGATAGTAAACTTACTAACAGAGGTTACCACAAACTGCAGTATACCCAGAGCAGAAAATATATGTATTTTTGTGGAAATAGGAATAAGCTACAGAATTCTTATTTCTTTGAACCAAGTGATAAGTTATTTTAAACTATGTTTTCAGTTATTATTCTTCTCTCTACATTCCATTCTCCATGTCTCACAGGGCACTACTTTCTTTATATTATATTTTGTCTCATATTATGCATGTGTCCTTATGTCAGAATCCATCCACATAGATTGCTATTCTCCCTTGCAGAATAATAAACAGTATCGTGGAAGAGTTGTTCCCTATTTGTTTGAGCTGTTTCAGCCATCAGTGTTAAAGTCCAATGGCTTCTAGTTGTCTGTAAATAGCTTTGTCTTTAGGGCTTGGAGGGCAGTTTATTTTTCCTGAAGCACAACATAAATGTGATGCAGCTGAAGAGATATTGTAAATGTACCCAAAATGCTATAGGGCCTTGACTTTGCCAGAGTGAGAACCATGAAATTTTCCAATATTCAGAGTTTTAATACAAAAACTTGTATGCACATGGCAACTTCTGTGTGTCTTTGGGAAACGGACATCATTAGATGCTGTTTAACTTCTTTTTGTGGGATGGGGATGAGAATGACATATTATGCTATATTCAAAGACTTGAATGTTTTTCTGATCTATGTCTTGTGTCCTCAACAGCTGAGTACTTCTTATAAATATGGAGCTTTATCTACTCTATACAGAGCAGGTAGAATATGCTGTGTTTTTGTGGACTGGGGAAATAGTCATGTACAGTCTTCAAGATTTGAAATTATAATGGATTCATCATATAAATTGCCATCTGGGGATGAAGGGTCAAGTCTTTATAACATCGTTCATAGCTTCCTTAAGCATGAGTGAATGAATGCAAATGAACAAAAGGTTGGGGGCTCTTTTTTCATTTTTTTGGTGGATGATTAGAGAGTGAATCTAGTGAAGACAAGAGGGCATGCCAATAACTTTAGTAAATGCTTTGACTTGACTAATGAATCAAACAAACCTTACTACATTAATAGGTTGGGAACACGCAGAAGAAAGGAAAATGTAGGTGGTGTTTTTTTGGGAACACCTATGCGTCCTAATGAATGCAGAACCCAGGTTCTGTCTTGTTAGATATATGTATATCAAGTCCTTGTCAGAAAAGCTAGGAAAATTATAAACATATAAACATTTAGACCAAAGTGTTAAAATTATGTATATAATTCACTTGGTTTATGTTTCTATTCTGGGAAAATCTGAACAGCCACACTACATTGGTTGTAGTGACCTGAGCTCCATTGATTACACCTCAGTTCCCATCTTGCTTCACACTAGTGGTATCAGTAAGGAGAGGAAAGGATTTTAACTTGCAGCAAAATATGAATCCTTTTGGCATACCTGTCATGACAGCTTGAATTCATGGTAAGCATAGATCTGAGACTCTACTCCTTGACCCAAACGCTCCAGTAGAAAAGGAAAATAATTAGTGCATATACTTACCTTTTTTATGGTAGAGTAGACAGAAGCATAACCTACTCTATTCTGAATTAATATAATGATGTGATAGTCTGCTCCTGTCTGTGGTATATTAATAAATTAAATTGCTACAATAATGATATTTACTTTGAAGCAACATGAAATAGACTCTTCAGCCTTATGCAATTAAACCCAATTCTATAATTATATGGTTCTAAAACATTCCATATTAATAGGAAAGCATAATTTATGTGTATTTTATTTAATCTACATAATTTTAATATTATATGTAGAGTAGAAGCGGCAAGGCACCAGAAACAATTTTATACAGGATAATTAGGACACAGAAAAATAATGATGAACTATATGTTAGAAAATAATTTAAAAAAATTATTAACAAGTTAAAAATTAGTTTTTGATCTTGGAAAATCATCTTTTAAGAAACAAAATATAGGAAAGTAAGTTATCTCGTGAATAATCTGTTTTGTTTGGAATTGTTGTACAGAAAACAATTTTGTTTATGTGCACTTGATTATAATCCCCAACTTAACCTTGAGCTGTGCAATTATTTCATTGCTGTCCTATTTTGGAAAGAGAGTATTTTAACTAAATAAAATGGGAAAAAAAACCCCTAAAACCTAATAGTTTATTTGCTATGACAAGACCACTTGATAAGTACAACTTAAAACATTATTTTGTCAGAGATAATATCGACCTTCATATTTTTATTGCAATACCTACTTACTCAGACTGGGAACTCTCCTTAGAATCAAACATCAGTATTAAACCAAAACCAGGCTATAAATCTTTCATACTTCAATTTGAGTCCAAGATGAACTCAGTGCACAGATCTGTGGATGTAATTCTTGTTCTTTCCTATATATGAAATTAGGCAAATAGCCTTTTATTTCCCAGTAAATAGAACTTTATCAGCAACTGTTATTTTTTACACAAATTTTTCTTTTTTCTTTAACAACTACTTTTATTTGTTTATAACATAATTTAAAAAACCTTTCTGTTTCAAGAATAATTTATAACTTTAGAGCATTAGTTAAGGTTTCCACATTCTGGAAGAATCGAACAGCAGCAAAACCAATCTCTGATAACCTTGGCTATGGCTATGGAAGCTGAGATTTGGCTATGATACTGAGGCATTCCACCTCTTTCTGTGTATGCATAAAAAAAAACCCAACCCAACCCAAACAAACAAAAAATCAGTGTCCAGTGAAAATTATTAATTTCTTTAAAATAATCATTTTGAGATTAGGTGATGGTATCAAGTTTGTAAATCAGGGATTTTATCATAATATTGGCCTAAGTTTTCTTTTGTACCACTCTTTTCCTATTAATGAAAATTAAAATTCTACGCTTCATCCCTTAGAATGGTTCAGTGAAATATATGACTTAGACCTAAAATATAAAAGTGTGCCATGCAAAGCTACTACAAAAGGGTTTTCTAGTCAATCAGAGCTTCTGAATTATTCTACAGTCTGGCACTGCACAGTTCAAGCTGCAAGTTCCTGTAAGCTGCCGTAGCAGTGGATGTCAGGAAAATGAAAAGAACAGGCGTTTCATCACTGCTTTATTCTGTTGAGACAGTTTTCACATATTTTCATGGGTGGCACAACCATTCGTACATTTGAATTGATCATGGTAATGCCTCTGTGCAGTGACAACTGATACAAATGAGATAAAAAGGAACATTTAGTCATCAGATGATAACTTTTCTGTTTAAAATTATCTCCTAAATTAAATGGGACAATAACTGTCAGGAATTAGTACTGAAGGGGACTAAATCTGGAGCTGCCATTATGTGTTAAAAATACCCTGCCATTGATATTTTCACTATGCATGGCAAATAAATCCACAATTAGTATTAGCTTTGAAGAATGATCTGACAGGTGAATGGGCCACAGAATCAGGAAACACACTCAAAACAAAATTAATAAGGTTTAGAATGTGAATATCTAATTCTATTAAATTTAGAACAACATAATGGGGAACACAACAAAATGTATGATATGGACACCAGTACAAAGCTTTCTGCGAAGCTCTAAATCTGCAAATTGTGTCAGAGTAGATAGAATCTGCCACACTCTGAAGACACTATTCTTGTCTCTGACTTTCACTAAGTAACCACAATCTCTTTCAGCAACACACAGAAATCTGTGAGATTGGAGATTACTTTTTACCCAGGGAAATGCATCAATTTAATTTGTGAGAAATATGCTCTGGACAAATACTCTGGAATGTCATATGAGGATTTCTTCAATTTTGAGGGCATAATATATATATTTTTTTAAATTATGAACCAAATTATTAATTTAATGATACCATGATGCAGAATATTGTGTCACATGAGACATGACATTAATTATTTCCAGTGGTGTGTTTTTTGCAGATATACTCCGTAGCATTTTGTCCTGACTCCGTCCAGGACAGGCCAGAATTTTTGCAGTAGCCGAGAGGGGGCATGGCTAGGACCCGAAGGTAATTTTATATCACCTCATTTTATTGCTGGGGGTGGGGGAAAGAGTCTTCTGGGGAGAAAGGGTCCCTTCCAGTCAAGTAAACGTGGTGGAGGGATCTGTCCAGCATTGTCTGTTCCCAGGGGGTTTCCGGGTCAATCTTTCTTGTCGTTTGTACTGTTGCTGTTACTGTTCATTTTTTTTGTCTCATTGCTATTTCCAGCAAATTGTTCATATCTCAAGCCATGATCTTTACCTTTTGTGTCTCTAGTTCTCTCCAGCCTGCCATAGGGGGAGAGGAAAGGGGAGAGTGAAGAAGTGAGTGAGTGGCACATGGTTTGGAGAGTCTTGGTGGGGACACTGAGTTGGGCAGTACCGTTCCTAACCCATGACATGTTTACATTTTCATTCATTGAGATTTTTTTATCCAGATACTGAAAGAACTTGACGAGCCCTCTGCTGAATGTGGGTTCTCATTCCTTCTCTTCTACAGCCATTAGTACTGAGATTGGTATCTGTGTAGCCAGACAGTGAACAAGGCCAGGAATGGATCTAAGTTAAAACTAACACAGAAAAAAAACCCCGGTGGTGGTGGGAGAAAGGTTAATTTAGCTCAGTCCAGCTTGTTGCATGGCTCCATATGTACTTCTGCTGGCTTAAGGGAGAGGGAGCAAGGGACTGTTGAGGAATGAAGAGTGAGGGTAAAGTTAGAGACTATACAAGTTCAGGCAAGCTTGAAGTGTTCACAGAGCCCTATGTAGTGTTTGCCTTGGTAATCTGTTGCAACTCCATCACTGCTATGCAGTTTCAGAACAAAAAATGCTTTTAAAACGCCAGTTTTTAATTAGAAAACTGATAGAAGAAAACAAAATCTAGCATGAATCACCCTGTGATCATGAAGTTTTGTCTACTATTGTGTGGATTTCTTTTTATCCAGCTGTGATAGCTTACATTAGCTAACTACATCTTCCTCTCCTTAGAAGAAATCACAAATCATCTCAGGAAAAAATGCAGTCATTAGTAAGAGAAAATTTATTTCTCTTAAGGCAAAGTATTATTGTTTTATGATAAGAGCTATAGAATTTAGCTCATTATGTATAATAGAACCATTAGAAATAAAATAGTGACATTATTTTTGAGATAGACTGTTCACATATAATTTAAAACATAAATGACTGGTTAATACTAAAAGAAGAATCAAATACAAAATACCACTCCTACTATTTAAGGCTCTACTCATGCTGCAGGAAGGGACTAGGCTTTTTTTTTTTTTCCTACAGTTAAATATAAGTGCATTTTTAAAAGTAGGAAAATAAAAAACATGGATCTGGGAGAGATCTTTTTGATACTAATCCCAATGCTTTGTTACAAGAGACATCATCATCATATAATCCTCTCCTAAATGATAACCCGTGTTTGAAAGTCTTTACCAAAATCTCACTCCTTTAATATTCTAAAACTTTCAATTTTTTCAACTCCTCAAGTGACCAATTAACTTACATAACTAGAGAATCCACATTTTCTCGCCAAAGTCTGGTTTACCTAGGATTGTAGAAATCTTATTTTGTGCCTCTTTTGCCTCCTCCAAGCCATATTTTAATATAGAAAGGTAATAAAACAATGATAGCACTCATTACTAATTCTGGCTTTCCAAAACCAAACTTTGATTGGCAAAATAACTAAATGTGCCTTTCCTTTCATACAGTGTGGTGGGATATTGAGGGAGTTCAATGGAGAAAAGTAGGGTTGTGTTTTCATGTTCTCCAGTGCAAGTACCTGCAGTTGACTCTGACAGTAGACATGCCTCTTTCTGTGTTGTTTCTCTTTGGGTTCAAGTAGTAGATGAAGTGCTGACATAAAGATATCACACACCTTTGAATTTCTCTTATTTTGAATCTTTTGAATTAAAAAGACTTATCAGGAAGCATTCCCAAAGTCGGTAAAGATGAGGCCATGTTGTTTTGAATGGGGGGTGAGACTAGATCTATGAGGATATGAGCCATGGCATGCTACTTGCCCTCAAAGCCAGCCAATAATCCACGGTCCATTTTGTTTCCAACTATAAATATCCTAGTCAAAAGGACTGGACTGTAAATTATGTTTCTATTCCTAAACTGGTGAAATAGCTCACTTATTTTTTGTTTCTAGACCATACACACTATTTCTCTTTATTTTGCTTAGGTAGGAAATCACATGAGCTCATGTCAATGAGGTGTATAAGGTTACACAATCGCAATGCCTTTCACAATCCCCTTGATGCAGGAATGTGCTTGGTGAAAAATAAAGATCTTTTTTAGCAGTGATACCACAGCTGTATTTAACAGTACACAATAGTTAATGTATTCTGTCCTTGTGAAATGTAACAAAGAGACTGCAGTTTCTTTAGAAAAATTACTCAAAAGAGATGCAATTTTAAAAAACAAATTATAGCTAATTTAATATTCTCCTAAATTTCCTAATAGCTTTTTATTTGTTGACTATTAGTCTGATAAACAATCTAGAATTATTTCTGTCACTTGACTGGATAAAATATTCAAAATTCTGTAGTCTAAAAATTTTCAAAATCATACGGTAACTTTTATTTATCAACTTGAAAGTTAAGACCTCTCTTTCTGTGAACTCTCCTGACAAAGAGTACTGTCGTAATGTTCACAAAGGGAAAACAAAGTTGTGGGTGTAATACAAGTCTATTTTACATATATAATTTATCCTGTATATTCAAAATAACCTTTGAATAAAAAGTATGTTGCTCGCAAGACCTACTTACATTTCTTTAATAGATGTATTTTTATTTTCTTGTTCACCAGTCGTATTTTTGTATTTCTATGTGACATTAATCTTGTAGAAACATACTACCTACAGCTCTTACAGTACTTCATATAGGATTAAGAAGCTGTTAGAATTCTCTCCTCTTAGACTGGGCAATGTTTGATGCATTCAAAATATTGTGCTTTGAACTAGAATAAATGCTCCTTGCTGTGCAAGCAGCACCATCAACATGAGATGATAAAAAAACTTCCTTTGTCTTCTTTATTTATATAAAAAATGGAATTAACAGCAGTAATAGCAGCAGTAGTCAGGATAGTGAGATTTTGATTGAATTTTTGGTGGAAAAAGAGAGTAACATAGCCAAGTTTAGCCAGCTAATACTGACTCAGATAGTCACTCACACTTCAGCACTTTTCTTCACTTCTGAGATGAACATATTTAATTTTAAAGAGGTTTAAAGTGTTCAGTCAGAAAAAACCCCAGAAATTTTCAAGTAAAAGTGTTCCAGCAAAGATTTTATATTGTAGAATTTGGCAAGAAACTAAAGAAGTTCCCAAGTGCCACTTTACTCTTTTCTTCTTTTCCTTGAAGCCCCAAATTTAGAAAGTAGAAGCACAAATAGCCTTCATTTAATTATATATAAAACACATGAACTGCAGGTACACTGACATTGGCTTGTTCTTTCTGATTGCAGACTGCTGCTAACTGAAAGAGAGTTACAAGAATGGTGGACTCAAACTCTCCTTGTTAGAGGTGGCAGTATATAGTTCAGCAGCTACAAGTACTATCTTGAGAGATTCAGGATGCAGATTAGGGAAAAAATTCACTATAAGGATATTTCAACTTCGGAAAAGTTCCTTGAGAGAGGCAGGGAGTCTTCATCCTTGGGGTTTTCAAGACTGCACTAAACAAAGCCATGATTGAATCAGTCTAGTTCTGTCAATAGCCTTGTTCCATGCAGCAGAAGCAGATCAACTTTAGCTTGATTATTGTGCAGAGTAGGCCATGTACAGAGATAATTTCCAACTGGTGCTGCTATGATTTTACTGAATACTTGAAATCCCATAGCACAACATGCAATACATAAAGGATTTGTTTAGTCCTATCAAATTCCCATATTAACTTTTCCAACTCAATTGATCTAAAGGCAGATTTGGAAATTTCAAAAAATACTGGTACGGATAGCAATTGAATGCTGCAGGCACATCTTTGTTCTTGGTTATTGTTTGATCTAACTATGTTTAAAATCAATTTTAGCAGATAGGTTAGCAAATATTTTAGATATTTCAGAGAGATACACAGAGAGGATAATTTATTGTACTGAGAAGAGAAGGGACGGTTATTATTTTTCAGCTAGTTTTACACTTACAGGAGTTACACTTTCATGTCTGAGACAGCCAGAGCCATAGGTTAATCAATCAAGAGAAACAATCAGTTTGTGAGAGTATTCCTGCTTTCTTTTGGTAGCAGTCTAAGATAGGGCACGTGAGTCACCTTCTGAAAATGCTGATTTATCTGCAATATGGAGTTTCCAAGATGACTCAGACATAAAGATTTTAAATACCTAAACTAGGGCACAGGGCTTGACACTGTATGACAGAATATATTTTTATTTTATACAACAAAGCATTAGAGGAAATCAAGCAAGGTTACAGCTTAGTATCCTAATTCGAACTTTCATAACCTCAATATTACGTGTTGAGATATCTGATGCTGGTGGATTACTTTTAAACACATTAGAAAAAGGCTTTAAATTATTACTACATTTGGAGGTACAAATACTTCAAATAATTTCAGCTGCTTTGATCCTGTTTTTATTTTCCCTATGACGTATATAACAGAAAGTCTACAGAAAAAAAAATAAAAGGGGAACACTTAATACATTAAAGTGTCATCATACTATATAAGCACATATTGTATAATAATAGCAACAGTGAAAAAGAGTAATGCTGGCAACAACTCTGTTTTGTGACAAAGTGTCTTTCACATTCCTTTGGCTAAATCCAAGTTAAAATTTCCCTTGATCAATTATTCAACAGATTTCATGAAAGGAAGAAAGTCTTTATATATTCTTATTCAACTGTAATGTAAGTAACCTTCATCTTCAGAGCTGTCTTTGGGTGACTTGGTCAGAAGTATGGCAGTGCATTTTGGTATTGACTGATGTCAGCATATACAGTTTAGTCCTAAGATTTCAGGGTTGTTACACCCATCAGACCTCTAAGAAACAAAGGATGACATGATAATATCTGGGCTGAAGCATACATCATGAAGGTAATGTTGAGTTACACGAGAAAAAACCCCCACATTTGTTCTTCATGAAGACAACAACTTGACAGGTCAAGAAAAATTGTGAAAATCAGAGTCACATGGCCATTTATGTTGTGCTCTAATAAATCCATTCACTGCACTGGAATCAATCACTCTCTTTATATTGTTGACCTGCCTCTTAGTACTCAAGTGATGCACATCTATAATAAAGCTATGGAATAGTCAATCTTGGTCTAGCTATTTTCAGCTTGCTAGTGAGAAATAATTTTAAATAGTATTTGTTGATTCCTGTGGAGTTCAAGTCAACTTGCAGTGATAGTGAGAGTGTAACTGAAGCTGAAATAATTTTCTAAGTATTCTTGCTTGGTCAGAATTGAAATGAGTTGTTAAAATTCTAGAGGATCAAGCTCTGCTTATTATTTTATGTTTATTATACCAGCCTCTTGGAAGTTTTCAGACTTCTTCATAATTATAAATCTAAACCTGAATTGAAGAATGTATAGGCCATGCTGCCTAATGATACCAGAATGTAAGTACAGATTTTGGTCCCATTAATAAAATTTTATTGCAGATCTCAGTGTATTGTACTGGCATATCTCATATGTGTTAGATAAGCATTTGGCATATATATGCAAGTGTTGCAAAGCAGGCAGCTGACTGAGCAAAAGCACCAGAAGGTGGCAGTTTGTTTTGATTTGCTCTATCTTAGCCATCTGGGGAGTGAGGCACTACTAACAGGAGAAATACAACTAATGCTGTTTAAAGAATCTCACAGCAACTAGTGTAAAAGTATATAAACCTGAAAAGGCACAACTAATTACTGTTTATTGATTTCTTACAGAAAGATTTACTCATGGTGCTTGTGAATGGAACTGCAGATTAATAAATGCCTTGGTCACATTTGCTGAACATTTTCTCATTTCCTTTAAAGAGCTTGTCTTGAGACATTTCCTTTAAAGAGCTTGGCATTTGGGTCCATAATCATAGATTGGGGTACATTGGATTTATTATTATATGTATTATGTTACAGTGTTGTTGTTGTTATGGTATGTATGTATATCATAGAATTAATTAGTATTATTGCTGTCTACAGCATCCTGATAGGGTGAGCAGCTCATTGTGAGAGGGACAGCAGGGGATGCTCATAAGCAAAAGATAAATCCTGGTGGAATTACATTGCCATAAAAAGAAATAGAACTTCCTTTACCAATTCATTCAGAAACACAACCTAAATTTTTTGTGGGGAAAAAAAAAAAAGGACTAGGAAATAAAAATATACCTAATGTGTCTGATTTTGTAATAAAGGCTTTTATTGAAGTTTACAGTATTTTTGAGATGGGATCAGCACCTCAGAACGGCACACTAAGCTCTTATAAGACTCAGAATGGGACAAAATAAGCGGGGCAACTAGTCAGAAGACTAGGAACCTAAAAGAAGTGGCAATTGGCTACAGTGATCTTCAGAAAGGGAATAACGCACAGAACAAAACAGGCCTAGTAGCCTTTCTGAGAGGTAAAATAACCTGTGAGTCTAAAGAATGGAACAGGCAGGGCACAAGAAAGTGAATTTCAGAAAAAAATAAAACATACCCTTTTTTTAACACAGAGGAGAACTGTTTCTGGACATTTTCTCATGAAGAAAAAGAAGAAGGAGCTACAAGAAAGAGATTTACTATGGCTTCATGAACTAAAACTATCTCATTCCATGTTTCATGTCAATCTGTTTCAATATTGAAAAAGCCTATTTATTCTACTTCAGAGAGCTAACTTAATTTTATCTAACAGGTTTCCTTCTTGGAGAGAAAATTTGAAAGATTTCCCTTTGAAAAATTAATAATCAACCCAGATTTAAAGTCAAGGATCATCTTTAAAAAAGTCAGCTTGATCAGTAAATAGAGAAAATAATAGAATATAGATTTCACAGTAAGGGATCATCTCTTCAGTTAGGAAGTCTTAGCACTGTTACACAATGGTTGGCAAAGAGAAAGTGGACAAACCACGTATTACTCAAAAGTAGCCTATAAATCTGTAAAGGCAAGCTGTTTAGCTGATTAATTTCTTTCCTAGCACTCTGTATTACACTAAACAGCACACAGACTTCCTGCAAACTGCAAGCTTTCTTGGAAACTTGTTTTACTACTGTTCCATGTTTTTAAGTTTGTATTGCTTCTCAGATATCCTTTAAAAAACCTGACTGTATTACCTGTGCACTCTTAATTATCACTAGAAAGGTGAAGGCAGTTAAATTCAGTCTTTTTCAGACACTCAGTATTGAAATACAGTTATGTCCCCAAAAAGCCACCTTTTGTGTCTGAGGTTGTCTTTTAAGTTTGGCTCTTTCAGTATAGCCACAGTCTATCATTTATATGACTAAAAGGGACAGTATGAAATGTATGTGACTGAACATACACTTTGAGGTGCATATTTGAACATTTCAGAGAAAACAGATTTGTTATGATCATTTGTGTCATCCAAATTCTCAATGAAAATACAAAAGTCTATTACTATCACATTTAAATTCATCTTAATTTTGAATGAATAATCTTGCTACATATTTGTTGTGCTTCAGGCATTATTCTCATCAACACATGCAAGAGCTATTCACATGGGAAGTGATTCCAGTTACAGGTGGTACATAGCTCCGTTCTGCTCCTTTGTTTTTGCATGTTAACCTTTCTGCCAGTAATAGCTATTATTTCTCTTGTTTAAATAACCTAAGAACTGCATACCATTGTGGCTTAATAATTACCATTGACACACAGTGAATTCACACAGTGAATTTCTCAGTTCTCCTCAGCTACTCTGGCATATTTTGTGTGTTAGACATGCCACTCTTTCACAGTCATGGCTCAAGCGCAAAGTACTGTGATTGAATAAGCATATGCTAATTTACAATTTCAACACTGTAGTAGGAGCAATTCAAGACACTTTTAAAAATCTGTGAAACACAATGATTTTTCTTTTCATGTTGTATACTCTAGAGTCTCCATCAGATGATGCCATACCTAATTTTATTTCTTTGTTAAGGTACTTTTTTTAAATTAAGTATCACTCTAACAAGTTTTTAATATGACATGCATTGGTACTAATGATGTGAAGTGTTGATAAAAAAGGAAACTGTTTCATTTTTAGGACAAAATCAAGATTGAAAAAACTCCTCTGTATTGTTCTGCTGTAGGTGGAAGAGACTTAAAACCTGATAATATACACCAGTCTGGATATAAAGAACTTTACTGCTCTTTATGCATAATT
Organism: Lophotriccus pileatus; assembly: GCA_035583135.1. Taxonomy (NCBI): domain Eukaryota; kingdom Metazoa; phylum Chordata; class Aves; order Passeriformes; family Tyrannidae; genus Lophotriccus; species Lophotriccus pileatus. The sequence continues at coordinate 22,752,719 of JAWWES010000041.1, read as the reverse complement.
CTACCCAGCTCTCTACCATGTGTTCAGAAGGCTGATGAAAGGCTGCTCTTTTCCAGTCCTTAATAGCTATATAGGTAGTAGACCAACAAGAGAAACTTGGGGGAAGGTGATGAACTTCAGCATCTCTGGTATACTTGAAAAAATCTTTAGAAAAAAATTATTCATCATTCTTTTTTAAGTTCTGTGGTTAATATATGTGAGTAAATATAGCTTCTCACCTTCACTCCAAAAAGAAAAGCCTGAATAAAAATAGAACACCAACCAAACAAAAAATTAGGTCAATGTAATTTTGGGATCAAAGAGCAAAACTGCAAACCTACTTTAATTGCACAATATTACATATGGCTGCAATAGCAACAGATGAAGAGGGCACATCTGTTTGGGATGCTGGGTCTGTGTGTATTGTTAGGTAGTGGAGTCTTTCTGAAACACTGTATACATCGAGCTGTACTGTACATCATTTATTCATTACTACCTTTGGAGATAGCACACTAAGTAGTTGAACAGCCTTGTACCTCAGGTCTCATAAAGGGAGATATATTTACAGGGGCCACTAAGCTTAAAAGAATAGCATACACAGTATACAGTGGGTGATGATGACTGAGGGGAAGCATGAAGAGGGTAGGACATTTATACTCTTTTGGCGCCATTAATTTTAATTTGAAACTTGGGTCTGAAAGGCAAATTGAAATGAGCAGATAAGACTCTACAAAAGGTTCCCTTGGATTCTGAGCCTACCCAGAATAATGAACAGGGCTGATATGCTGAATATTAAGTAACTTGGAGATTTGAGCTGATACAACTCCCTGTCATTCAGCTATATCCTGGCCTGCGCCTTTCATTATGCACTTGGGAACACCACTGCTTGATATGGCACTTTAGGAGAAATGAAAGACATTCTATGCCATGTGAGTGGTAAACTCTGGGGCCAGGACTGTCACCACCCTTTTTTAGAAGCACTGCATGAGAGTCTTTGAGTGTGCAAATTCAATCACTGCATTTTACTGGGTGTAGCCTCTAAAGACAATAAAGCACTGCCCATGTGTTCCTAAATAGTTGTGTCCTGCTGCAGTGGGTTGACCCTGGATGGACACGAGTTACCCACCAAAGCTGGTCTATCATTCCCTTCTGCAACTGGAGAGAAGACAGAAAATGTAATGAAGGGTTCATGTGTTGAAATAAGGACAGAGAGAGATCACTCACCAATTACCATCACAGGAAAACAGACTTGAAGTGGGGATATTAATTAAAATAATTACTAACAGAATCACAGCAGGATAATGAGAAGTAATATAAATCTTAGAAACAACATTCCTCCACCCCTTCCTTCCTTCCCCCCTCCCCCCACAGCGGCACAGGGAGATGGGGAATGGGGGTTACAGGCAGTTCATCAGAGGTTGTTTCTGCTGCTGCTCAGGGAGAGGAGTCCTTCCCCTGCTTCAGTGTGGGGTCCTTCCCACAGGAGACAGTCCTTCACAAACTTCTCCAACATGAATACATCCCACAGGAAATGATTTTCCACAAATTGCTGCAACGTGGGTCACTTTTCCACAGAGTGCAGTCCTTCAGGCATAGGCTGCTCCAGCATCGGTCCCCTACAGGGCCACAGGTCCTACCTGAAAAAACCTGCTCCAGTGTGGGCTCCTCTCTCCACTGGTCCATAGGTCCCTAGTAGGACTCTACTCCAGCATGGTCCTCCCATGGGTCACAGCCTCCTTCAGGCACCCACCTGCTCCAGCATGGATCTCCTCCATGGGCTGCAGGTGGGTCTCTGCACCCCCGTGATCCTCCACGGGTTGAGGAGCATAGCTGGTTCACTGTTGGGGTTTGGAAGTTGTTAACTCGTCTATCATTGGTTTCTGTGTTGCCATGGTTATTATATTGTCTCCTTGCATTGGCCAGCTGAGTGACCAATCCCCACCTGCCCCCAGCAGCCCTTATAAGCTGGGGAGATTTGAATAAACTCTCTTCTTCTTCGCTGCTGCATTCTCGGTGTGCTGCGTGGTTTCTGTCTCTCCGCCGCCTGTCCCTGCCACGAGGGACGGGCGGCGGGGGGGTGGTCTCAGCCCTGAAAACCTTCACAGAGTTGTCTGCAGGACCCTCCCCAGAGAAACCCCTCTAACTTCAACAGATACCCTAACTTCAACAGTTCACCGTGGTCTGCACCACAGGCTGCAGGGACCTTCAGCTCTGGTGCTTGGAGCCTCTCCTCCACTGACCTTGGTATCTGCATTGTCATTCATGTGGTCATTCTTCTCTGGCTGTAATTTCATCTGCATGGTAATTTTTTTTCCTTTTAAATATGTTATCACAGAGGCAATACTATAAATCCTTTGGCTGTTGGCAAGTCCATCCTGGAGCTGGCTGGAATTGGCTCTACCGGACACGGGGGAAGCTTTTGGGAACGTCTTACAGAAGGCACCTCTGTAGCCCCACTACTACCAAAACTTGGCCACACAAACCCTATACACCTGCCTTCATTGCCTGCTTGTTGCACAGTGCTTGAATGGACAGAAAAAATGTTTGTAGGAGAAAAGGAGTAGGGTAGGGAAAAGCAATGTCTGTAGAATAGCACCTAGGTGTTCAAGTGAATGAAACGGTCAGTTAATAGCTTACGTGGACAGTAAGGATCCAAGAACTTATTCAGCCCTATAATGATCCATGCGTATAGTTTCATGTATCTAGATATCATCAGATGCATTAGCTCAACAGCAACACATGACACTAAAGTAATTTATATACTAGCACTTTTATAACAAGAACTTAGGCTTCTAGCAATTCATTTTCCTGCCTTGTGAAAGAAGAAAGACAGAACCTGACAGTTTTGACTGATGAGTCCAACAACTATAATGAATGAAAGTATATTTCTAGCTGCCAGATATAATGTGCTAACTATAATGTTACTGAACAAAACTATTTTGGTAAAATACCAGCAAAAGGAGGAACTGGAGCACTTTTTTTACCTCTTTGAGCTTATCTTAACTAAGAAAGAAAAGCCTAATGTGTTTATATTCATGCCAGTCTTAGCATCTTGATTTGTTCCTCTGTGTCTATATAGATTTTTTTTTTACTTGTCATAAAAATTATAATTCAAGAGCAAGCATCTAACTTCCCACTTGACTCACTGGGAACAACCAGCTAAACAATTTTTAAATCTGAACAATGCTTTGTTATAAAATTCATCTGAGTTCTTTGTTATAATATTTGTCTGAGTTTTGGTAGATAAGAATAATACTAATAAACATATATTTAGTGTGATTTTTTTTTTCAGTGTGTAATTTTTCTGGAAAAAAATCAACTGCATATCAAAATAAATGTACTTTTTTCCTGTTTTCTTCTGGGTTCATCAACTAATTTTGTTTGTTGCCTGAGTGAAAGAATTATTTATTTATATATATATTAATATATATCTGCTTCAGCTGTTTTTTAATTTCATATTGCGTTGCACAGTGTAGAAATAGAACAGTGTCCTGAGCCATTCAAAGTGCTGTAAGTCCATATTACCTTTAGAATAGAGCTGAGGCACATATGTAGATGCATAGTCAATAATGAGCCATAATTACATCTTTTAATAGTGTAAAAAAACCAAATTACACATGAGGAGCTGAGGCCATTTAGCCTGGAGAAAACGAGGTGCAGGAGAAACCTTATCTTTCTCTAGAACTAACTGAAAGGAGGTTGCAGACAGGTGTGGTTTGATTCTCTTCTCCCAGGTAACATGTGATAGGTGAGGAAATGGTCACAAGTTGCGCCAGAAAAGGTTTAGATTGGAAGTTAGGGGAAATATCTTCATGGAAGATTTGTCAAAAGCTGGAACAGGCTGCCCAGGAACATGGGTGTGTCACCATCCCTGGAGGTATTGGAAGGACATGGAGATGTGGCACTTAAGGGCATGGTTTAGTGGGAGGCCTGGTGGTACTGAGTTAAGGGTTGGACTTGATGATATTAAAGATCTTTCCAACCTAATTGATCTGTGATTCTATTCTATGAGGCAATGCAAGTTTTTCTTTATTGACTAGAATTAGATACCAAATAGTTTCATAAGTGAAATGGTGTTATGATTAAAAAGTATTTCCCTATAAGTTCTGTGCAAATGAAATAGATGCATATTTATCATTGTAAGTTGATCCTAATACCTTTCCTTCTCCATCAAGAGGCCCAACACTTCACATGAGGTTTCATATATTCCGATCCAAAAGGCAGCAGTGAAAACAAAAGCATCTAATGAGCTTCATATGGGTATGGGTGTGTAACACACGGGTAGAACTGTTTGTTCTGACACATGATGGAAAAGAACTCAAACTCTAAGGCTGACTTGGATGTCTGTGCCCAGGTGCTGGCAGTGGGGGCTGTGGGATGGCCTTTGTGAGGAGAGGCCAGGGCTGCCCTGGGCCCAACACGGCTGTTTCCAGCTGTCTCCAAACAAACCACCACAGAACATGGCAGTGGCAGCCCCTCCTGTCATAATGAATTTAAAAAAAGGGAAAAGAATGCCTGACAGAGAGAGGAGGAGGGAGAAAAAAAGAATGAGAATCATCAAAGGAAAGACTTAGGTCAGAGGAGCAGAGAAGGTACTCTAGACATTGAATCAGGGATTCCTTGCTGCCTGTGGAAGGGACCACAGAGAGGGGTAAAAGTGTGAGGAGGGAGGAGCACCTTTACATACTGACCATAAACCCCAACCTTCTGCTACCTGGGGCAGGGAGAGAAGTTAGGAGTGAAAATTGGTCTGGGAAAGAGGGGAGGAAAGATGTTGATTTAATATTTATTTGACTTCTGGTTTCTCACTATCTGTATTGTTTAGTACATTTTCACTTTAATTGGCAATAAATTATTTTCCCAAGCTGAGTCTCTTTTTTCAGTAATTGGTAAGGGATCTCCCTGTCTTTGCCTCAAACCATGAACATTCTTGCTCTCGTTCTCCTATTTTCTCTCTCCCATTCTGCTAGGAAGAAGGTGAGTGAACAGGTGTGTGGGTATTTAGGTGATAGCCAAGACTAACCCACCACAGTAAAACACTCTAAAATACCATTTAACAGTGCTAATGCAAGATGGAAAAAAATCCTGGACACAATCTTGAGTAACGTCATCTAGGATGACCTTACTTGAGCAGGGAGGTTGGACTAGATGATCCCAGTGGTCCCTTTCAACCCTACCCAGTCTGTGAAAATAGGATGACAAAATTCATGATAAAGACGGGGAAATTGTTAATAATTACTGTAATGGGCAAACCCAACTTATATTGGGCAAAATTAATTTATTGACAAATAAAGTGGATTTGGGTGTTGAGAAACAAAGTCAAACATAACAACACCTCTTCTTCCCTCATCCAGCCTCAGCTTCAATCCCTCAGTCTCCTAGCTCCTCTTCCACTCATGAGTGGTTTGGGAGGGAATGGGGACTGCAAGTGATCAGTGTATAGTGGCTTCTCTCTGCCACTCCTTCCTTCTCACACTCTTCCTCTGTTCCCTCATGGGTTCCCCACTGGAGCCATCTGGCACCACCTATCCATGACATCTTCTCACATAGGCCACCTCTGCAGGCCCCTTGCTGTCAACACCTTGGTACCACCACTTAATACACAAAGAGACCCTGAAGATGTATCTGAGTGTGTCTTCTAGCAGGACTTTGGCTTCTCCATTGCACTGCAGCACATTTTTCCTGTGTCTGCCTATGGGTGTATCAGGACAGTTGTTTCCAGTGCACAGGATTGCAGCATGGGAGAAAGACTCTAGTTCTACTTTACTGTGGTGAAAAGCCACCACACAGGTGACTGGTTGCTGTTCTTCTGGTGCTGTTTGTCACTGTGGATTATACTTCAGTTCTGAATTTTTCTTTGTGTTTATTGTGCAGAATTTTATTTTTGTCTTAGTAATTAGGCTATGTTTGATATATAAACTATTATGAAAATTAGAAAGATGCTTTTTATTATTTGCATACTATTCAAATATTGAATGCTTGTCTAAGGTTACTGTGATAATGTCTAAATGTTAAAAAACTGAAACAACTTATACTTTAAAAAGTATTACTTACTGGACAATGAGCCTGATTTGAAGACTACTGAAGTCAAAGAGTTCTTTTCATTGTGTGGAATACATTATTTGCCATGCTTAGGGTTTTGGGTAGGATAGCTGAAACAGGAGTCCTCACTGTGATCATATTTTAATGGAATAAGATAGGTCCTTCCTATATCCATAAAATGTTAGGTATGGTATCAGGTGCTGATGAATCTCCCTTTGGAGAACAAATAGGGTGATAAGAAATGGGGAGTCTCTTGTGTGAGCAGATTGAAAGATTTTGGCCTTCTTAGCCTAGTGAAGGCTCTCAGAGAACATTATTCTTTACAGGTTAAAAGAATATAAATCAGGTAAGTTGCCACTTGTGAATACTGTTGAGATCTCCTTTCACACATGACTCATGTCATGTGTGCCATGGGAAGGTGATCGGAGGAGGCATAAATAGAAGTGATAAGCATCTCCATCTCTTCCCTCCTTTGCATGAGAGAGTTCCCTTCATGTCAGCACCACACCTTGCTGGCTTGTAAATAAGAGACGAGAATCAGCATTCTGGAGACAGGAGCTAATGGAAAGCTAAAATTCCCGTGGTCTTCTCTGTTAAGTGATCACCTGGGTAAACACCAAAGAGGCAGGCCATCCACTTCTGAAAAAGGAAAATATTATCTGTAGAAAATGTGTAATTGCTGATGAGAAATGTTGAAAAACAGAATAAGGTTGCTAGTAAGGTGGGAAGCACTTTGTTGTTAACACAGTTTTATGCTTAACTGGTTTAAGGAGGGAACTCGGTGAAGTTATGAGAAGGATTGAAGAGTTCACTGCAGAGAACTGGTTTCAATTGCTCAAGCGTTCTTTCCAAGACTTCACAACCTGTTTCCAAATACATTTTCTTTTGATAATGTAAGACTTTCAGTTTTCAAAATTATACCCTAGTTGATGCAACTACGCAGGCTGATTTTGCATAGATGTTTCGAGATTTCTTCTCAGGTTTATGAGCTTTAGTCTTAATCTTCTTTTCTCTCACACTCTTCTTTCCTCTGTCATTTATATGAGGAGTTTTCTCTAGTATGAAAACACCTACCATCAAAAGGCTTAAAAGAAGCTACTTTCCCAATGATTGCCCACTGCTGAAAAGCTCCCTATGGATGTGGAAAGCTTAAAGACATTCAAATTATTAAATAATTGAAATTAACTAATTTTATTTTATCAACACTTTTAATAGAGTGCTATGTTTTTCTACTTGCAGACAATAACAGATTTTTAAGAATTTCACAAGACCTCCATAAGGCTGAAGTGACTCAGAATGCATTCCCTTCCTATGGTTTTGATGCCCTTAAAAGATTATTTTTTCCCCATTTGAAATCCACATATAAATAGTCTGCTCCACCAAACAACTAAAATTGGAAAACGAGAAAGAGTAATTTAGATTTTAATTTGGTCAGGTGTATGCAGACAATACACCTGCCTCACCATCAAAGAGCATTAATAGAAACAAAGGCAAATTTGCTTAAAACTCATGATGAATAAATTGTAAACAGTAGTTGCACACTAGTTAATTAGCAGATTCATAATAAAATGTTTTAATGGACACTACATTTCTGAAGCTGAGTGAAATAGAAAGTACTTACTAGAGCTAATAACTATTTTAATTTCTTTCCATAAGTGTAACAGCCATTCTTTGCAAATTATTGTTCTTAGGAGCTGTGAAGTGAGACCACTGAGAGAAAGTCTCTCTTCAGTTTGGGAAGCACGTTTATGAAAATGTAATTCTGTCCAGGTGTGACCCCAAATCACTCAGATTAACAAGGGTGTCCTCATTGACTTCCATTACAATGGTGCTCTCCATTAACATATGTACTGTTTAAATATATTAAAGATATAGCACAGTCTTAAAAAGTGGTAGTAATGCTCCTCACCATTACTGTAAAATAGAAAAGTGCTGAAATAAAGCAGTATAAAAGAACATAAAAAAGCTAAGCATCCAACATTTCGATAATGTTATCATATTCATATACATAATCAGTCATCTTCTCTAGCATTGTATGAAGAGTTCCACAGTGTCATAAGACAGAAACATATAATTTTCACCTGTTAGAGCGTATGATTCCATAGGTATTTAGGATTTTAATGTGGTTACACAGTTTTACTTGAGGCCATTATTCACAGAACCATAGAATTGTTAAGGTTGGAAAAGACCTCTAACATCATTAAGCCCAGTCATTATTCCAACAGTGCCAAGTCTACCACTAAACCATGTCCTAAGTGCCACATCTGCATGTTATCTGAACACTTCTAGGGACTGTTACTCCGCCACTTCCTTTAGCAGTTCCAATGCCTGACTACCCTTTCAGTGAAGAAATTTCTCTTCATACCTAATCTAAATCACCCCAGCTCGAGGTCATTTTCTTTCATCCTGTTACTTGTTACCTGGGAGAAGAGAATGACCCCCACATGGCTACAACCTCCTTTCAGGGAGTTGTAGAGAGTGATAAGGTCCCTTCTGAGCCTTGTTTTCTCCAGGCTAAACACCCAGAGCTCCCTCAGCCTCTCCTCATTAAATTTGTGCTCCAGCCCCTTCACCAGCTCTGTTGCCCTTCTCTGGACACGCTCCAACACCTCAGTGTCTTTCTTGTAGGGAGGGGCCAAAAACTGAACACAGGATTTTAGGTGTGGCCTCACCAGTCTCAAGTACAGCAGGATGATCACTAATCCTTCTGGACAGGCAATTTCTCATACACAGCACGTATATGGCATTTATATTATAAATGAATAGTAACTTAAAAGAGAAATGCATTGTAAAAGGCATCTTCCTAAGAAATCTAGAAGATATTTACAGTACAATGAGAAGGTCAAATAACACTTGGGGGCAGATATGAGAACTTTAGTTCTGGTGGAGAGAGTTTAGCAGAAAAGAATTTGAATGTCTCTGTCTCTAAACACGATATTGTAATGAGCAAAAGGTGTTATTCAGGCTTTTGTAAACAAAATTTCCTTTCTCAACTGTTAGATAACTGGTTTAACTGCCTCAGCATCTAGACAACATGAGATATCAGAGTGACGGATTTAGCAGTTTTGATGATTTGCTTCTATATTCCAGGAAAATGATAACTGTAATTGAAAGGATACAGGAACCTACACTTGCAGACTTCTGACAAAAACCTCAATTTCAGATAATATCAGGGAATCAAAAAATTTGTCAGGTGCCAAAAAAACAGGGCAGTCCTTAGCTGGATGGGAAAGACTGGAAGAAGAAAGCCCAGAGGTTCAATCAGGCTGTCATGCTGCTGCCACTCAGTCATGTGCTTAAAATGCCCACCACATCTCTCCTGCTTAGTTCTGCCCTCAGGACCTTCTCTTTCTGGGCAAGGGCACAGGATACAGATATCACTTTCTGTGACTGCAGGGTAGAATTGCCTAGATCCGGACTTCTCTCATTTTTAATAATGCCCACAGAAACAGAAACCCTGAGATACCATGGTAAGGAATTCAATATAAGGACATAGATAAGAGGAAGCTTTGGGAAATAATATATCAATGTGCAGATGAACTAAAAATAGCTGCCAGACCTCTAAACATCCTTCACTCACCACTCTTTTCCATATTTCATTCAGCCGAGTGCTAGAAAATTTCTTACATTGTAAATGATGTGAGAAGCTGATGAGGTGAGTTTGTTGTTGAGAAGCAGATTGAATATTCAGAAGCAGGAGGCCAGAGAGAACTGAAACTTCATGTTCAACAGAACAGACTAGTTGGGATGCAGCAGAACGGCTAGTGCAAGCGAGAGCTATCTTCACAATGAATTTCTAATTCCTTGACTACTATTAATGAACTGTTCACCAGACCTGAGAACAGCAAATTCCATTCCATCAGTGTATTAAAAAATTATGTAAATGAGGTACGGAGACCTAATTAGATTGTATGAATTGCATGGTTCAAGGAAAAGTGCAGTTATGTATCAGTAATTACACAACAGCCCTTTTTTCTAACAGGCTAAACCAACCCCATTTCATCATAATAAGTATTATAATTAAAACAGCTTTTCAAACTAATGGTGCATGGAATATATAATAAAAAATGTAAATTCCAAACATCTATAGGATTTGTTTAAAGACCTGGGAAGCATGCAAAATAGGAAAAACATTATTTTGATGCAGATAGTATAATAGCTTTTTATTTTTTGGCAACATAATATTAATGGCAAATGCAAAATATTCAATGTCAAGGAAGATTCATGCTCAGTTACAATATGAATTTGAAATTTTAACTTTGTTCTGGTTCTTAGAAGGTAAGGCAGAATGTATAACATAGATATGGATGTTGGAAGGGCCAGGGTAGATGCTATGGATGTTCAACATGAAAGGTTTGTAACAATAAATTAAATTTAATGGGCCAATTCAGTCCTTTCATTCATACTATTAAAGCTAAGTATTGAAATGTATATTTTCTCCTGTGTTTTTTCCTCTTCTGTTCTTTTTGTATTTTGTGACTTTTTCTTCACTTACTAAAAGATTTTTTCTTCTCTGAATGAAAAGATTGCAGCAGCCAACAAACTGGAACAAAGAAAAAAGGATTTTGCTTCCTAAAAGTGAAAATGACTGAACAGCAGGGATATAAATTTCTAGGTGTTGAATTAGTTTGACATATATTTAAATTATACTTTTGGATCACAGGATTTCCCCCACTCTACTCAGAAGTTATTCCACCTTTTTTTTTTTTTTCTTTTTTTTTTTTAACTTTTAAAGCTGTATTTGTTGACCAGGGCACTGTTTGTAATGAGCTAAAATGTGTCAAATGGAATTGATTTTTTTTTTTGCCCTCTGACACAAGAAAAACTGAAGGAAAACAATAACAAGAAAAATGCATATAAATGTCATCTTCATGCTGGTACGTGCTGTGGAAGAAACTTGAGAAAGTTGTTAAAAGTCCAAGATAACATATGTGTTACCAGATCTTGGGGGAAGAGGGTTGGGCTTCAAGATAAGTATTTGTCCTCAAATGTTGTTGTAAATTAAACACCCAGCAAATAATGTTTTTGAGATTTTAGTACCTCTGAGATATCTTTAACTGTGCTGAGCAATTATTGGAATTATAATTCTGCAATTATTCCTATGTCTAGGATTATGCATATGAGCCTTAAAAGAAGGAAAAACCCTGTTTTCTTCCCCTAACACCAATTTAGTTCTGTTAATGTTGATGATATGGACAACTGAATTATATTTGCTATGAGGGGATGAAAGAAACTTACAAACCAAATTACTTATGGATCATAACTGATGAGGCCAAATAATTCTATACCTAATTTGGCTTCTTTTTTTTTTTCTCTAGTCATTTTATCATGGAGACTAAACCTTAATGTTGTATATTGCATTCCTTTCCATTTTATTCCTTTTTTAAAGAAATTTGTACTTTGAACTTCCAGGAGTCCACCAGCTTTGTAATGCAGCACATCCACCCCCTGTAGTTGCTTGCCATCACATCATTTTAGCATGTAAATAAGAAAACTTAATCCATTTTTTCTTATAAAATCCATGGTTTTTGAATACTGTATAATGATAATTTCTGCTCCCCAAATGACAGTGAACTGGAGGATTAGGACAGCAGATGACAGACTTGACAGAGTTTATTTCTGTAATTTACTGGTGCCAATGTTTGAGACCATGCCATTGCCCTAACACTTCTGACATAAAAAGTCAATTTTGCTGCAAGGCTGTTAGAAAATTTGGCATAATGGAGTTTGTTTTTTCCAGGACTATTAACTCCCCAGTTACTGAACTTGGAAAAAGAAGCAAAGAAGACTCTATTCCTCATTTGTCGCAGAGATTACTCAGATACCAAAATATAGCTGTAAAGTACCCTTTGGAATATTTTCAAAGAAAACATTTGACAGTGAATGTATTTCATTTCAATAGAAAATGAAAATGCATGCAAATGTTTCTCAAAAATCTATATTTCTGCATACACTAATGTATCAATGCCCATTTCAAGGATTGCTCATCCAGGGCTCTTCCTGAAGATACACTGCTAAAAATTCAACAGAAGTGTATGACTGGCTTTGAAGAATTTAATCTATGCTTTTGTTAGATCTCTCTGTGCTTTTTATCTGTATATGTAAAAGCATCAGGTGCAAGTAACTTAGACTGCTTCCTACAAGTAAAGAATATATGGAGTGATTTTAGAGGAAGTTATAGTTTTGCAAAAGAAAAAGCAGTCTATGCCATGATTGTTAATGGTTCTGTTTCTCAGATAGTGTGCAGTTTTCTAGCAAGCAACTTACTCGTGTGAGTGCTTGTTCCAAAAATCTTTCCAGAAGAAAACTTTTAAGGCCCTCTTGCTGTCCTCTGGAGACAAATTGGAGGGGGTCCAACATCATTCCAACTTGGAAAGCATCTATCAGTCCCCAAAGTATGCATACTCTTGGCACATATGTACATTTGGCCTGGACAGGTGATGGAGAGCCTCATTCTAGAGGCCATCTCTATCCACATGGATGACAAGAGGGTGTTCAGGAGTAGTCATCATGGATTCATTAAAGGCAAATCATGCTTGACCAACCTGACTGCCTTCTAGAATAAAATAATTGCCTGGAAAGGTGAGGGGAGAGCAGTGGATATAGTCTACCTTGACTTCAGTGAGGCTTTCGACACTGTCTCTCACAACATCTCTGTAGGCAAACTCAGGAAGTGTGGACTGGATGTGCAGGCAGTGAGGTAGATTGAGAACCAGCTGAATGACAGAACCCAGAAATTCATAATCAGTGACACAGGGTGTAGTTGGAGGCCTGTCACTAGTGATGTCCCCCAAGGTTCAATACTGGGCCCAGTATTGTTTAACTCATCCATCAATATCTTGGATGAAAGGGCAGATTACCTTCTTAGCAAGTTCCAACAAGCTGTCCATGGAGTATGCCCTTGTGGCCAAGTAGGCCAATGGTATTCTGGGGTGCATTAGGAAGGACATTGCCAGCACGTCGAGGGAGGTGATCCTGCCCCTCTACTCAGTCCTAGTGAGGCCTCACCTGGAGCGCTGTGTCCAGTTCTGGGCTCCTCGGTACAAGGGAGACATGGAGCTTCTGGAGCAGGCCTAGTGGATGGCAACAAAGACAATTAGGGTACTGGATCATCTGTCTTATGAGGAAAGGCTGAAGGAATTGGGCCTGTTCAGCCTCAAGAAGAGATGACTGAAAGTGGACCTCATCAATATCTATGAGTACCTGAAAGGACAGTGTCAAGAAGATGGAACCAGGCTCTTCTAGGTAGTGCCAAGCAATAGGATAAGACACAATGGGCAGAAACTGATGCACCTGAAGTTCCACCTGAATATGATAAAGAACTTCTTTACTGTGTGGGTAACCATGCATTGGAACAGATTGCCCAGAGAGATGTGGAGTCTCCCTCACTGCAGATATTCAAGTACTGTCTGGACACAACTCTGTCAAATGTGCTCTAGGATGACTATGCTTAAGCATGGAGGTTGGACTAGATGACCTATGGCGGTGGATCGGCTACAATGACCCACTGTGGTCCCTTCCAACCTTACACATTCTGTGATTTCTGTTTGTGTGAGTGTGTGTGTTTTCACTGGGAGAGAGTGAGAAAGCAGACATGGGAGAAGTGACAAAGCAAGAAACAAACTTTTATTTCTTAAATATCACCTAATTCTTCAAGGGCTGTTTTCTGCTCTGGAAAGTGCCAGCAACCAGTTTAATGTCAAATTTCCACTTCTGTCCCACTCTTGTGGGTAGCAGATGAAAAGAACTCTGTGGAAGCATAGCAGAATAAATCTGTGCAGGGTATTTTAGCATGCTGAGCAGCTGCTGCTTAAAATACAGATCGGAACTTTTTCTTTTGGGAGAGTACCCAGTGGCAGTTTTCCAGAAGCACAAGCAATATGTTTACTAATCTCTCCTGGCTAACAGCAGTATGTTTAGCTTCCATAAGCCTGGGGGCCAGTAGTCCTGTGAGAATCTACAGTTGCAGCAGTTCAAGCATAATAAATTTGACTTCGAATGACACAGTAATTCCTCAGCTTTTACACAATTCCAGCTGCACACTTCAACTCTACAAGGAATACAAAAGAAGTGACATCATCAGTACCTACATAGTATTTTTAGCTTGTGCTAGAATCTAATACTGTTAAGAGTCTAAAATAAGAAACCAAGTACTAAATCCTTCAGGGTTGCAGTCATGTGGCAGTCACATCTGCAGTGTCCCATTAACTTATGCTGGATTTCAATGAAATTTCAGAGGACAATTGTGTATCTGACAGTTTTTTTAACATCTACTGACTATAAAGACTACAAGCACCAGGAAAAAAATTAAAATGCATTAAAGACAGGATTTTTCCATCTCCTTTTGTCTTTTAATGGTAGTTTTTTTATAAGTATTGTTTAACTTGATTTTGTTTAGACCATTATAGTTTTGTGAACACAAACACAAAACCTATGGATATGTGTTATATGTATTCATAGATTCCCACACACACTTTCTTCAACACACTAAGATATGATTTATATTTCTGAATTCACACTGAGTATCTGCAAAAAGATGGTGGCAGTGGGGACTGTGGGGCAGCTCCTGTGAGCAGAGGCTGGGATTGCCCTATGCTGGACACAGACTATTCCAGCTGGCTCCAACAAACGCACTGCAGGCCACAGCCGAGTCCCTCAGCCTCGCCTCTGGAAAAATATACTTCAAAAAAGGGAGAAAATGCTGGACAGGGAGAAGGGAGAAAGAAAGAGTAAAACAGCAGAGGGAAAACCAAGGTCAGAGGAGAAGGAAGAGGCGCAAGGCAGACGCTGCTGAAGAACTACAGCTCCTGGAAGACCCATGCTGGAGCAGAGACAAAGGGTAAAGAAGAAGGAGTGGCAGAGGGAAACTATTGTGTACTAACACCCCCAACACCACCATTCCTTGTGCCACAGGTTTCCTCACCAAAGGGACTGTGCATAACCTACAACAATAACAAGGGGGAGGAGAGGAGTTTGAGGTGAATCTGAGCAGGGAAATGGCGGACGAAAGACATTTTCCTTAAATGTGTTTTCCCCAGATATTTTAATGTTGGAGCTTTTTGTTTGCTTTTTGTTTCCCAGTACCTGATTCAGTAATGTCTACATCATTAAAGACATTTATCTAAAGATAAATGTCTTAACTAGTAATAATTTTCACCCAGCTGTGTCTATATTTCCTGTGTTAGTAACTGATAAGGGATGTCCCTGTCTTTATCTTGACCCACAAACTTTCTTATTACTGTTGTTTCTAATTTCTCCCTCTGTCCTACTGAGGGGGCAGCAACTGGTTGGATGGGACTTTTTCTGCTAGCTTCGGCCAACCTGCAACAAAATTTTGTGTTAACACTCACATACTTTTTTTTTTTTTTTTTTTAAATTTTGGCTAGAAATTTCATGCAGTTTCTTGTAGTATTTTAGGTAATTGATTAATATACATATTATCCTAAAAGCAATGCCCAGAAAAATAAATTATTAAAAAATGTTACCTTTTTTTTGTGTGTGTGTGATTGATCTTGAAGTATTTCAAGTGGAGGAGATAGTATGCACTTACCAGACAAATTTCAAAATGGATTTAATTCTAGACAAGCCCCTGCAGTCACCCCACAACCCTTAGCCCTCACACTCCTTTTTTTCAGCTTCAGTTCAGTCCACTGCAGTAATTCCTGACCAAGGTTCTAACTATGATATTTGTGTTGATTTTTTTTCTTCCCTGAGCTCCTCCTGCATGCCTCATGTCTTGTTTTTATCCTAAGCTTTATTTTTTTACTTTTTTTCTGGTCAGTCTACTTACATTCTCTTTTTTTGGTTAAATACATCTCCTTTTAAATTTCTTTTCTGCAGATAGATAGAATTCAGTAGAGAGAAGCTGTGATGGCTAATGATCATGAGTGTTCATTAATATTTCTTGGATCTATCGGTTTCTGTTTGTTGTCAAGAATGACAGGGTTTTTTTCTTGGACTCTTGTTGTTTAAAAAAGTTGTGATGCTTTTCTCTCACTGAGAGGTCATGGAATAGTATGCTGTTATAGTCATTTCACCTACAGATCTTTCAAGTTGGATTTTTACAGAGCTCCATCCTTTCTCTGTGCTTTATAGGTGGTCCAGGACTGTTGGAAGACAGTGGGTTATATGAAGTATGATGACAGTAACCATGTAATGTCCAGCTGTGCAAATGTCTTACTAAAGAAATATATTTGTACGTCTTACTTTGTTGTCCTTCTGAAAACAGTATGTCATTAACACAATGTAAATTCAGTGAAGACTGGATTTTAGTACCATGAGACTGTGAGAATTTACTTTGGGTGGGGATCTTATTTCCGCAAACTCCACTCTCAGGTCAGGGGTGAACTCGTGGTTT
This sequence comes from Lophotriccus pileatus, assembly GCA_035583135.1. Classification (NCBI taxonomy): domain Eukaryota; kingdom Metazoa; phylum Chordata; class Aves; order Passeriformes; family Tyrannidae; genus Lophotriccus; species Lophotriccus pileatus. Next base: position 22,736,341 of record JAWWES010000041.1, on the reverse strand, counting down.
TCTGAAGGTATATCAGCATGAATCATTTTGAAAAAAAAAAAAAAAGCTGTTACATAATACCCATGGCAGGGGAGTTAGAGCTAGATGATCTTTAAGGTCCCTTCCAACTCTAACCATTTTATGATTCTATGACTCTGTGAATATAGCAGCTTATATATTGAACAGCTTATCTGCATAAAAGAAAATTTCAGCTTATAGCTGTAACTTGCATTTACTGTTTGAGCATTTTCAGGTATATGTATTTATATATAACAGTATAACCTTTGACATCCTGAGTGACCTGGGGTTTACCTTTTAAGGCTGTCACATTTCTGATGATAGCTAACATTAACTCAATTCAAAGGAAAAGTAAAGTATTTAAGCAGAACATTGGTAGATTCTGAAACTATGTACAGACTGGTTTAATTAAACTTTGTGAAAGATGATAAAATTAACTTATAAAGGTGTCAAGGATGACAGAAATGACTAAGAGCTGAAATGCTAAGCAAGATTATGCTTTTCAAGTCAGTATGTAAGACTGGTTGTACTATTATGAATGTGGATTGAACTGCTGAATTGTACTGCATTATGTATGACATTATGTATTGTATTATGTATGGTTCTGACAGAAAAGGATCTGTATTTTTTTCTCTTAATTATGTATGTACCTGAATACATAAAAATGAGCAAATAATGATGTGTTATCCATGTTCTTTAATTAGCATGTATCTTTCAGTAGTTCAACAAGCTTCATCAGTCATACTTTGCTTTGGATTTAAGTGGCCTTCTTCAGCAGAAATTGTGTCTATTTTAAAATTTTTTAAATGCTGGTTTGATATAGGCAATAACAACTGGATCTTCATTGGAAAGGAGAACCTGTCTTTCTACAATCTGCAGCCTTCACAATGACTCTAATTTCATGGACTTTACTTATTTATTTATTACATACACGTTTGTGTTAAATTCTGTTAAATGAATTCAACCTATATGAAAGATACTAGACTGTCAGTCCTGGATTGCAAAACCTCATATGTACACCAGGGCCAGCAGCAGCTCATGCACCTTAGTGCTGATTTGCAAAGTTAAATGTTAGATTAAGACAAGAGATACCTTTGTATAGGGGTGAGATCTCTGAACTATTTTCCACTATAGAAGCAGAGTGAAGACACAGAGCAAGGACCAAGACCATTGCCCATATTTTCAGAAGAGAAAAAGAAGTGGCTAGTTATTTAATGCAAAGATAAATAGATTTTCTTTTTCTAGTATTTCTTGGTATATAGTGTCACGCTCATAATGTAGGAGACATTAACACAGTTTTTAGCCCGATTTTTTTGTGAAACAAGAACTCTGTGATTGTATGCTGTATTCGTTTGCTCATTCTTCTGTCTCTGTATTATTCTCATTCCCAAAAGGTTTTTAACTAAAAGCCAATGTCTACCAAATATACAGAGCTTTAGGGCATAATGGCTTTCTACAAGGAAGGTGAAAATCGGAAACTGGCTAGAAGACATAGCCTGAAAATCCCCTACAGAAAGGCTGTAGTGCCCATTCAGGTCATCCCAACAATTCCTGCTGCTGTTCGGCCAGCCATGCAGAACCTCACTGGCCAGTCAACAGGCTTGTGTGCTGATAGCACCTCTCACCAAGCTGCAAAGCCAGACATGCTCAGGGAAGAAAACTGCTGCTGGAGTAGTTAGAGAGTGTAAGAGGGAACAACAAACACTGAAGAAGAGTGATGTGAATTTACTGAGGCTGCAGATCGCAGAGCTCTTGTGTAGCATAGTGTGTAGGACAGAAATCCATAAGAGAACAGGCTTCATTAATTCCATGTTCACAGTACAAGATATTTTCTCTTTGACCAAACAACTCTTTAATCAATAAACGTTTAATTCTATTATGAGCTGAACACAGAGAACTCATCTGGGTAAAGCTTACTCAGAAGCTGATTTCTAGAGGTGAAGGTTGACTGTATGTGTGTAAGCATTATTTATCATTTTCTCTGCTGATAAGTTTTTTTCTGAATTATATTTAGGAAAATTATTTAAAACAAAAACCACAGTCTGCATGATATCTCAGATGTACCATAAGCTATTATTTGGAACTGTAAACATGCTAGTTTTAATATCTGTATATTTTATACCTTTTCAATATTAGTGGGAAAAACAACCTCCAGCTAATCAGAAATCTGAAAAGTCACAAGTGATCTTTACAGATTGGTGAGGGTGTGCTTCCAGAGAGAAGACAACTTCTCTGAGCAAAATTAGTGATAGCTTCTTAAGTTACTGTAGTATTTTACTTTAATAGTTCTGATTTTGATAAATGCTCAGATTGACTTTATTTGAGGGTAAATAAGAATTTTCCTTTCAAATACTTACAAAAATGAGATTATTTAGCCGGTAGCCATTAGGAGCTGAGAACTGTTCCAGTTCCAGGCAGATCTTTATTACAGAAACCTCTGAAGTGAATGGAAAGCAGCCCACACAGTATATAATCACTGCTTATGGGTTTTCTCTGTGGGTTATTAAGATTAAAATGATTAGGTTACTGACCGTGTTTGAGAAACAATTGCTCATTTAACTATGCATAAATAGTTTTAAAGGTGACAATAGGTCTTGTTGCTGAATCAAATATTTTGCATAAAAATGTCATTAGAAAGACACCCTGGTGTTGTTTTATGGGATAATAATTTCAGTAATAGAAATGTGAACTCTGTTATATACAGTATAAAAGCTTGTTACTCTGTAGAGTCCACAGAAAGTGAGACTGCCACAACTGCCTTGTATATTGGTGCCCTTTTATTGACGGAAAGTACTGTAGCTGGAGGTAAGTACTAAATCATCCTGTTATTTCTGCCCCATTATCTTGTACACTTCATGTTGAAACTGAAAATATCTTGAAATATAAATTTATACAGTAGCATTAAAAACCTTCAAACTCAATGTGTTTCTTCAGGTATGAACTGTTCATATGTATTTTATATTTAATAGTCTGCAAAATATACTAAAAAACTAGAAGTGGGGTGAAAACAGTTCATAATTCCTATATTTGAAATGAAAGTTATTAGAACAACTGGAAAAAAAATTTTGTTAAGTGCATTGCATTTTATGATCTAATTTTTTTACAAGCTGTATTGATCAAAACTATTCTGGCAGCAGAAATGGAACAACAGAGTAATAGCCAAGCTCCTTCATGCAACCAAATAATAGCATGGAGTAGTAAATGGAAAGCAAGACAAAGAGGACCAGAGAGATAACATAAAATCTGGTATCACAGAATATTAAATCCACTGCAGATAATCAGTGGAATATGAACAAAATTAAAATAGACAGTCTGAAGCTGCAAGCTGGGAAACATAAATTTTTATCTCACTAATGTTCCCCTAGTGGATAGTTCCAGTGCATGATGGGGATTTATTTTTAAATAATGTTATTTCGCTGCTAACTGACTTTACTGTCCAGTTCAATTTACATAAGGAGTTGAGATACTTAGAAGGTACGATTTTTTTGAGAAAAGAGAATTTTTGCAAAGTCACTCTGAAAGCCAGAATGAGAACAAGACGTTTTGCTTTCACTTCTAGAAGTATTATGGTAAACAAAATCCTTCAAACAGAAGCACAGAAACCCAGTTCTATTTAAATGTAATTCTGAGGCCATACTACATCCCCAAGCTTGGAGTGAGATGCATTTCCTCTAAGTCTTGTGCTCCTCTGAAGCTTCAAATGCTTTAAAGGGCTTTGGGCAAATGCAGGTATCCACCCACATTGAGCTTTTCAAGTCAGGGGCTAACACTGGATAAACTATATTGGTCCATAAATAATGGACCTGTCAGTTGCATAAAATAGACTGTCTGTTATTTGCACAAAAAACAGACAGTTTCTCAGAGTAAGTGTTGTGGGGCAACGTGCTAGTAATGCCAAAGCTTTGGGCAGTGTTGGATAGATCTTGACCTTACTCAGGTGAAGGTAATAATAGCATTGCAAGTAATTAATGATGTAATTATTACTTCCTGTTTTCTTCACAGTAGCTCTTGTTTCCTGCAGATGTAGTGCAGGACCCTCTTGTCTTTAAAAAAATCATGTTTATAAGACTATGGCATGTCACCACCATATGTGATTGAACAAACTTAATTTTGCTTTTTCCTGGTTATTGTGCCTAGTGCTTAATAACATGAAAACCTGTTCATTTATCTGATATTTTTTCAGATATTAAGTCAGCCTGTATAGGCATATTATGTTTATACTAGAAAATTGACCAGTATCAGGCAACATTCATTGTACCAGTATTAAATAGTCTGCATTGCTGAATTACTAGTACAATCCTTTTTTTTTTTTTTTTTAAACTAGCTATCTCCTAAATAATTCTTGGATATGCTTTGGGAGTTATCACAGTCCAGTGACTATTCACAGTAGTTATTTTGAATTTTGTTACTGTGTTCTGCATAGAAAGTTTGTTTAACAGTATGGACGTCAGCCTTTCTAAGTTCACTAGCTGAAGTACTGGAGAAAGGTCAGAAGCATATTTAATTTATTAGCATTGAAAGTGCTTCACAGACTGGTAGTACATCGCAGCTGCAACATAGCAGTCAGTAGCTCTGGGCTGTGGAAAGAAACAGCTTCCAAGAACGCTTTTGAGTTGCAAATGACCATGTGAGCAGATGCTATTCTTTTAGGTCAGGCTTAAACAAAATCATTTAGAAATGCCTTAATTTGCCTTTTCACTTAGCTTTTCAATAGTCTCTGTACAGTCTGTACAAGCTGAGATGAGCTGAGATGTATGTAGGCAGATGCCGTTTGTCTCCTTGCTACTCTTAGTTAACCTGTTTGAAGATAGGTTTTAGCTTCTACATTTCATCTGAGAGCCCTGGAAATCAATTCACACAGCTTAAGGGCAGGCTTACCACAGCAATTTATTCATCCTCTACTATTGCCTGCTTACATCAGAATTATTGTTCTGTGGACAAAATGCACAGATAATGAGACTGTATGGAAATTCTATAGAGACATTTCAGAATATTAGTTTGTTCTAAACCCAAGGTAGAAGGAAATGAAGTTGTAAAAAGCATAGATATATAAAAAATAGGGTGACAGCAGTCCTAAAGGATAGAGGGAACGAGTTTTCTCATCTTGAGAAAAATGTGATAGTGGCCTCCAGGGGGGCTTCACTAAACAGAAGGCTCCATGAATCTTCAATTCTCTCCTGTCACATTGGTGCCAGCATGCGTGTTCTGGGAGAAGGACCGCACTTCCTGCTGACATGTGCTCTGGCTGGAGGACTGAGGGAGAGCCATACTGTGGGAAAATATGAACCAAGCCTTCCCTGGTAAATCCACACTTGACTTGTCTTCCTAGTTTCCTAATCACATATAGAGGTTTTGCTTCTGTCCTTCCTTTTTTTTTTTTTTTTGGCTGTTATGAAGTCTACTACTTGTTTTAGGAGGTGACCAAGGAAAATCTCAATATTCAACAGACCAAAAGGCCAAAGATGTGACAAAAGGCCAAAGATGTGTCTGAGGGAAGTTTTAGTTCAGATTCATATCTCTTTTAATATGACTCCTGTATCTCACTACAAAATTGCTATTAAATAAGGCAATGGCTTCTTTCCCCATTAAACAAGAACAAATGGGAAAATATTTTCACAAGAGTGACTTACTGATTACCAAGCTGAAATGTAGGTTCCAAGTCTATTTTCTAGATTTATTATTTTCTGCCAAAATTGATTTGGTCAAAAAGCATAGTAATCACCTAATATGTGGTTAGCAATTTTCCATCTCATTACGCAACTCTTGTATCTTATTAGCCATTTAAATGAATACCTGTTAAATGATCAGACCTGTACAATACAAACAATTTTTCGACCCAGCAAGCCAAAACAAATAGAGGACTGTAATAAAGTCTTTACAACAGTATACTACAATACAAGATGCAATAAAAATGGGATTTCTCGGTGTAATACATCAGCTGAATGAATAAAACACTTTGTAACAGAATCAAAATTACTATTTGGGACGCCACACAACTGTACTATAACCCTAATCTTTCCAAATCCCAAGGAGCTCTGAGGAGGCATTCTGCATCATCCACATAAGAGCTTGCTCTTGATTCATCAAAATGAAACACACTTAATACTTATACAGACCTAACACATAATAAGTGTGTTATGATAAAATACATACACACACAATAAAAAAGAGCATAAACCATTGTAATTTTCAAATTGTAATTTTTGCACTGCTTTTATATAATCTAAGGTATATATTGAAAATAGTATAAATATACTCATTGTAGAGTGTCTGTTGTGTTTTAAACAGTTGTTTTTCAAAGCATACATGATGTTTAGTACTGGAAAAAATAAAAAGAGCACTGTAACAAAGGTGATTCAAATTTAAAAAGAAAAGTTAAACTTCAAGATTAGGATCATCAGGTCAAAATCAATTCTGCTACAGTTCAGCATATTGGAACCGTTTTCCACCATTTTTAGTTAGAAAGCAAAGTAACAGGGTATGTAAATTGACAGCTTGGTCAGTATATTCACAGAATGAAGCTCTGTGGCTTTGTCTATGCTATTGCTGCTTCATTATTTTTATATTCATAAATCAGTAATTAGCAAAGTATTACAATCAGTACATATTTTGTATATAATTAGAGAAGACAATATAGCGTTCCCAAAACATTCCAGAAAAAAACCAAACAAACAAGAAACAACCCCTCCCAAAACCAAATCAAACAAAAAAAAACCCAAACCAAAACTCATAAAGAAAACCACACACAGAAAAAAACCCCTCCCCCCAAAACAAAAACCAAACAACTCTCCCACTAAAAAAACCAACCAACCAACCAACCAACCAACCAAAAAAAAAAAACCAAAACCAAAAATCCTCCAAAACACCTCCAGAAATAGATCATGGGTGAGGTAATATTCAGAAAAAAATCTTTCCACAAACAGAATCCTTACCATTTGTAGACAACAGGAAATGTGCAGCATTCTGTTGTGGAAACCACCTAATTTTATTATTTTTTCCTCAATTTCTAGACTTTTCAAGTAGTCAAACTGAGGTCCATGACTTAAAAAGTATTGTAAACATTATATTCTGCCCTAGAATGAAGACTGCTTATATTCTTCAAGGAGACATAATATTTCTTGAAGCTGATGTAACTCAGTTCATTAGGAACATGCAAAACAGTAACTTGAAATCATCAATTAGATGAGGTAAGATCTCACAGAGTCCATAGGGGTTTTTAATATGCTTAGGCTAGGTAGAAATGCTTCTGGTACCTCCCCTGAGGCAGGGAGTTTTACACTGGACAATGTCATACTGGATGTACTGGACATTCAGAAGTCTTTGACACCTTGTAAGACATTACAAGCTGCCTGTTATGTCAGCAGTTGAATCAATTATTGCCCATCATCAGAATATCTTCAGTCTATGTGTGAATTGTTCTGGTAGTTCCCCAGAGGGGAGTTACCACAGTTGAGTCATTTGTGTAAGGACACCCTCAGCACCTGGGCAGTTACTTTGTACATGGTCAGCTCACATCTTGATTGTTTGAACTATTAGCATTCCAGTCTCTCACACTTGTGGATACCTTCTTCTCTTGGGATAATTGTACCTTCATTTTATCTCAAGTTCCTGTCACAATCCAAATTAGTAGGCATTTTCAGGGAGGTGTGGTCTTCAGTGAGCAGTTGCTTCTCTCCACAGTTTGCTACAGCAGACAAAAGTCTTTCAGTGATTTTAACGACGTTTAAGCCATTAACCATTTCAGTCTCTCCCATGCATAACTCGAGGTGATTTTTGTTTGACCAATGACATGCATACAAGCAGCTACTTCTTTACACAGTTTGCCACAGTAGGAATTTTTTGTCTAGATTCCTACCCAGGATGTGCTAGCCAGATTTTGCCTCAGCAGGCCTGGAGTTAGCGCCATCCTGTTACTCCATTCTGTGCTTATCTCATGGCAAAGTCCTTCCGTGGCCTTAGCAGTGTTTGAGAGAGGCAACTGTGCTCATACAGACACTCATCTCGAAATAGGCAATTTTTCATAATAACCATTTCCTTTTGTGATATGTGGGCATGTTAGATTCATGGTCCACTTAAAGTTCTCAGATAGGACTTGATGCTGTCTCTTTGTCATGTAAAATGATTATTCATCTATTTGGACACTTCTTGCAAAGTTTGATTGTCCTCAGATTCATGATGCTGAAGCAAAGGAATAATTTCAAAACAACACATTAATCTTGAGCTGTATTTATGTGTTTAAGCTCTTCAGGCTCTTAACTCTTGATCTTTTTTTAGTTACCCTTTTTTTAACACACAGCTGTAGTACCACACATTAAAATGTTGGAGAAAACAGAGACATCGAACAGAGTTCATGTAAATTTTATTTGAAGCAAAAACACGTAACATTTATAACAGAACAAAAAATATATCCAACATCGAGAAAGAAGGACTTAGTGCAAAACCCAAATATGCAACAATTAGAAATATGTATTATAGGTGTCAGATGTCCTTTTGAAGTGCATTTTCCCTTGGAAATATCTAGGCATTTATGTCCTTTGGTAGTATTTAATAGCCTGAAAAATTGATGTTAGAAACACAAAAACAATACACCCTCTATGGTAAGTTTTTTCTTACTCTCTTACTCTTTTTATATCCTTACAATTTTATTACTGATACTGATTTTTTTTTTCTCTTTTTTTTCTGTTCTGAGTGAAATAGAGTATGTTAAAGCACAGAAGCCTTGTTTTTAGAGCTAGGTGAATTTTTATTGCCTTGTGATGAATTCCAAGAAGCAAGGAACAGTGATGGAAACACTGAGATGTTCCTGGCTACATAATACAGTTACTGGGCACTGTGCCGTGCATGTATGCCCACACATACTTTAAAATAAATGTAGGTAAGCAGAGTAAAATAAATTTTCCGAGAGTGAAGGCTGAGCTAAGCTTTTTAATGCAAAAAATCAGCTGGATTAAGGAATCAGATCCCCCACTGCTGGAAGATAAAGGCTCATACCATATATTATGCAACTTTGGTATCTGCAGGCTGATACAAAGCATTGCAAGGTGGAATTCTACTGACTGGGTAATGAAAAAAAGATGCACTGAGACAATGAAATAAAAGTGAAAAGATTTATTAATTCATGAATTTGCATTCTCCATAACCAAAATTTAAATCTTCCTGTTCAGAAGTCTTCAGCAGGTTCACATTAAGAGTTTGAATCATGAAGCTACTTTCATACATGATCAACTCTACCCCTATTTATTAAAGCACTATAAACATATGCATAACATTTACAAATGCTTAAAAGTCTTGGTGAGTTGTGGCCTCCTTATCTGACCTGAAGCCCTTTGTCATCACTATGAGTCTTTCCATCAACTAGAATGGATGCTGTGTTTTTCAGGGGTAATACCTAAATAGAACATTAAAACATGCTCCTAAATGCCCATCACACCATAAAACTAAGACAAAAATTAACATTCTGAGTCACAAATTGCATCGCTTTGGTTTTGTTTGTTAGCTGTTGTTTGCATTTCTCTTTGTTGCTGATACCCCTGATGTATATTAAGCTTAGTTTCTGACATGAAATTTAAGTGCTTGTCTTGCAGAATGATAACATATTTGATTTGATTTCAGTATACCTGTTCGTTTGTATAGAAAATGGTAATTTATTTGATTAAAGAATTGCTCCATTAATGTTACATGAAACGAACACACTTGTATAAATATTTGCATAGTGCTAGAAAAGACGGATGTGTTTGTATTGTATCAGGTGCAAAACCTCACTCATTCTGTGACATGGCATGGTGTCCTCCATGGGCTGAAGGTGTATCTCTGCTCCTCCATGGACCTCCATGGCCTGCAAGGAAACAACCTGCCTCACCATGATCTTTAACATGGGCTGTGGCGGTAACTCTGCCCCAGTGCCTGGAACACCACCTCCCCCTCCTTCTTCACTGACCTGGGTGTCTGCAGAGTTGTTTTTCTCACATGTTCTCACTCCTCTCTTCTCTGGCTGCATTTTTTTCCTATGCAATGACTTTTTTCCTTTCTTAAATATGTCCTCCCACAGGCACTTCCACCATTGCTGATGGGCTTGGCTTTGGCCAGCTGTGGGTCTATCTTGGCTCTGCCTGGCTCTGGCTCTATTATAGGGGAAGTTTCAGGTAGCTTCTTACAGCAACCACTCTAACCTCCTTGCTTCCCAGACCCTACCACGTAATAGTCTTTTGCAAAATCAGAGAGTGTAGAGGAACACCATGCATTATGCAGGCAATATCCTCCTGGCATGGAAATTACTTAGACCAGCAGAACAGTCTATTGCTGAAATAGCTGATTTCTTGTTACTGTAGAAGGCTCCAAGGAAGAAACCTGGCTGCTCACTAAAACAGGCAGATTTTCCCTTTTCCTGGTTGCATAGCAGTGTTTTTCTGTTTTACCTCTGTAACTCTTTGCAAGTCATCTCCATCAGTCTCAGACAGTCCTCTTCATAATTATAAATCAGATCCCAAGCTCCTTGCTTTCTAGTTTGTAAGCTTCCTGCATAGGAGCTTCTTTGGAAGCAGTGGGCACTGCAGATACACATACACAGGAAACACTTATAATCGTCCAAGTCAATTACTGTGACAAAACTCTTTTTTGAAGCACACACACACAAAATAACTCCAATCACTTACACTTTAATAGATAATTGAGTTACTTGCCTCTCTTTTGTTAATGGACAAATACTTCAGAACATTTGATATGTGATAGCCTGATGTAAGGAAGTGTTGGATTAGCTGTAGAAGGGTTATTTAAAAGCATGGGGCTTCAAGCCCTCATTTGGATTACTTTTGCCTGAGGCTGTTACCCACATACAGACCAAGTCATCCCCATCTTATTAAAAGAGTAGCTGTCAATCAAAGGCAACATCATGCCTCTGGCTAATTTGACAGTACAAGTTTTTTTGCTTGAAAAAAGCACCAAAGTTTTAAAAGACAAAATGGCATAGAGGTGTTCACTAGGGACCCAATTAAAATTAAATTAATGTTTAATTATGTGAAATTTTGGAACAGAACAAATACAAGTATTTTCAAGTAAAAAATTTATAGCTTCGTTAACTGGCAGGCTTAATTAGAGTACATTTTATGTTACCTCTTCAGGCCATGTTTAAATTAACAATCAGCAATTATCTTCTGAACCCCTCTCCCAGTCCTGAGAGGAGTATATTTAATCAAGTGTCAGATTCTCTCTTTTCATTTTTTCTTTCTGTTTGATAAATTTCCTACTTAAGAATTCCATTTCATATTTACAGAACATAATTCTTAAACAAGAAAGCCCACTGAAACCTTTCAAATTGAGTACAAAACAAACTGTGTCATATATAGCACCATGGACCTGAATACAAAGCAAAAGTTTAAGTGTCTTAATAGGATACAGAATATTTCATTGAATATTCGAAGGGACCCACAAGGATCATCAAGTCCAACTCTTAAGTGAGTGGTCTATACCTCAGCCATGATGTTGTTAGTGTCATGCTTAACTAACTGAATTGATCTCACAGTCAATCCTTGTGACATTTAATTTATATGTTCTTTTATATACATTTATATACATTTGCACTTGCAGCAAATGTATAGCAAATACTCAAAACCTTAAAAGGAGAATTCATCTGAGCTTGTTAAGAGAGCAAATCCTTCATTTGTCAAAGACTGAGGTAACTGTCACTCTGACCTGTTCTCACTGCATAATATTTTGTGCTCTCAGGTGTACTCCTAGGTATCTTGCCTGCTCAAATTGTTTATTTTATGGAAGACTATAGAGGCATCTCTAATTTCTATTCAACACAATGTTTAGGAATTCCAGTAGTAATAGAATAATACAATGACTTAGGTTGGAATGGATCTGAAAGATCATCTAGGTCCAACCCCCTTGCCATGGGTGGGGACACCTGCCAGGTGAGCAACCTGATCAGTTTGCTCAAAGCCCCATCCAATCTGGCCTTAAGCACTTCCACAACTTCTTTAGGAAACCTGTTTCAGAGTGCCACATAACCCTCACACTAACAATTTCTTCATAATATCTAATCTAAATCTCCCCTCTTTCAGTCTAAAGCCATTCCATATTGTTTGTCACCACATGCCCCTGAAAATTGACTGTCTCCATCTTTCTCCCTTCAGGTACTGGAAGGCTGCAATTATGTCACCTCAAAACCTTCTCTTCTCCAGGCTGAGCAATCCCAATTCTCTCTGCCTTTCCTTATGGGAGAGGTGCTCCATCCCTCTAATGATCTTGATGACCATCCTCTGGACTCACTCCAGCAGGTCGATGTCCTTGCTGTGCTGAGGACCCCAGAGCTGGATGCAGCACTCCAGGTGGGGTCTCACAAGGGCAGAGTAGGGAGGCAGAATGCCCTCCCTCAACCTGCTGGCCATGCTGCCTTTGATGCAGCCCAGAATCCAATTGGCTTTCTGGGCTGCAAGAGCATGTTGCTGAGTCATGTCCAGCCTCTTCTCCACCCTAAGTGCTTCTTGGCAGGGCTGCTCTTCCGCTGTTCATCCCCCAGCCTGTATTGATACAGGGGGCTGCCCCAAACCAGTTGCAGAATCTTACATTCACTCTTGTTAAACCTCATGACATTCCCAAAGGCCCACTTCTTGAGCTTGTCCGGGTCACTCTGGACGGCACCCCATCCTTCAGTTGTGTAACTCAACAGCACGCCTCAGCTTAGTGTCATCTGCAAATTCGCTGAGGGTGCACTCAATCCCTTTTGTATGTGTCATTAATGAAAATATTAAATAACACTGGTCTCAGTACAGTCCCCTGAGGGACATCATTTCATACTGACATCTATCAGGACTCTGAGCCATTGATCACTAGCTTCTGGATGTGACTGTCCAACCGACCTCTTATGCATCTAACAGTCCATGCATTGAATGTCTGTCTCCAGTTTAGAGAAAAGGGTGTTGTGGAGGACCAATGTTGATGATGCTGCAATTCCATGCTGTGTGAGGCTAAATAAATAGGATGAAAATGAAAATTATTTCCTCATAGGAGTCTTACACCAAAGTTTGCCTTATTCTCACTCTCCTAATCTGTAGTCAGAGTATCATAGGAAAGTAGTTTAATCTGGTCCTTGAAATGAGAAATTACACCTTTCTGAAAAAAGTTTTCTTTCGGGAGTTTATATTAAAATGGACTAGGTTATCACAAAGAAAGAGGGTATCATATTAAGGTTCTCATAGAAAAAGGGAATTAAAGCATAAAAATTTAAGTGGAAAATGCCCTTTAAAATTGCATGAAGAAACACAAATAATTTATTTTTGACTCATCCTTAAAGTGAGAGTGGTTTTTACAAGCACCAAAACCAAAGCAAATTGAATCCAATGCAAAATTTTTCCATGCATTTAATGGTTTTTGAGGTTAACTATTTTAAAGAACATTTAGGGATTTCTACCTTATGGTAATGTAGGAAAAGAAATACTGTTTCTCTCAGCATCTGGAACGATTAAAATAGTAGAAACTTGACCTAACAGTTATTTTCAAGCAACATTCGTCCTCATGCCATGTATGGAGCCTGAAACGTTACAAATCAGAGTTCAGTTTTGCAGCACAAAATTGGAAAATGTAACATATTAAACTGATTATGACCATTACTTTAGAAGATATTCCCCTGTTTAAGAAGACATTTCTTAAACTACAGTGATTTTATTATTCCCTCTGTGCAAATAACACTACTCTTTTGATCATATGTGATAGTTGTGTAGAGGATATACTTATGAAAGTAACAATAAATAAAGGACAGTCCCTGAACCACAGAAATCTTACAGTTTATACAACAAAGATGTACAGTGCATATACAGCATACTGCTGAATAATAAAACTCTTATTCATATCTAATATAGGTTGGTTTCAGTGGGAACAGTAGGAGGTACTTATCACCAATAAAAGGCTGAATTTTTTAAAAGGAGTGAGAAGAAGATGAAGAAGCAAAAGATAGAGATGAGTGGTTTTATTTATGCTGCTATTATACCTCATTTCAATTACTTACTTATGGGCAAATGCAAGGTGAGAATCCTTTTGCCTAATTTTTTTTGAAATTTTTATCATGGTTTCTCTCAGACACTTATGTAGCACTGTTAACTGCATGTGCCATTACTGATCTTCCTCTAATAGCTTTTGAATCTATGAGTTCACTCAGTCAAATCTGCCGAGTGTTTCAAAAGGGTGGGATGGTTTCAGAGATGACCACATTTCCACCAGTTCTATGAATAAGTAAGGTCTGAATGTCTGTTTAAGTGTCAAGAATTTAAGGCTACAGCATGAGTTCAATCCCTTAGAGATACAGCAGTATTCGCTTTGCTGAGCAATCCTATAAATGATCCAGCTTTGGAGCAGGCAAGAATTCAGCTGGAGCTCATCCTTCCTTGACCATCAGTCAGCTCATCATAAATCATATAGCATGGAATTTATCACCTACCTGTAAATGTCTACAGTGTAGACATGTACCTCTGAGCTAGTCATGCTTTTTATAGTCAGCGGGGAATAAAAGGCACTGCAAGGGCAAGGGCACAATTTGTCTGACCCGCATTAGACAGCTATTTTAAGATAAGATAAAGTGTGCCCTAGAAATGCCAACTTCTCTCCATTGACTGAAAAGACAGTCTAAGGCAACTTACTCAAATATAGATGGTGGTTTAAGTCCCAGTCAAAATGCAAGGTACTTATTCCTCAGCTACTTAATAGAATTTTAACTCTGAAAAAAATTTCCTGTGTCCCTAACACATCTGAAAAATAACATGACTTTTTTTAATTCAGTAAAGATCTTTCAAAAAACTGAGGCAATTGTGCATTCCTCACATGGGAACAGGTACTCTGATTTCCATTATCTGTTGAGATGGTACTGTAAGTGCGCATGTTAATACATGGTCAGTGTTTATATATAAACAAATATATAAAAAATTTATATTTATATAAATTTATAAAAAATATAAAAATAGTTTCAGTGCAACAAAGAGAGGCAAATTCTATGTGAAAGAAATAAATGGGATACAAATAAGGGTTAAACCGTGGCTCTTGTTATGCCAATACATTACTTCCCACATTCACGTAGAACAAAAAATACTTTTCTCAAGGTTTTTGTGGAGAGGAGAGAAAAAGGAAAAGAAGCAGTAAAAAAATGTAAATATTAAAATAAGTTTTTAAACAGTGCTTATCTATTTTCTTTACTGTAATAGGTAGGAACCAGCCTGCTCACAAAAGGGAGCTGACTCTCTTTTACACATAAACACAGCTTCTTCGACTATTTTGCTGTACTTCAGGAACAAATGAAATGATGAATACAGCTTCTATTAGGCAGAAACCCCAGGAAAGTGGTAGTTACAGATCTAGCAACTAGGCTGGCGTAGTGTTAATGATTAGTTACTTTTTACTGTGTATTACTCTGACAAAAAAAAAAACGTTTTCTTCAGGATTAGTGGCTAAGGTAAGCAGCTGTCTTTTTTTCCTTTCAAAGTGTTATTGAAATTATAAAACCATACTCCAGAAGAACTATAAATATAGCAACTTTTTGCTGCTGGAATTAGATGTTATATTTCTCTAACAAATGCTTGTAGATAATAGCTGCATTTGTACTTTTAAAGATGGGCTGAAAATGAAATATAGAGTACTATTGCTGAAGAAGGTATAACAAAAGGTATGAGCAATAAATTACTGTGTTTGCTTCCAGCATATAAAAGGCAATGTTTTTTCCAATCATTTTGTTCATTCAGCAGTTTTCCTGTGGACAAAAGACATTTTCACACAGCCAAAAGAATAGTCATCGATCTGTTAGACAAAGATTCTGTGGTTATGTGTTATCATGACCCTTATCTTCCACAGAATAGAAGTGTTCCTCTCATAAAGGAAAAGTTTTTTTATTTTCTTATTTATTGTAGCACAATGTATGTTGTAGTTTTTGAATTTTCTGTTCAGTGCCAGATTCCTGTTTGGGGAATGAGGGATGGCTTGCCATTCCTGCAGCTTTAACTTGCTTCCTCAGCAAATTCACAAGCATCCACCAGCAGAATCATATTACCAGAGGTCACTGAAGAGGCTGCTCCTGACAGTATGTATTATAACAGAGAGTCATCATTGTTGCAGTTGTAATTTTTATTAACATTACTCACAACCTGTAAATGCCAAGAGTAATTCAGGTCCAAGCCCTTCTCTCACTCTCCTCCCCACAACTGCTTCCTTCATTTTCCTGCCAGCTTGCATATCTCCAGGGTTTCTTTGAAATACTGATCTACTAAATTAGAACAGCAAACATAAGTAAATTTATTTAACTTTGAAAGCCTTGTTGGCGGAGTCCTTTCACTTTGTTGTGAAGTAACTTCTGAGTTGAAAGGGCATCTTAATGTGATATTATTCTTTTCATCCCTTTTTATCGCAAGCAGAGTTTTCTTTTCCATAAACTGCAGAGTTTTATTTAATTAATTGTCAATGTGATTACTTAATCTACAGCATAATGAACATTTTCTGAAGTGTTTGGTGTGTTTTTCTGCCTAGTGCTTAAAATGTATTACTGTAAGCACTGAAAAAATTGTTTTGTTGTTCATATTTTCTTTTGGGTTGCATGAAAAACTCTTGCTTTGTAAAGGGTATTTACACTGCTCAGGAATGGCGAGGGAAAAGGCTCTTACCTCCAAGTAGTGTTCCTCAAGCACTTTAATCATTGTCAGCAGCCAGTTCTGGCACCCTACTTCCAGTTCATCACTGTGTGATGCTCCCAGTTTTCACCAGGCACACCTGTGTTGTTTCAGTACCCCTCCAGAGCATCTCTGTCCTTCTGAGAAGCTAGGGCAGAAGACAGGGTTGTAGAGCAGAGCAGGGCTATGAAGACCAGTGTTAGAGAGCATTTGTTTACATGGGTAAAGAAAGGACGAGCACAAGGCACTGTATGCACTGTGAATTTACTGAAGAAAATTTGGGCTCAGTTGGAAAGATACGTAGTGACTAATGCAGACCCAAATAATAGGCTGATACCTCTTTAAAAACTTCATTAACTTCACCGTCATACTGTGAGAATGCTAGTGAACTGGTTTGTTTTTAGCAGATTAGTTAATGGGTAAGAACAACCACATATATCTCTGCCCCCTGCCTATGTAGAAATATTCAAAGATATTGGTGGACTTGAAATCAATGACAGATTAAAGCTAAACCCCTCAGGTAAGACAGCAAAGTATTCAGGATTAGTGGGCACTCAATGCCCATGTCAACAGTGAACAACAAATCCTAATTCAAAACAGAAAGTGTAAATAGCTAAATCAAGCGCAAAAAAGTGCTGTTTTTAGACCTTAAGGTACCTTTTATTGTTAACCTCTTGCCTTTACATGATGCTGTGTGAAATTCAGTGGGTTTTTTTTAATGATAATAAATTTGCATTTATAAGCACATTAGAACACTAGAAAACTCAAACCTTGAGATAAAAGCAGACCACTAGATTCAGTTCTAATAGCTAGTTGTTAACTGACAGCTTTCACTATGAATACTTTTTATTTTAAAATAGAATCATAGAATCATAGAATCAGATGGGTTGGAAAGGACCTCTGAGATCATCAGCTCGAACCCTTGGTCCACTACCACCACAGTTACTACACTATGGCACTCAGTGCCACATCCAGTCTCTTCTTAAACAACGCCAGGGACAGAGAATCTACCACCTCCCTGGGCAGACCATTCCAACGCTTGATCACTCTCTCTGTAAAGAATTTCTTCCTAATATCTAACCTAAACCTCCCCTGGCAGAGCTTGAGACCATGCCCTCTTGTCTTACTGATAATTACCTGGGAGAAGAGACCAATGCCCACCTGGCTACAACCTCCTCTCAGGTAGCTGTAGAGAGTGATGATCTCTCCCCTGAGCCTTCTCTTCTCCAGGCTAAGCAACTCCAGCTCCCTCAGCCTCTCCTCATAGGACTTGTGTTCAAGTCCCTTTACCAACCTGGTTGCTCTTCTCTGGACCTGCTCCAGCACCTCAATATGAAAATGAAGGAGTTTTTCCTAATTCTTTTACTGCTACTTCTACAGACACTTCACACGTCTTGTTTTTGGACAGAAATTATTCCACCCTTTCTGACGGTACAACTTCAGTCTTCATCAGGTATGTTAAGGTTTTGATGACAGGTTTTACAAATTACAATGTAACAGAACTTTTGACCAGAAGGTACTGCAGTAATTAAAGCCTGATCTTTTGACTGCATTATAGCATTACATTTTCTATGACAGAAAAAATATTTATTGAGGGCATAAAAGGCAAGGGTAAACACGCAGCCTTTTTGTCATTATTATTTAACCACTCTAGTTACTGAACCTGTCTGGTTCCATTTCTATAATACTACACTATATGACCTACCCTGACCAATGCATTTTACAAGCTGGAGTCATCCATTAAACTTGTGAAATGACTTTGCCAATACAGCTTGTACAAAAAGCCAATAAGGAAAAAAATGCTTTCTCCTATGGGATTTCTTAGCATTTCTTGCCATGATTAATACAAGTAATTGTTTGTTTGTCTTTTCGAGGAACTTACAACTAAACAGAAATAATGATGCTAATTGAAGGCAAAGATAAACTTGTATTTTATGGTGCTTCCTGGAGTTTATATGCAAAATATGTTTCCTATGTGACGTTTTTAGTGTGTTACTAAAAGACATGGGAAGATGATGGTGGTGATACAAATATTAATGATACTTACTAAAAATGCCATATGTAGAATATGCTGGCAAATTCTGTATGATATAACAATGATGAATTTTCTTTGCCAAATATGATAAATAATGGCAGCCTAGTCTCTTTTCTAGCAGTTATGTTTCTACATATGAGAAGTAGATTGGACTCATTAAAAAATATGTCTCCAGAATTACCTTAACCATTATAATAATCACTGATTATACATAACAAATCAATATAAATACCACAAACGCTATTGCCTAAAATTGCCCAAGCAATTTTATTTGTATTACTCTACATTTTGAAAAGACTCCCATTAGTCTTTCACAGCCTCGAAACTTTTTGAAAGGAGACCTTTCATTAGTATTCAGATGTTGTGGTGTTTGTAGGAGGTTGCTGGCCAGAATATAGCTTCATTTAGAGAAAGATCGCTTCTTTTTAAAAAAATGGAGATCATGGAAGAGAAGTCTAATAATTAGAACAATCTTCAATAGAATGGTCCCTTTTAACCCAAACCCTTCTATGATTCTGCTAAAAATGATCTTCCTGTTATTAAATACAAACTATTCTGTCCTAATCTAGAATTAATTTGTGCAGTGTTTCCATTATTTATAATTTTCTGTGTCATCAGCTGCTCAACAGATTAACAATACTTCCTTTCCAAGAATAATTATAATATGAGAGCTTTTGTATTCATCAGACTTTCTAGTGAGGTTATTAATACTTACATCTCATTATATCTGCTAAATTATAATTTAATTTTTAGTTACTACACACATTTGTGCATATTGTATATCTGTATATGTACATGCTGATTATTGGAATTGTTTATATCACAGAGGCTAGACAAGTAAACAGTTATTGTGCCACTGTTTTCAGTAGAATTAATATATTATCAACATTCAAATCTTTTTGCGGCTGATGACAGAACTCTTTAATTGGTATTCACTAAATTTAATATTTCAGAATCCAATTCAAAACCTATTGAATTCAATAGAGAAACTCCCACTGATTTCAAAGGCTGATATATCTGGTCCATAACATGTTTTATTACTATGTCTCTTTATTTCTTAAGAAAAAGAAAATATCTTTTCATCCTATTGTAAATGAAGGCTAAGAAGAGACAGGAAGAAATTTGCATAGCTACTTCAAGTGAAATACTCTCAGAAGATGCAGCATTTGTTTTTGGTGAGGAGAAATTAAATATGACCTTTTTTTACCCAAACCCAAAAGTCCATTCAGGAAGTTTGGGACAAGGATAAAGAAGCCATCAGGCAACCTGGAGAATGTTTTGACCATGATCCAGCAAAGCACTCACACAAGTGCTTACCTTTAAATGTCCTAATGCTCCCATTTGAGCTAATGGACAACTCCACTTGACATGTCTGGCTGTTTTTAACCTGGGTGCATGAAGGCAGTAGGAATTTCGTAGTGGGTTCATGATTACAGTCATGACTAGGGCCAACCTCTGGTAAAATGTACAGCCTAATTTCTATAAATTTTAAATTTTTACTCTCTAAACTTGAAGATTTAGTCTGATGTTTCACTTCTTGCGTCCCTGTGTTGAGCTACAGAAAAGCCAAACTTGTATGTTCTGAAACTGAAGAGGTGACTTTGGATGGGATTTATTTTCACTAATGTAAGCCTTCTGGCATCTAGTCTAAATTAGTCATGAAAGAGAAGCTCTACTAGGGGAGTTTGTATAACCTCAAAATGTTTTATTTTTGAATTGAATTAAAAGAACCCTGATATTATCTCATTGTGGTACTAATGATACATTGTGGGTTTGATCCTTGTATGGACCATTCATGTAAGAGTTAGACTTGATGATCCTTGTGGGTCCCTTCAAACTCATAATATTCTGTGATTCTGTGAATTATCCTTTCAGATTTCCTAATTCTCCCTAAATGTTACAAAGGAGACTTTAAGAACTATCTTACTATGGTGTTACCATCCTTTTGATCCCTGAAATTAGTGGAAATGATGAAGCTGAACATTTTATACCTTTAAGTGGGTTTCCATTAGCCCAGCTGATCCTGCAGTGAACTAAAAATACATTAAGCAATAAATTAGCTTCCATTGGTATTTAATGAATCACATTCATCTTTATTTACATGCACATAACCCCAAATGACTGTTCAATCAAGTGCCTTCATCTGCAGTACATGTACAGAATTCCTCTGCCCTCTCCCCACTAAAACCAATGCACAAATACTCAGTGCAGAGCTGCTATGAAGAAGGTTAATTGTTTCCCAGTCAAACCCAGCATAGTATGTATCATTAAAATAAAGTTGCTTTTGATAGCTGGTTGTCCCATGGTGTCCCATTTTTGGTCTGTTCTCTGGGTCGGTCTTATTAAAAAAAAAAAAAAAGAATAAAAAAATTGCAAGGTAAGATTATCTAATTTCCTAGAGAACTTTTCTAAAGTTACAGTGTGGTAGGTTGCCTGTTTGAGAAGACAAATAAGGTCATGGAATCATAAAATCATAGAATTGTTTGGGTTGGAAGGTACCTTAAAGATCATTTGGTTCTAATCTCCTTGTCATGGGCAGGGAAACCTTCCACTACCAAGTTTCTCAGAGTTCAATGCAGCCTGGCCTTGAACACCCCCAGGAGTGGAGAGTCCACAACCTCAATCAAGATTTAGAATGGCATAGAAATAAGAAGTTAAAAAAAGGTCTATAAACAGAAAATATAGAAAAATAACAGTAAAAATCATATTTGATTTAGAAAAATTGTGACCAGAAAAGAAATATTTTCATCAGTGCACTATCTTGTAAGTAATCTTGTACAAATCTGTGTAAGTAATATCATCTCAAGGAAGACTGTCTCCTATGCAGTTTAGTCTAAAGTAAAATGTTTCCTTAAAGTGAATGGAAAACATTCACAAATAATTAATCCTGTAGTACCGTAACTTGTGTTTGGATCAAATAACTGGCAGTTAATATCTTAAACAATAATATGCTGTAAGTGACTGCTATAGTTTTCTAATTATAATTTTATGCAAATGAAATGAAATTAACAAGCAGAATAAAAGTCACAACCAACCTAATAAGCAGAAGGTAGTGAGGTTCCAGCCCTCAGCCCTTGGATGTGTTTAATGCTAATTTAAGCTTCCTGATTCACAGTTGCTTATTTATTTATGGTATGTAGAAACACAGAAACTCTCCTAGCATTTACTAGGAATAACGATGCTGCAGTCCTGTATTTTTTCTAAACAATTTCTGCCTTTGCCAGCTGCATGACAAAATTAAACTTGCCAGTTATAATTCTACAGTTGGCTTAGGAGTACTTATGTGAATGTCTGTTTAAGAATTGATATGCACACAGGAACCCCAGAGAACCAAACCACAGCTGATAGTATTAAGGAAAGTTTATTCAGAAGCTGAAAACTCTAAAATGCACTGCAAACAATCGCAGCAGGTGAAAAGTGTAAACAGCAGAAACAACCCCCCTCCTTCATCCCCCTGTTCTGGCGCTTTTATATCAACACCTTTCGCATGCACGTTACTTCAAGACTGTGCTTTATGGTCTGCCTGTCTCCCAGCAAGGGCCTTAGGCGTGTCTGTGAAAGCCTTATATCTTCTCATAACAGAGGAGTCACTTCTCTGGGAGTCAGGCAGAGAAAATATGCATAGAACTATTCACGGGAAAGAATTCTCTCCCATGCTAGGTTTTCCCTAACTGCAGAAGCTTCCTTGAGCGAAAACTTCTCCTATTTTTTCCCTCCTCACCAAAATCTTCCATTTTCTCCTTCTACATTCTGATTGGGTGATATCTTTTTATGAGAGAGTTGGTGGCCTCTTCAGTATTTTAGTATGGTGGCAAAATATGAATTGACAGGATTAATGAGGATATTGGAGTCTTTTTAGTTGAGGAAGGAATGTGATCCTGCAAACCTCATTCATGCATAGTGTCATTTATTCTTACCAAATTGCCCTGTTAGAGAGCTTCTCTGTATGGTTTTCTGGCACAGAAATGAAAACTTCAGTCAATATGAGCTAAGCAATCTTTCAGTTAATTGACAGGAAGGCCTCTTTTACCTGAAAGAAAATACAGAACTTTTTATCCTCATATGGAGAAAAACATACAGTCTGTCTGTCAGTCAGCCTAACAAGCTGCACCTCACACTCTGACAGTACTGTCACGCACCAAGTCTTTTGGGCTTTGTTTCTAACATTGCTCACTGACTTCACTCAGGAGCTAAGGCTGTGCTCACCTGCAACTGTTGCCATTCCTTTGCTGTTCAACTGCTTCCACATTTTGCTCTTCATCACAGAACAGGCTGCTTGTGCATGACATGCTAAGGCAGACAAGGAGTGAGGAACCTTGTTGAGCCTATCTAGATGATGTTTTGCCAACACCTGACTGCAAGCCTCATTTTTCACTCACAT
Source organism: Lophotriccus pileatus (assembly GCA_035583135.1). NCBI lineage: Eukaryota > Metazoa > Chordata > Aves > Passeriformes > Tyrannidae > Lophotriccus > Lophotriccus pileatus. The sequence continues at coordinate 22,713,285 of JAWWES010000041.1, read as the reverse complement.
GAACCTGAGTGAATGGTATTACTGCTGCTGGGCCTGAACCAATATATTGAAATGCAAGGGATATTCCCACAATATTACATTACTCAGTTATCTCACATTTGTCTAAAAACAGTGCAGATGACTTAAGGCTTTGAGGATTAGGATCTTACATTTTTGCCAAGAGACTTTATTGTCTGTAGATATTTTTCCCTAAATATGAGTTATTCCTTAGTTGTGTTCAGCCCCATGGAAAAACTTGTATCCTGTTCTCAAAGATAATATTTCCCAGTACAGACTATATACTGATAGAAAGACTGGCTTATAACTACCTTTTGAAAAGAAGTTAATTTATAAAATTAGATCTTTTTTTGGTTGTTATTAACATACTGGTTTTTGATTTTCAGTTTTATTCAGCAGATAGCAAAAAAACCCCACCAAAACATTTTAAAGAAAAGTAACAAGAAATATTTTCTGGCCAGAATAGCCTTTTTTCCCACGCTAGCACTTTTTAATTAATTTAACAATAAACCACATAAAGAAAATTGTGTGACTGCTATTCAGAGCAATATATATAAAAAGAATTTTAGTGCTTGTTCTAACAACTAGATAATATAGAAATGCTAAAAAACCAGTGTTTTACCATTTTTTCTGCATATCAAAACTTCCTACCAAAAATTCTCTGTCAGCCGTCCTGCCAGAAACCCTTACCAGAGCTTCCTGCTGAAGTTTTCCTGACAAAAGATCCTGCTATTTTTTATGGTTATGATATCTCTTTGAACATCTGAATAGGGCTACCTGTCAAGAAACCATGCAGAGCCTCCTTTAAACACTATAAAGGTTGAGGAAAAATTTTGGAAAACCTAGGGAGACGAAAGGAGAGAACTGGTTACTGTAGCTGAGCATCTCTCTCCCCACCTTTTGCCTTTTCTCCACCACCACATGCTGCCAGCTTGCCACCTGAGACTGAATCATAGTTTGAGGCTCAAAGCACCGAAGGTGAAAGATGTCAGATAGTTATTCCTGTTTTCTCAATAGGTAAACTGTTTTTGGAAATTAATTTTTTATATTAACACAAAGATAATAGCCAAATATCCATCTTCTAATTCCTTCTTCTGTATTTAATCCATTAAGAATTATTGCTCAGATTGGGAAGGACTGAAAGGGAAGATGACAGAGAAAAATAAGACATTTCCCAGAGTAAGACCTCCACATCTGTATCATGTATCTCAGAGGCAGCCTTTAGGGATCCTACTATAATGTTTTATTTCCCTAGGATAAGGTCCAAGGCAAAATGTCAGAAACTCCTGCATAGGCAGACCTTCCATCAGGCTTTCTGTGCAAAGTGACTAGATTATTTGATTGTCTCTCAGGATCCTGAGAATTAATTAATACTTGACTGGCTCTTTGAAGGAATAAAGTATGGACTCCTTCCATAGTTAATGCTGTAACTACATTTCCCTTTAAAGTGTATTATGGGTTTCTGTGTCCCTTTCTAATTATGTATCATAAATGCCAGATGTTCTGGATGCACAAAGTGGCACTGATGTGGGGATGGAAGTAATGTTGTTTCAGTGACTTTAATTGTTTATTCCTATATTGACAGCAATGCTGGGGATTTGGTAAGTGCATTAAATTAGAACTGTTTGGCACTGTAATACTGTAGTACAAAAGTTACCATTAAGGGAGTTTTCTGTGAAGTTGTTGATGTAATTTCGTACTTAACCATGTGTCTGGGTTTGATTACTATTTGGAACACTAGAAGAGCAGCAATCAATATCCTGGTGTTTTACTACTAAAACAGGCCCCTAAATGGAGCAAACATTAAAATACCAATTTTTTATTTGTAAGGAGGTTTTTTTGTTTGTTTTCAACTCTTATTCTCACTTTTATGCTTCATCACTTGGGCTAAGATAGCATTAAAAAGTTCCTTTGAGCTGACTCTCTTCATTGCTGTCATAAACAGTGGAAGAAACTCCTGCAGGAAACGAGGTGGGCCCCTCTAGGTAGTGGAAACACCAGTACCTAACACAGTAAATGTGTTAAAGAGACTTATGCTAAGGGACTTTTTCTCCTTGCTTCAGTTTGTACTAATGAGACTGCTGTATCACCCACTATCACGTTGTACAATACCTTTGTTTCTATTTCTGGGTCTTCTCATCTCACTTCCAGCCTGTTGAAATTTTTCTACTAGTCTGTACTAAAGATCAACTTCTTTGATGCTGAGGATCATGCTTTTTCCTATGTGCATAAACAGTAGTTAGCAAAAAGGAATATTAAAAATAAGCAGATACACACAGACCTTACAGCAACAAAAGTAATAACAGCCGATTGGGTTTTCTACTACATTTCATTCTCAGTAAGATATTTGAGTCTGTAGAAGATGAATTTTTATTGCTCCTGTTTCTGCTGATGTCCTTAGAAGAGTAGTAATTGTTTTCCCTTTATGCAACAGTTAGGGAGAACACACTTCTTTTTTTTTTTTTTTTCTCTTGGACTGCTGCCAGGGTAAAGAATTTTCAGAAATTAGCTTTATATTGCAGTGGGTGAATCATAGAATTATTAAGGTTGGGAAAAAACCTCCAAGATCATTGGGTCCAACCTTTGATTGAACTAATCACCAAGTGTACTGGACCATAATGCTAAGTGCCATGTCCAGTGACGTTTTGAAAACCACTAGGGATGGTGACTCCACCACTTCCCTGCGCAGCCTGATCCAGTGTCTGACCATCCTTTCAGTGAAGAAATTCTTCCTGATGTCCAACTTGAACCTCCCTTGGGACAGCATGAGGCCATTTCCTAGTCACTAGTTGCCAGGGAGAAGAGGCTGACCCCCACCTGGCCCCAGCCCCCTTTCAAGGAGGTCAGTATCTCCCCTGAGATCTCCCCTGATCCTCCTTTTCTCCAGACTGAATGACCTCAGCTCCCTCAGTTGCTCCTCACATGACTTGCTCTCTAGACCCTTCACCAGCTTTTTTGCCCTTCTCTGGACTCGCTCCAGTACCTCAGTGTCTTTCTTGTAGTGAGGAGCCCAGAACTGGACACAACAATCCAGATGTGACCTCACCAGTGATGAGTATAAAGGCAGCATTACCACACATGCACAAACTTAATTACATCTGGTTTAGATCAAAAACACAGATCTTTCCCTCATGGCATGTTAAGGTGGGAAAGTACATATGCAAGAATTACTACTGATTATTTGTAAAACTTCATAGTATAACATATGTTCCCTTTCATAGTACACAACTTATTTTTAAAAGAAAGAGGTAATTAACTTTCATACAGAGAGAAACAATTTACAAGTCATTGCTTATAGTTTATTAAAGAATGGTATTTATTAACTCTAGAGAATACTTGGGTATTTATTCACAGCACTGTATTTCCAGTTAATATTTAGTTGGTAGTCAGTAATGTAGCAATAAAATTAATTAATTTTTTAAGTAAAAGAACAGAATAGATTCTCCAGCAAAGCTATAATGCATCTTTATTTTCTGAGAAGGAAGCTTAAAGATATCAGATAGGATTATAAAACCAATAATAATTGAGACTTACTAAATCTGTCCTCTAGACTTACTAAAGATTCCCAGCAAAATATAAGCTATTTGTTTTAAGTTAGAGAAAGCATTTACTGCTCATTCATGGGGGCAGTTTCAAGGCTGAAACTTTATTGCATTCCAAGAAAACAAGATGAAATTAATGCAAATATAGTGACAATTTGACATAATGGGACAAACTATGTTCTGCAAGTTCAGAGTTGCCATGACTCCCATCATTGGATGGATATTGAAGCAATGGATTCCAGCTTTGACAGAGAGCACTCTGAGAGCAGATGCACCTCTGCAGTGTTGTGTTATCACATTTGGAAGGCTGAAGCTTCTTGGAAGGTTATTGATAGTACATTAATGTTCAGAAGGGTTTTTCTGGTTATGTTGTCCATAACCTTGGAAAAAACTTACCTGAAATTTTAAGTATCAGAAAGAAAAACGCCAAGGCCATAGTCAGAAGTTCTACAGTGGGAAAAATATGCTTAACTACACTGTGTAGGAGACATCTGTGTACAGAGTTCAATTCTCTGTGCTCCTTTCTCTATCCTCCTTTCTCCACACTAAATTCTCCTTCTTCCATAAAAACATTGCTTTGGAAATCAAGTTTATTTATAAGGGGTTTTTTTTGTATTCTTTTAAGGGATGATTTTTGTAGAAAGTAGACTACCAAGAAGATTTAAAAGGACGCTGAAAGTTTTTAGTTCCTGTCCTGATTCAATTACTGTAATTGTTCTTAATAGCATACAGCAAAGCTAGTGGTTGCATTTGTTTCTGCTTCCTTCATATGAGGTAAGTTATGGGTTGTCTGGAAAGTCATATGGCCAGTGGCCAGGTATGACTATATTAAAAGGCGAAAGGAGGGGGAAATACACCGAGAAAACATTTCTACCGCAGTGGCAGATTTGATGGTACCTGAATGATTGCCACAGGCCTGACAGGAGCTTTAACGATGCAGCCGGTGTACAAGAAGTTGCCGTGACCTGGACAAGGACACTGCTCCCTTG
>JAWWES010000041.1:22692231-22708657 GCA_035583135.1 Lophotriccus pileatus | reverse complement strand
GACTGTAACCAATAAAGGTGGACTTGTTATACTCTTTCATAAAGAGTGTCTTGTCTCCGTTCCTCCGGTCCGCGGCAAATGATGAAAAATTTCTATAAAAAATAGCACCAGTTAAAAGCCAAAAATTGATTTTAAATCAACCCCCCCCTTGATTTAGATCTTGGGTGAACATAGGGCTTGAAGAGGTTTCAGATAAGATTGTCAAGCATTGCATGTTTTGATTTTAAACTAAACATCTCAAGTACAAAAAAATTTGAGATAAAATACAGAGCTGTGATTGTCAGAACAGGGAAATAAATATGTCAAGGAGGTGAGAAATGTGGATTGTCACAAAACATAAACCTGACGACTGCTTTCCTGAATTGTCTTACTAATGACAGCTGGAAAACACTATACTCTCAGCTGACAGAAATAAGAAGAAAAGAAAGCATATCCATGAGAAAGTCAATAGATACCCTGAACCTAATGTGAACCATAATAGTCTAATTGTGCAGGTGATTCTCTTTGGATGCAGAAACGCCTATATCTATACAGATTGCTTACATGTCTCAGATTATCTGATAAGAGAAATGTTGCTTCGAACAACAAAAAAATTTTCTTACTTCACCTAAAAGCAACTATTTTATTCAAATACATATTGTATTTTATCTACAGATTTTTTGCTTTAAATCCACTTCCTACATAGCATGTATTCTCAGGGTAACACTGTTTTGAGATGAGTTTGTACTTTGTGGAGAGGAACTTCCTATAAATCTCTTGGAGTACTTCTGGAAGTATTAAAAGTATTCCTACCTTTAATTTTGCCAAAATTCTCTTGTTGATTTAATTATTCTGCTGTGCAAATTCCCGATTAAAAATATCTTGTGAAGGAAAAAAGTATTTGAACATAAATTGGAAATACATATATGGAATTGCAATATATATGTGTAGAGGAATAATTTTTTTCCTATCTCCTGAGAAAATAATGAGTTAAGTTTAGCAGGGATGTTTAAAAGTCTCAGATAGTTAGTTTTACCAGCTAACTGAAATAAAAGCACTAGAGGGTAAAATGTAAATGATTTGATGAATGGAAGGTTAACAATTAGATCTTCACTATAAGGATATTGTTTAGGGTGGAGTATTTCCAATGTTCAAAGAAAATCATTGAGAATTCCGTATTTGGGCTATTACATGGAAATGATTATTTTTATTTTGTTTAGCATAGGACTGAGTGACCTATAATGCTAAGAACTACATGGTATGGTATGACATGATAGGTAGGAGTGAAAAATTTATCCCTGGTTTCCTAAGAAGCCTCCCCTTAAGGGACTTCATTCTTGTTTTGAAGTGCAGTTGCAAAGCTGAAAATTAAGTGCTATAAAAAGTACAAATCTGTAAAAAAATTTGAAGCTGAAGAAGTAACTTGGAAAACATGGCATATTTTTATCATTTTTGTTGTTCTAAAACTGAAACTAAGTGGAGGTAACTGCCAATGCAGTTATTATCTGTAATATATACTGGTATGCATTGTATGAGACCATGCTTGTGTAGTGCTTTCAGTCTTTCAGCCAATTCAACCTTAAAAGTCATCAAAATAGTGAAGGTAAGACTGCTGGTCTTAACTACACGTTTGGGTTATTTTTATGCAAGTTATTTTATTTCCATATACAAACTCCTTACTGGTGATCCACAGAGAAGGAACATACGACATTAAAATGGAGAAAGTTTTTTTTTTATTTTTAAAAATTTCTTTCAAGTAGGGATGTTCAAAGAGACGAACTGCTTCTTAGTGGCTTTATAGGGGGGAAATATGGAGATTTATTTTTGCTTGCAGTTTCTGTTAATAGTAGTGGATCTTATTTTAGTTAATTTTAAGTAACAGTAATTGAGTGTCGAGTCAAAATCAGTCTCCAACTTCCAGCGCAACCGCTGGGGAAAGGTAAGTGCTACCAGATGACAGTTTATGTTATCAAAATAGTTGCTGAAAATACTTGCACTCAATCTGCCAGTGTGCTTATTTCTTGGTATTGGTAAAGGTAACTGGCTTGAGTGAGATACTAACTCTTACATGACAAGCTGTGTGAGGTGTATCATGTAATACAAAGTGAATGAGGGTTACTAAGACTGTATTCTGACTTTCATATAAGAGATGACTGACATAGCTCTTGTGGCAACAAAGCATGTAAACAGAGATTTGAGAAATGTACTTGCAGAGTAGTTGTGATCTTTAACACAGGACCTCCAAATAGGCAGTTTGCAGCTATTTTTCTGTCTAGGTTATACATTGAAGGTATCAAGTGCTCTGAATTCCTGATAATTTTCCTCAACAGAAAAGCTATGGCAAATACACACTAGGGAGTCAGAAAACTTTTACCATGGTGAGAGGGAGTTATTAGTAGTTGTGAGTCTGATGGTTCTATGATTTGTTCATGAGCTTCTTTGTCAATATATAATGCAGCAAACAAATGAGAAGGCATTCAGAAATAAACAGATATAGGAATCTAATAGGATTGTGTTAAAATAAAACATTATCATGATTTCTAATCTTGGCACAATGCTGAGTCAGCGTGACACAGGTCTACTAATCTGAATTTCTTTTTACTGTAAAGCCAATCTGCAACCAAATGCAAACGCTCATACATATCTAAGAACTTCCCTTTTCTGTGTGTGTAGCAATAAAATAATTATATGGACTGCTTTAAATCTACTGATATTTCTGTTGGCGTCAGAAGGTGAGGATCTTGGCTCCTTGCTTTTCTTCCACAAAATAAATTTTATTATTCTGGTATGATCTCTTAGTTCTCTGATTCTTGACACTGGTTTTCCTTCTTCTCTTCAGCCTAATTCAGTAGTATTATGAGGAACCAGAGTGCATCACTTAGAACATAGTTAGAGGCACTGACAAAAGATGAGCATTTTTTTCTTTATTAATGAAATACTTATTTAAGAGTAGTAACCTTGTAATATTAGTGAAGACTTTCCAAGGAATTATTTTCACTTATGCCCAGTCCTCATGCTGTTGAACATATACATCTGTGTAGCTCCGAAACGTTCTCAACAGCCAAAGTTTCACTTTTCAAGCCCACCCTTCATATGCTTCTTAATTACTAATTTGTTCCTATGTTATCTGTTTTGGTAATGAACCTGCCATCTGATTCTTTGCTGCCAAACAATTCCATGTGTGGTTGTTGACTTGTTCTATATCATGTCCTATGCTCTATTCTCTTCTCTCAGCTAGGATTTCTCCCAGACTTTTGTGTCTTTCCTGCATCATTTCCTGCTGCAAAGAAGTCTGCTGGGCTCTGGCCTGGGCTGTGCTTTGGTGACTGTTGTAATACACAGTTGTGAGTTGTTAAAATTCTCATATGAAGGTCACTGGTCTCTGTCAAAATCCTGGGTTATGAGCACCTGCTCAACAGTGCAAGCATCACAACCTAATTTGCAAGAAGTGAAGATGGCAATTGAAAGCAATATGCAGCTATAACTAACAAATATATCTGGTTTTTGAAAACAATGTATTGTAAAATGAAAAATTGTCAAAATATAGGTGTGACAACCTATGGTTTTTTTATTCTTTTGAAACAAATGTGATGGTTTATTTAATTTATTATTTTGGATTTTTAAGAAAGGCCTAAACCTGCAAGTTGCCTATAGAAGCAATTTCCTAACCTCATGTGGAGACACTTTAACATCAGCACATCTCTGTCTTGCAGAATTACCCACTTGATTTACTGCAGAAAGATTCAGCATACAAAATCTTCAAGCCAAGATTTGTGCTTTTAACTTTCTTTAATAAAGAACCAAGCATATAAATCATTTAGAGTAAATAATAATGTCAATAACTGTGGAAGATTCTTATGGACAAATCCTATCCTGTCTTTCCATTTTTAAAAATGTCACTTCTGGAACAATCTTATAGGTAGTAAAGGTTTGATTGAACATGCTAATACGAGCAGACTATGTCTGGGAGGAATAGATTGTTTTTATATATTGTTCTCCAATTTGTCTAGCATTGTCTCTCACTATTTTTTTAACAAACATTCTCTTTTCCCTCCTTATCTCTTTAATATCACTCAGATTGCTAAAATAAGTCTCAAATGTTCCTGTATTTCACCTCATTTACATCCATTCTTGACAGATTTCTCACTTTTCAGAACTGGCAATGTAATGAAAGTGATATGAGTCATGAGAAACAGGGAGAGAAGATAAAGGCAAAATTTTAAAGAAAATAAAAATGAAAAAAAGTAGAGGAGAGGTAGAGGATTTGGTCAGAGATATTAAAATATATATAGAAGCTCAATCCAATTTAGATGTGATAGAGTAGGTGAACTAAAACCATCAAAGAGGTAATTCCTTATTGTTCATCTGTACTCAGAGCTGAAAGCTAAATAAATCCTCAGCAAGCAGATATAAATGTCTATTCATTGATGGCAGGTGGCATGCATCTCTGTTCAGAAAAGACATGGGTGCACAATTACTTGTATTTGCCTGTGCTGGCATGAAGCAAGCAGCAGGAATACCATCAAAATGGCTTGTGCACATGTGGGATTAATTTAAGTGATTCATGAAGTAGTGAAAATCAATGTGGATTTTCAGAAAGATATTTCACCATCTTTTCCTCATACAGAATTTAAAAATTTTTCCTAAAATTTACGACCTGTCCAAAGTGAATGAATACTGTGAAGAGAACATAAATCTGTGTCTTTACAGAATCATCATATATCTAAATTTTTTTCAGCTAGCAAGAAATATTTCATATTTGTATCTTGAGAGCTGTTCTCTCTGTGGACATTTTCTTAAAAGCAATGATGACATTTTCTACAGCCAAAAATATGTCTCAGCTCTTATTCCTATGGCAAGTGTCTTGCCAGTGCTGTGCCAACAGCCTCAGTGGAGTTGCAGTTTCCTCTAGTCTCAAACTAAGGTAAGATTGGGCAGACCAGATCAAATCAAAAGCCTCTGCAGCCTTGCATATTGCCTCTGATGGGGACTGAGAGCAGATACCTTGTATATAAAAAGGTTTGTCTTGGAGCTTTACTGACCACCAGGAACACTGGATTGTTTTTCCGCAGATTAATCTGTGAGAAGTGTACACTTTAGTTGCTATCATTGGGCTGGAATCTGATTCAAATTATATTTTTCTTGATGAGCCACAAGTTAATTATTAGGGTAGAAGAAACTAGGGCACTAAGCAATTCTGTATAGTGGTCTGTAAGAAAAAACCACAACACGAAAACCAACCAAACGAAAACCCCCCAAAAACCAACCAACCAAACAAAAAATCCACATGGTTAGTTTTTTTTTCCCCAGATAATCTGGGAGACTTAATCTCTGTTTAGTCTTCTGAACAATGCTGATTTGTCAGCATTCTTCTTTGCACAGATCTGTTAGTCCTTTAAATATAACTTCCCCTTATTACTCCTGAATATCACACTAAGTACTGTGATTAACAATTAGCAAGAAAACTGTTTTGATGTTCCTCATGTCTATTTTATTTCTATTTATTCAAAGGCCATTAAACTTCTCTTCAAAACTATATTTTCAGTATTTGATAAATTTCTCTTTTTGCTGAGAGACCTAAACATTTTCATAAAAATAAGCCCCAAGCCATTTCTCTCTAGGGACCATTGGTAATTTAAAGAAGCAATTCCCTCTTTAACCTCATCTTGTGAAATCTGATCCAACAGAGCAGTGGAATCCTTAAATGGAACTCCAGGGAGCTGGATGTTATTCAAATAAATCTTAATCTGGGCCACATAAATATTTTTTCTGTTGAAAACTTTCTGCAAATGGTATAGAAAGGAATATATCTAGGTTTTGGAATGTTATTTTATTTTTATTATTGTGTTATTATTACATCTTAATAGCTTACTTAGTTGCCTTAAATTTTAAAAAAATAGTAATAGAATTTCAAGATATAAGCAGATGATCTTTTTAAGTATAAGCTTCAAAAATCATCTACTGTAGTGAATCATATTTATTAATGTCTGCATTACTTGTCTGTCTCCTTTGCAAATCAGATAAATCCTACTGAGAGTGCCAAATGCGGATGTTAAATTACATTCTTTCTTCTCCATATGTCCCCAGCAGTGGTGTTGCTGCACGGGACCCCTGATCAGTAGCAATGACTGTGTAGAGAAGCCATGCTGCTGAGTGTGAAAAATATCTAGTGTAATTTTGCTAGGACTATTCCCAGAATAGTATCACTGCTGGCATTGATCATGGAAGTCCTAACAGGTTGAGTTTACACTCTTGTTGACTTGTTTGCAGCCATTTTAATTGAAAAACCCGCCCAAGTTAAACCACATAAAAGCTATAAAACCAGACTCTTTTACTTTTTGCACAGTGTCATGACATAGGAGAAAGAAAGTAGATATTCCATTATGTTCTGGAGTTCCTGGAGTTACTAGAACTTTTGTTCTAGCAATATTTCATTAATAAGACACCAAAGAGTTCAGTAATGCAAATGATAGCCCAGTCTCCCATTTTATTTTTAGTTTTAAAATATTGTAGTAATAAAACCTGTCATAATTGATTCTAAAGCTGAATCATAGATAGCAAAGACAAAAAAGACTTTAAAAGAATGGGACCTTCTGGTCCTCTCTTGAGGCCTATTGTGGGGACTGCATCTGTGAGGATAGTTTTACATTTTCTTCCTCAAGAATGACAAGTTTTCCTATTATACATATTTCTCTGATCTGTTGTTTTTTCTTTATTTCTAAGTACCACATCGCTGATTAATGAATTTCCCCCCAAGGAAACATAGTGAACCTTGACCAAAATGGTATCAATATTTGATCCAGAACTGGAATTGTCCCTGAAATTTTTGCTGACCTCTAACTGGAACCAAACAGGAACATTTTGAGTCACAGAGGAAGTTAGAACCAAAAAGATACTGTTCGAGTTTAACTTCTTATTCAGTATTTTTCTGTCAGCTAGTGCTCAAGTTTACTTAAACAAACAGAGTTCCTACAAGTCAATGGCAAAGCTGTGGCCAAGGTTATAAAACAAGTTATTAGGAAGCTGTATTGTGGGTTCAAGTCACATGTTGTGGGATCATAACACATCAGCAACAACACAGGTTTTTTGCAGCAGAGAAACACTGAGGTAGTTTGATATCAAGTAGGTAAGTTGCTTGTAAAGATTGTTCTTTATCACCTATTTTGCTAAGTAACCTGAAATTGTTAGATCTTAGTACTACACTGAGTGGAGGATAAAGAAAGCTGTTTTCTTAACGATGATCTCTATGACATAAAGGCATGCTAGAAGGGCATGGTTGGGTAGAAAGGATAATGCTGACTGTGATAGGAGCTTTTTGATTTTAAAAGCAGCTCTACAGATGATGTTGGTAACTACTTTTCTGTGACTTATAGCAAAAGCAGAAACATCAATCACTTGACAGACTGACTCCCTCTGCTTTCATTTTCCTGTTAATTCAATAGCATTTTGCAGTTACAATACATCAACAAACCAAAACAGACTTTGTGATTCTCACTGCAATTTGAGGAGGGACCACAGAAACCCAAGTCTTTTTATGCTGTTCTAATTTATACTGTCTCTACTGAAGAATTGTTTTAAAGGAACTTATTTCCAGAATAGTTCCTGAATACTACGGGCTACCATGAGTATATGTAAATTAACCTGAATGAAGAAACTTGTCATCAATTCTGGCTCTATCAGAGATAAAATTCCTAGAAATGAGAAAGATAAGTAGAAGAAATTCCAGCAGCATTTCATATTAGTGAACTAAAAGTTAGTTTGATGGTGGGTTTATTTCTCATAATAGCATTTACAACAACTGTTTTTTGAAATTAATTTTTTTCTTACATACATTTCTCCGGTTGACTTAAATTTTTGTTATTGAAATGTGAACAGTGATACACTCTAGTTAAAAATGAAGCTTCTGGATTACATATTTTTAACAAAAGAGTACAAATAAAACCAACATTTTAGTAATTTATTGCTGTAGGGTTTTCATAAGTCTGGAACCACATTAGGAACAAAGCCTTAGACTGAAAATTAACACTAGGAGAGAAAATTTGAACCAGGCTTTTATGACTGTTGTTGCTTAGCAAAGTCTAATGAGCATAAGATAAAGCCATCATCTATTTTAAAACAGAGCACAACCTTAAGTACTCTGCAGCTCCTGGGAAAAGGTGAGAGGACCTCATCTGACATATGCTGATCAGAGTTGCAAGCATCAAAAAGTATATATAGCATAGAAAAAAAGTTGTTGATAGCTTTGATGAAACGCTTCATGTAATCCTTGTGACAGAAGATGAATGGACTGTCCATCTGCGACAAATTGGACGTTCATTACTTTAATATGGAAACTGGTACATGGGCTCTGCAGAAAGCACTAACACTGGAAAACTTGAAAATGTAATGAAAAGGCAAATAGAGATTGTGGAAAATGAGTTTACTCTAAAAAAAAAGAAAAAGCAAAGGCCTATAGGACATGAAGGTGAATTCAGAAAAAGAAGTCGTGCTGAGGAAAAACCAGATGGTGCTTTTCAAGGGAAACTTATCCTAGCAATGAGGCAGAACTGAAGGGGAAGACCCAGTTCATCCCATCATCTGTGCATTTAAAAAATCTTCACTTACCCTAAGGGAGAAACTAAAAGTGCTATGACTACAAGATTTATATTGCAAAGTTCTTGGGTTTGGTCACTTTAGAAAAAGAGAAATAAAAGACACAAGAGAAACCATTCACTTACATTTTAGTCAAGGCAATTTACATGAATATATGAAAATACATTTTATTAACCTCAAGGAGGAAAATGTTATGAGATGTGGTTGATCCCAAATAATTTTTATGCTTGATTGACGAGCAATGTCTGATAGGTACTACTTGACAAATGTATATATTTATAATCATTTATACTTCGAGAGTTCTCTTTAAATTGCCATCTGAGCTGTTCTTACTTTGTATTATGAAAACCTATAGGTAATTTTAGTGATAAAAGTAGCACCACAGTTTACATAAATTAACTTTTAGTCCAGAGGGAAAAAGTAGATGAGCATGACCAGAAAAACATGAGTAGACTGAACCATAATTGTTTGGTTAAAGATAAACTAATGTAGGTATTGTCCACAAAAAGAAAATGGTGTAGCTGAAACAGAAGACAACAATTTAAGATATTCAAATGCGTTGTTTTCATATATGCTGCGGGGACTTAACAGGCAAGAAAGGGAAAAAATATTTGTCAGTAGGAAGATTCAAAAAATTACATTTGTGCTAAATCTAAGTAATGAAACATGGTTAAAGCACATAGCTACAAGGATGTCCAATTAGTATAGGGGTTAAAGTAAGTAACTAAAAATAAGGACTGAGAAACTGAGGTTGGTACTTGTGATGACCCTATTCCTGAGACAGGAAAACAGGTGTGCAAAGAAATTAAATTGCCCAGAAATGCTTTAAAGGAAGATATTTGTGTTTTTTTTTTTTTCTCAAATAGCACAAACAAAAATAATGTATCCCAATTGAAATAAGCATTGGTATGTTCCTACAAAGAAGGAAACTTGAGGAGTGATGTGTGGATATAAAGATTGTTTCTTTAAAAATGCTGAAATGTGCCACACACCAGTTACAGCTGCTGAAAGGAAGATGGAGTATCGCCTTTCCCAAGAATACAGATTTTATTTTTCTGTATAACTTATGATTTGTTATACATATTTCTAGATATTTCCAGATATAAATTTCTGTGCACTTTGCTGATTACAGCTGCTGGCTAAAATACTTGTCAAATTTTAATAGAATATGGGCTAGATCTAGGCAATTAATGTAGTGATTTGATCTGATTTTAAAAGTCTGCTTCTAGGCAAAATGCAGACTATATTAGCCAGAGCAGAAGCTGAAAAAGGCGTGGAGGATTTTAAACCACAACAGCAAGCACATATTTTCAGACCCTCTCCCAGCCAGGTAGGGAGCTTTCCAAGTTAGACTTTTGTTTACAAATGTCAGGATAATGATTCAGAAAAATGTGATGGAAGACAAACTACATCTGTTTGAGACCTGAAAAATATGAGAGTAGAGTAACTTACACACCAGATTTATTGGAGTTAGCTCTGGCCTACCTGATAGCAACATCTGCCAGGAGGGTATAATTCAGTGGGTTTGATTTTAAATGGCTTGCAGTGAAGATTAGTTTCATGGCGACAGTCAGAGACTGGATAAGGGTTCACATTTGAGACCAGAATCAATAATTAACCAAAGGCATTAATCCTTTTTGTGTGTCTGACTAACACGTGAGTAGGAGGCTGCAAATTTTATATGAAATGTATGATTCAATGTATTAAAAACCTGACTTATTTGAACACAGTCCTTCCAGGGAGAAGATAGTGTTTTTCGTTGGAAATAGTTTAGTTAAGGACTAAGTCAGTCAATAGATGAAGACAGCCAGATCCCTAATTTTTCACTGTCAAGACATGATTTTAACTTCTGCCTGAAATAGTTCTCATGTTTCAAGGGAAAACACAGGGCAAAGCAACATTCCAAGCTATGCCAGAAGTCGACTGGATATGTCTTGTCAGCCTACTAAGGGCTTGTGTTCCAGTGCCTGGAAGAGTGCTGGACATAAATGTAGTTGGAAAGGTATAACAAACTTTGCTTGGGAAAGATGTCTATCACTAACTAGCACAGTTTTAGGAGAAAGGATGCCAGAGCAAGGCTGTGAGAAGATCAAGGACCCTTAGGCTACTGAAGTCTGAGCTGGGTTCTCAGTGGGTCAGTATTAGCCAAGCATCAGGAACACCGTATTTGTTACAGCATCAGCTTCCTAATACTTTTTTTTTTCTTCTTTATTTTTTTCCCCCTAGAAAGGAAGATTTTATTTTAGTTTTATTATCTATATTATTCCTATGGAGAATCTGTTCCTAAGGGAAGTATATTTCCTGTGTATTTCACTAATAGTCTTAAATATGTTGTATTCCTTTTTGTATTTTCTGCTTCAGTGTACTTACAAGTTCACTTAGTTAATTATCATCCGTTAAGAACAATTACTATGCCATCTTTTCTCTTCTTTCAGCATGAGTGTAGAATTGTTAAATCAGAATGGACCTATTACAAATTTCAGCGGTACAGGACAGCTCACCTAAAACATGTTCTTCTGTTTAAAATTACCTTACATCAATCATCTTTGAACCACTATTCAATACAATATACTTCTTTGGTGTAATTTTTTAAATTCTATAAACCTAATTTTGTGACACATTGTGTAAAATGCTCCACCAAGCTTAAGTTATACTCAGCTCATTTAGTTCCCTTTGTTAACTGAAAATGTAATCTTACTCAAAGTAATTCAAATTTACTTTCCATTTTTGTATTTCAAACATTTGCACTGGCTATTATTCCTGATTTTGTTTTTAACCTCTGCATGTTCACAGATCTAATTTTCTAATATTTGTTTCAGTAGGCAGATAGAAAAGCAGCAGGCGTATTAGGAAGTTAATTTCTCAATCTCTTCTTTGTCCCATTTGCTCTCTTCCTACTGCTCTTTTTCTCTCATAGTGACTGTTTAATGCTGTTTTCCCTGTAATGAATTCTGCCTGGAGACATAGGGACCAAACCTCAGAGCAGCTTCACAGAATCCAGCAAAAAAGTGTTAACAAAAACCTCATCATGTGAAATACTGGAGAAAGAGTCTTGAAACCCTATACTAGAAACCAGACTGATTTCTAACTGGGTCATCAACATCTCTGTAATTTGATCAGCAAACCAGCACAGATGTCCTCCTGACACCCTGGCACCCTGAGAATGGGCCTTATACAATGTGGCAGAGAAGGAATGACGGTCTCTTCCAAAGACCCAGTGTTGCCATCAGTTCACTAAAAGGTGCAATTTAGCATCATCATTTCCTAAGAAACATGGTATATAAACCACAGTCTGTTCTTTAATTAATACAGTTCTCAAATGAACCTTGTCTTATTGGGCATTGTGCTGAATGGCAAAGTAAAATCTTGTTTTCTTGCTTGTGTTTACTTCAAGGTTTCTCTTCCAGCTCTGCCCCTGAGTCTAGAACATACTGTGTTCTGGGACTGTTTAGAGCAAGACAGGAGTTGCATTACCTAGTTCTGTTTTAAATATTCAACATTTCTAAAAAGTTATTCTAGGTTTCTAGAAGTTGATGGCTTTCTGATTGCATTGCTGTGTCCTTCAAAGACCTTGAGAAACTACTGAGAATAGGGAGGTTAACAGTTTCAATTCTGTTTTAATGAGATACAGCCGTCTTGAGAAGCTGTAAGAGATAAGGAGAGAAATAACTACAAAATAAATGAGAAAAAGCAGAGATGTAACAGAGAACTAGGAGATACAAGAGTCTATAAATGAAAGGGTTGAGGAATATGCTGTGGGAAATAAGGAACAGTCAAATGGAAAGATCTCATTTTTACATTGTGCATTCTATTTTTGTAAATCAGTGATAGTCATAAAAGAGCTGCATTGAGATCATGGTCTGGTTCTGAGATCAGATTATGGTAATGCAAAGTGGATTGCTGTTCAAGACTGAGTGAATGATTTAAAAATATGCTGAGCTGTTGCTGCATGGCACTTCACAATGAAAGTCAGATTAGAGGTAGAAAGGAGATTTTTAAAAGTTGCAGTCTTATTCTGAGGTTGACACTATTTGTGACTCTGCCCAAAGCCTGCTTCTCAGAAAACTAATACTGCAAAACTTTTGAACATCTCATTTGTGAGTACTAAAATTCTATAGTAAGCTTAGGAGAAAAATCAGGGGGAAAAAAGTATTAAAATAACAGAAATTCATTGTCATAGACTTAAAAATGTTAGGATGATTTCTGAATTTGGTTATTCCTCAGACAATTATAATCATTATATAATGTAAAATATTTACACCAGTTCTTGGCACAGAAGACTGTTTTCCTGCATAATTACTTATATTAATAAGTAAAATTCGTTTCAACAAAATTATATAATTGTAGATTGTTAATGCAAAATGCACTTTTTTACTGTAGTTGAAAAATTGTTAGCAATTTTAACCCTGGGCAGATTCTTTCTTCTTGCTTTAAGGAGGTTGTGTTTTCTCAAAACAGATGATCTTCCTGGTATTTTTTTTAATACAGATTATTTTCTTTAAATAAGGAAAGCTTCAAAAAAATAACATTATATTAGCAAACAACAAAAATAAAATAATTTGCAAATGACAGTACGTGTCCAGCCACTGAGGGTGAAGGACTTCACTTTGCACATGAAATTGTATTGAAAATTATTCACCAGTTTGTGCAAAGTTTCCTGCTCAGGAGGCAAAATATTTGTTTTTATGTCTGCTATCTAAGTCAAAGCTGTGGAGATAATTTAATGGAATTTTGATTTAATGGAAATTGAAAGAAAAAGGGAAATTGCTTAATTGCCTTTTCATATTGATTGCAGCACAGTAGCAAGAGGCTCTCCAGCACACATGGTTTTGTCTCTCTAGGCAAGTGCAGCTGTGAACAGGGCTCCCAGATCCAAATGGAACTGAGATGTGAATGAGAGACAAAGGTAAGAGCTGGTTTGCCCTGGCTTAGCTTTCTGATCTTCAGTTTCTGCTGTTTGACTCCCCATTGCTTGTGGAGCTGCCAGTCTTCCTAGAAACTTTAAAAGCTTCCCTCTAGTTGTTGCAGCTGGGTTGTGTAGTACTATATTACAATGATTTCAGGTCTGCCAAAAAAAATTTGTAATCTGTTTTTTTGATGCATGGGAGTAATGGCCTTCAAATTTTAGATTTGTCACCAATAGCATTTGTTGTACAATACAAGCTGTACTAAAATGAAAACAGATTAGTTTTGCATTTTATTAGGAAGTTACTTTAAATAAAACATTAGAGAGTTTTTTTACAAAAAGCATAAATAATGTTAACTTGTTAACTGTCAGCTTGGAAAGATGCAATATAAGGTACTTTGACAATGAAAAAGAGCCCAGCCATTATAGAAATGTCGGGAGAAGGAAATAGATTTAAACATGCTAAAAAAAAAAAAATGTAAAGAATTAAGGCAGAGTAAAAATGAAAGAGTTAACAGAAATATGTGGTTAAAGCTGGGTGAAATTAATTTAGCAAATAGCAAATTTACTGAAAATACACAATTGAAATCCAGGAACAGTTTCATCCACAAAACAGTCAGGAAGATACATGAACTACTAATTTCAAAGTCAGTCTAAGATGCAAAAATATAAAAGAGATGTTAAAAAGTAACACACATAGGAAGTTTTGTGCTCAACATGAAGACGTATAGGAATCTTGAGAGATTCAAAACAAGGCTTTGGGGGCTCTTGTTGGCTTATTTTTTTGTGAAAAAGAAACAAAGCACCATTTTCCAGGTCAACTGGGAAAAGATTTTCCTTTTCCTCAGTTTTAGGTTGAACAACATACCTGAAAGTTCATTATTCATGTCTCTCTTGTGGAATTCAAAAGGTCTTTTCTATCATGAAAGCATGTTCTGCTGCTGCTTTTTCTGCTCTATCTGCCTTTATCTTTGTGAATCCCTTCCACTGAGTTCCACTTTGTCTCCCTCAGCAATCTCCTCCAGTGATCAAAGTCTTCCATCTCATGATCTGTTGCTTAGTTACATTCCCCCTAAAATAAAAATTAGAAGACCCTGGCTTGCTTTGACAAAGGGACAGGCATCTTACCATTCAAAGCTGTTCCATTTGAATAGATGTTGATCAAAGATTAGTAATCCTCATTTTGCAGTGTTTCCACTGAATTAGAGGTACTGTCACCTCCTCTGGGGTGTCACCCCTTTATGGGGTGTCACACCTCTCCCTTTATTGCGACAAAAGTTAGTACTGGCTGTGATTAAATTATACATTCAAAATATTTTTGAAGTCTGCCTCACATTTATAAAGTTAAATTCTAAATGAAATCAAAATAATAATTTCTACATATACAATCTCCATACATTTACATATAAATTTATGTCCAAAGCCTGTTTATACAAGAATTTAGACACTTGGAATCTTTTTCTCCATGTTTTTGTTTCCACTCACTAAAAATTTTGCCATTTAAACCATATTTGTAGAAACACAGAATATTTGAATTCTTGAAAAATAGGGAAGGAAATATTTTTTTCATAGTACAGAAGTACTTTGCTATAGTTTGGCTTTGATTTTTAAAAACTCTTTTTATTTTACATGCAGGATTTAACACTTTCAATTCAATGTATTAAGAAACTATGCTTTGTGTCTTTCCATATCTATCATGTTCTAAGTGTGTCTTTCCATATCTAGAACAGATGATAACAAATCACTGACGATCCTTTCTGGCATTGTTCCCAAAGGAAAACAAAATGACTTCCAGTTGGTTATTCTATCCCCAAAGTAAGAAATTAAAAAAAAAGAAAGAAAAATATTTTACAATTCTAATATATAAGAGAGGGGTTTTTTTTCTTTAATCTACTAGAACTGTTCATTGCAGATTACTTTTGTAAATGGTACTGATTTTGTGAGAATTTCTTTTTTACAGGTAATTTCTGTCATCAACAACTTCTCAATATCTCTTAAAGTTGTAATCCATTGCTTCAGATGCCACTCTTCCTTTTCACAAGAGATTTCCAAGGGAGGAGTTGGGGCTGTATCTGTACCTCACAGCAATTTTATTTACCTCTCAGCAATATTGGCCAGTTGGTAGATCAACTGAAATGTATGTGCACTGCAGGAGAAATAAGTAAGGAAAATGCACTTGAAGGTAGTCTCTTATCTATCTTTGCAATGTTTTATTGGTTAAATACAGTATCACTCAAACTAACCTACTCACCCAGAAAAAAAAAAACAAAACAACAAAAAAACCACATTCTTTACATTGGCAAAACAATCAATAATCAAAAATTCAGTCCATGAACACCTGATGGAAATAAAAGTGATCCTTAAACTTGAAAATATTGTTCCCAGTCTGCCTCATAATTGCAGAGCAAAAGATTTTTGAGTGGCTAAGTAGGGCTAATACAAGTGCACAAATAATTTCAAACAGGTTTGCCTTTAATTTGATGACTTTAGGTGAGAAAAATCATTAGAGATCTACAATGAATTCCCAGGAAAATCTGTGCTAGACTTATGCAGACTAACTATACAGCACTTTGCAGTCATTTTCCTTTTTTAAAACAATGTGCATGACAGTGGTGCAATGGAAATCTTAATCCAGCTTTATTTTTTCTCTTGCAACATGGCTTAAGTGGTTTTTAGAGTAAATTTCATACTTTGGTGTTGATTAGATCAGAATCGCATTCAAGAATAATAGTGAAATGTGGGGAAAAGCATGCTCTCAAGTGGCTTGGCTATGTGGAGACTAAGATAAATTGGGTTTACAAACGTAAACACTTTACAAGTGAGGAAGTCATCTTTCCTGGTGCTAGTGCTTAAAGAAAGAAGTTTGAATTTGTCTGTTGGAATTGATTACAGAAAATAAATTTTGTTCCAGTAAATATTCCACACAGAAATATAAGGAGGTATGCACCA
>JAWWES010000041.1:22673658-22692131 GCA_035583135.1 Lophotriccus pileatus | reverse complement strand
TGTCTTTCACTGAGTAAGTGAATTTTATGCAGAATGGACCCCCAGGGTCCTTAATTTTAGGGGGTGTTATAACTCTCACCCCTAATATATTTACAGTATCTGTCATTTATTTTCTTGTAGTACTAAATTTATGTTCACCAATTTAATAAGTGAGTGATTTCAACTTTGAGTACAACGAAAATGAAGGTTGCTCATCTAGTCGAAACTGATGTTAAAAACTTTGTTTCATTCTTTTGAAGCACATCTTTGCCCATTCAAACTTTAAAAAACATATATTGTATATGTCGTCACCTTCAAAATCTCTGAAGGCCATAAAGATGCTTAGTTCCTGGTAAAAGCACTATCAAAACTTCTGTCACAGTGGTACAAAGCAAAGCACAAATAATTAAAATCTAACTTGTGCAAAGAATTTCTCTTTAACAGTGAAAGTGTTTTGTGACTTTTTCCTTAAAAGGTTCCAGTTCCATAAGTCTTCCGCTGAAGCTGAAATCCAAGCTTTGTACTATGGAAAGAAAAACTATCAGACCAAATTTGTCTATAATTATTTATTTGTATATAAACTTGTTATCCACAAAATGTAGCTGCTGACCATACAAAAGCAGACATATCTTACTTATTTTCAAAGAAAACAAATATGAAAGATTTCTTTATTTAGAAAAAAAATTTTGCTCTACCACAACCCAACTGATTCTGTACGTACCACTTGTAACAAGCATTTTTATTTGTTTTGTCATCTCTACATACTGTAAAAGTGATGCATTGTCAAATGTGTACTTGACACCACTCTTCCATTAAGATTATAGGTGATAATAAGAAACTTTTTTATGAATGTTTCAGCATGTGAAAAGTCAGTGAATGTCTATCAGGACTGAAGAGTGTATTCAGAGGCTCTGTACTACATAAGTCACCACAGTAAGGGGAGAATGGTAGAGCAGATAACATCAGCATGTTGCTGATGCTTGTATCATGCAGCTGAATATAGGTGACTGATTGTTCAAAGGGGAAGTTACTGGAATTCTGAAACATGAAGGCATCACACATAATCAGACTGACTGTGTTCATAAAGATCTCATGGTGTTGGATGAGACCTTGCAGTATTATGGAATAATATTTTCTCTGACTGTAATATTCCTAAACCCTATCCAAGGTACTACACTTGGTATGTGTGTCAGTAGCACTGGAACATTTGGGCATGTCATTCCTTTGAAGACCACTGTGCCTTGCAGGTGTTGCAAGGTGCAGCCAGCTTGTGGGGATCTGACTCTGTAGTAATTTGTACATAATGCATTACAAAGGATCTCCATATGCTTAAATGTGACATAGTTGGGTTCAATCTGAAACATTCAACCTCCATCTACTTCTGCACCCAGAAATGCTTGAGGTGCCATCTCTTTGTGTTTCAACAAAGATTTGTGCTGAAACACAAATATGACCTCTGTTGTGTTTGACAGTCAGGATGGCTCCTCCAGAAAGACGATCATTGGAGCACCAGAGAGCCTCAGTAAAGTAATTCTGAGAGGGATGACAGACTATAGGATCTTGGTAGGTTTTCATGGAGTAGACAGTGGCTACTGAGAAAGGTCTCAGGCTAGTGGTTGTGGCAACACAACTGTTCACAGTACGAAAACACACTTTTTCCTGCAGTCATTACTGGTCACAAAAAAACAGGTGTATTTTTACTGCACAGGTATGTGTTGAGACTGTTCCCATCCTGTTCCTTTTTCACTTCCTGTGGAGAAGCTTAATGCCCATTTTCGTAGCTTAGATACTGGAGTTGACATACAGTCTTCACAAATATTATTGCCAGAGTCAATATAGAAAATGCGTCTATTTATGAGTAGAAATAACTTGCATTTCTTTGAAGTACAAGCCACATATACGATGTCTTTACACTGAATTTACCTAGTGTATAAAGTCAATCTACGAAGTCTAATCCCAGGCACTTGTTCCATACTTTTCTTCTGTCAGAGAAGCAGTAGACCCCTGACTTGAGGTGTGTTTTTAATGGAAGAACTTAATGAAAATAAAAGGTTTTCTAAGAGTACTACAGTCATTTGTCTAAATGTCATAGATGTTCAACAGATTGTGTAGTCAGCTTCTTCAGGGAGAAAAGAGAAGATTGCCTTTTTGGATTATCATCTTGCCCTTTCCCTAAGATGCTCACATTAAGATGAATTAAATGATTGCCTAAGAAAGCCCTTTGAAGCTCAGAGGAAACCAGGATCTTCTAAGCAATATTCTAACTCACAATCTCCCTCTTTCCATACAATAACTTTAATTAGTCTGGTTATGATATTCAACAGTAATGAATTCAATTAGATAACTGGATGACCATGTCTTGTAAGTAATTATGAATGTATTCAGCTAAGTCAGCCAGTGTGCTGACTTCTTAAAAGTGAATGAAAATGTATTTGGCAGATTGACTCTCATGTATAAACTCTTGCCCTAAAATCTCCAATCTGCAAAATTTATTTGGAATGTTCAAGTATTAACAATTACCCCAACAGTTTCCCCAATATTGTTCAGATTATTTTCTTCCCATACCTTATTTCATACTCTATTTTTGTAAATGCTCTGTAACAGCAGTGCCTATTGAAGTGAATGTGCTAAGCTATCAGTGAGTAAATGACTTTGGAAATTAGTTGGAGGTTAATTCTTTGCCTCATTGGCCCCCCAAAGTAGCCAAACCATAATTGATTTTGATGGCATTCACAAAGTGCCTTGGCCTGTTGAATAATGAAGGAGCCCTTACAGAGACAGCCACTGAATATAGCAACAATTATGTAGGGTATCAATGAGACATCATTAAAAGTTTAATGCTTCCGCACTTAATCAACTTTGCCCTACCTTTAACAGCTTTGTTGCTTTAGGAAATAGGCAAAGTTTCAAGTGTCGGTGTGTTGTACATGTTTTATATCCATCAATTCAGAGAAATGTTCACTCAGGGTAAGCATGTCTAGTCCTGACATATTTAAGGAGCTGTTAAAGCATAAAAGAAAAATGATAGACAATTACTGGTGCTGGAAAAATGTCAGGCCCTGCATGTGCGTGCTGAATGGAGCATTTGTCACTCCTATGGCCGCAGTGCCCTAACGACAGCATCATCTCGCTCTGTTGTTCAGTTACTCACAGGTAACACAACAAAGGTCAGATTATTTTTTCATCATAAGAGATGCAGCCAATCAACTATCAACACTTCAAGATTTTTAACTGGTTTGTGTGGTTTTTTTTTTTTTTTGTGACTGGCAGTGGTAATTATATCTGTGTCTTAACAGTAATTCATTGAACTTTTTTATGTTTACATTAAATAACTACTGAAGCAAAAGTTGTGAGGAGCTGTTAGGAAGCTAATGAACCTGGCCTATACAGTCATGACTTGTACACACATGTTAGTCACCTCGGTCAATATTTGAGAAAAATAAGCCTAATTTACTTAGCTTATGTGCAGCAGTCTCCTAAGCAGCAATGAATGGGCACAGAACACTAAGGTCACAGTGGTATTTAAAAATACTACACGATGTAGGATAAGGAGGATTTTTGAAGGCAAGTACAATATCATTCCTCTAAAGACAGTTTTGCTATGGATCATTAAAGTTTTGTGATAGCTCTGTATCTGAATATAGAATCATCAGTCCCACATTACTTCAAAAACCCCAGCAACATCAGCCCACTTGCAATAAAATGTGGCAGAGGTTTTGTTTCTGGACATTAACAGGCAATCTGGAATCTCTGTGATTTAAGAAAGGTATCTTTTTTCAGACTAAGTTTGGATAGGTCTTTTCAGTGTTTGTACTATACATCTCGTTAAGAGCCAGGCCTTACCTGCACTTTCAGGCACACTGAAAATATATAGTTCTTGCCACTTGTTACCTAGAAGTTACTCCTAGATGTGTTTTTGCCTCAAGGAAAAGTACCTGTCATTCCACATGATCAAGTTTTATCTTTGTATGCCTTGTAAAATTATTATCTTGTATCCAAGATACTCCATTTTAAAAATATTTTCAAATCCCATAAAACCACAGAACACACCAGTTCTACCAATAAGGAAGGAGGACCAAGCTGGACACTGAAACCAAGCAGCATGCCATGGCTTAAATTGCTTAGATCTAGCACCTACTACAGCAAACTTGTTTTGGTGAGAGCTAGCTGGAGTGTGTAGAGTACCAAGGAATGGAATAATGCACAAGCTTTGTGAACCACTGAGTGTGAATTCTTGAATTTCATTTCTGAATATTCTCCCTGGCTTTGTTGCATAGATATACCTGTGACCTCTATTTCTGAGCATTCAGAAGGTGTTTCTGAATACAGGCATCCAAAGGCATTTCTCACTTGAATAAATTTGCAAAGCCAGTAGCTCAGTCTCCAGGAAGAACTTTTATTTGGCTGTCTCTGATACTACCTTGAGAACCATTAATGGGGTCTTCCTTCTGTAACTGCTGAGCACAGGGTTTTTTTGTTCTTAATATCCTTAGCTTTTTTAACTTTGTGCTTGACATATTGCAGCAAGGGGTTATTACAAATGTGAATTTGAAACTGAATGAAACACTTTATAAAACCAAAGGAAGCTTTTTCTTTTTTTCCCCCTGCAGGATTTCCACGTCAATTATTACCAAAAAATGTAGGGTAGACAGTGGATGAAACAGGGAATATTAGTGAGGGAATAAAATTATTTTGAAGTTGTTGGCTACCAGGTAGAAATATGTTTTGTCCCTGCCTTTGACACTAACCTAATGAATGTTTCTGTAGGCACTACTTAGCAGCAACTAAAACATTAGTGTGTTATCAATATGCTGACACAGTTGCTGCTCATGATGACAGGTTACACTCTTGGCCAACTGCTCTGCAATCTCACATATGAGCACCGGTGAATACCATCCAATCCTGCTCATTTGCTAAGACCTTATACAAAAATCTATTTGGTCTCATACTTTCTGTATATTTATTTCAAATTAATCCAACTCCTCTGATCTGTTAAAAAAAAAAAACAACACACACACACAAAAAAAAACAAAAACAAAAACAAAAACAAAAACAAAAACAAAAACAAACCAGGTGCTTCAGGTGTGGGATTCTCCTCAGATTGCTTCACCAGTAAAGGAAAAAAGCAAGAATTTACTGAGCTGCTTTTTGGGGAATACTATGATCTCTGAGAGCTTCTCTTATATTTCTGTCATTAGGCAGCTCCACCATTTCCTATTCAGCTTCCTGCTTTTATTACTTTTAAGGAACCTTTACTATTAGCTCAAGCAACCTTTGGTAAATGTTCGAGTTCTTTAGCCCTCTTGTCTTCCTATTTACACCTGACCTGTCAGAAGACTGACCTGCCAACAGTTTTGCTTTACAACTTTTGGTAATGTTCAATCCGTGTCTTGTACCATGATTAACTGAATTTTGATCCTTTGGAAATATTCATACAATAAAAAGAAAACAGCTGTTGTTGGATTTATTTGCAGTATTGTCATAGAATCATAGAATTGCTTGAGTTGGAAGGGACCTTAAAGATCATTTGGTTCCAACCTGTCTGCCATAGGCAGGGACACTGTCCACCAGATCAGGTTGCTGAGAGTCCCATCCAACTTGGCCTTGAACTCTTCCAGGGACAAGGCAGTTACAACTTCTCTGGGCAGCCTGTTCCAGTGCCTGTTGCTGTCAGGAATGGGAGTCACCACCGCCAAGCCAGAATGGAGCTGAGCTCAGCTTAGCAGTGCAACTGAGTGGTCGCAGCCACCTCCCAAATCCTGCTCCATTAAATCTTACCTCATAGTCCGAGCTGAGGGGAAGCTACCCAGAGCCATCTGCTGTTCCACAGCTTTTGCCCCACCACTTGCAGTTTCCGCAGTCCCTGCTGGCTGTTACTATTGCCACCTGCCTCAGGACAGAGCCAGAGAAAAGGAGAGAGAGAGAAAGAGGGAGAGAGAGAGCCTGCACCTATACAAAGTAATTTCTTCATTCTCCTGGGGGGAAGGGGGAGCACAGAAGGGCACATCGGCCACAATTTTATCTGCTCAGCAAGGGGGATTAGGGGATAGGAATGATTTCTTTCTGTTATTGGCTTAAATGGTTTTGTTTGTATTGTTGCAATTGTGGTGAGGTTAGAATTTGGTGGGATTATTGATAGAAGAGTGTTTAGAAATTTTGTAGGTGTTTCCTAACATTTTTAAAGTTCCACTAACGTGGGGGTTTTTTCAGTTTTATTGGTCCTGGATTCATAGTTCACTGATTGCTAGTTAATTATGTGGAGGTAATAAGTCTAGATTTGAATGCTGGTCTGACTTAAACCATGTTAATCAAGCAGTTTTTCCTTCAGCACCACACCAGTTGAAAACAGGTCCTTGCTTTCAAGGACCTGTTTTCAGCAATGAGTGATTCATGGAACTGAACTCTTCCCTTCATAATGTTTCCAACACTCTTATTCCAAAGAAACTGAGGTGATCATCTGGGATAAATGCTGAGTGACTATGATCAGTCAGAGGGAAGGAACAATCCCAGAGAACGTTGACGTGTGCAATAGAAATCGGGATGAATAAGCTAAAAGAGATGTGATGGTTGGTGGGGGAATATGTGTGCTTGTTGAGAAATGAGGGTTCACAGGGTTTTTTTCCTGATAATCCCACTACTTCACCCAGTATCTGTAATTTCATAGCAACCCAAACAGGCTAAGTGATTATAAAACATTTTAAAAGCTAGCTTTTCTTATAATAATAAAAGTTCCTCAACCTCAGTAATACTAGGAAGCTATAAATTAAAAACCTTTCCTTATGATTTTCACTGCTTCGCTGGTTATGTTTTCTATACAGAAATGTTGCAGTGAAAAATTACTTATAGAGCAGTAACTAACCAGTATAAGATCCTACATAAATCCAGTTTGTTCTGGATGATTTGTTGCCAGTTCTTTGGTCAATAGCTGTATCCAAATTTATAGACCTACTGTCATGCGTGATGCACATTTGAAATGGAAGTCAGGTTCACATGGCACAGAAATTGTAACATATCCAGGCTCCTGGGAAACTGCATCATATCCAGGCTCCTGGGAAATTGCATAACTAAAATATGACTTTGCCTCTCTAATTTGAATATAGTTGTATTCAAGAGCATAGTGCAATAATGAGAAAAGGAGGCCTAGCTTTAACTATTTAGCTTATATACTCAGCATACTCAAACTAATTTTTTCAGTCAAGGAGAAGGAAAATTAGTCCATGTGAATTTCATGCTCTCATGGTGACAGTGCTTTAACTGAAAGTTAGCTCAGAGATTTTCACATTCTTACGATGTCTACTGGGCAGGCTTGGTCTAACCAGAAAGAAAACCTTTCTATTTTGAGTATGGTCATTATCTGAAATCCCAGATTTCAAATGTTCACTTTGCTCTGTTTGTGTGAAAAAATCCATTAACATCACAGCACAGCTGACATGAATTAAGATCATAATTTATGACCATTTATAGAATAACAACAAGTCTGATAACTGAAGGTATGCCTGACAACTGAACACTGGAAGTCTACTAGGGCTGGCCAATTCCTTTCTGATACTGGCTTCAAAACTCACTTTCTACAGCTGAAATCCATGTTTTTGAGCTTGATTCTTCCCATGCTCGTTGCTTGTCTCAGAGTTGAAACTGCAGAAAACAAGTGAAAGAAACTAAATTTTATTAGAGCAAAGCATACATTTTCTTCACTGTAACAATCTGAGAACAACTCAGTTCCCCAGTCCAGAGTCAGACTGGTGAAAGTCTCACAAGTGCTTCTGGTTTGTAAGTTAGCATTTTCAGTATTACATTTTGAGAAACTAGTGTATGATTGTATAAAGTCATTAATTTAGTCACATTAGCTTCTCTGGTGCTGCTTGCAATCTATGTTGTGTTTGTCAAATTGTTCATAAAAATTTTTTGCAATTTGTTTATAGGCACATATAATATTTTATATTAATACAATAGCAATAAGCTGCTCACAACTCAGCTACAGTGTTTCTAATGAAACACTGAATTGTTTTTATGAGTTCTGCTAACAGTGCCACATTTACTTCAGGTATCACTGCAGCATTGTGTTTTATCTTCTTAAAATCCACTAATAATTGGCATTTATGTAAAATGATTCCTTTTTAAAGTATGTAAATTTTTTAGTGTCACATCAGTTACACTATTAGATTACACATTCATATTTGGTCATGAATTGAGCTTTATCTGAATGAAGTTGTATGATACCTAACAATCACTGGTCAGGGCAGGCTACCTTATTAACTGTACTTTCAAAATAAATTTCAAGAGCTTGTAATGTGAGAGCTCTTCTTACATTGTATGGTGAAAGAGGTTAAATGGTTTCAAATGGCATTGTGAAATGCTTCAGAAAGTCAGGTTTCAGTTTATTAGTCAGAGCTGTAAATTTAGGTTTCCCAATCTCTAATAAAAACTCATAAATTTAAATTCTGTTGGTGTGATCCAGCATTAAAAAAAAAAAAATCCACTTAGTAACCACTATGTCCCTAAATAGCAAATATATGCACAAGTATATGCATGCTCATCTCTGCATTCATTATTATCCTAAAATCTAATTTTTATCTTGAAAATATGCAATCTTAAATGTCTCCAAATAAGTTGTCAATATGGATGATGAACCGTGCTCATGTGGCAGGTCTCCTTTAGTCTCATGACCAGGGGAGATATGTATTATACAAAATACATAGGAGACTAGCCTCTCATCCTGAAAAAGTAATAGATATACATAGAGATGAGCCTTTTCAGTTAACATCAACAATTCAGTGGGAAATAAAAAATGGGAAAAAAGAAAAATCTATCAAAAATATGTTCATAAAACTTACATGCAACACAAAGGTAGGTGAAGAGCTAAACAGAGGGGAAATAAAGACTAATTACTTGGTAAACAGGAGACAATTTCATAAGTGCATTGAAATAAACACTCAGAAACCAAGAATGTAAATCAGTCATACCAAGAACAGAGAACTTAGTGTTGGAAATTCATGCTTCTGAACATACTGAGTGAAACAGGTTATGAAGAACTAAATATGATCTCTCAGTTCAGAATATCAGTTAAGATATGTAACAGAAGCCTTAAATGGAGAAGATTATTCTGGGAAGTATTGAAAAGCATCCAAAAGACAACACAGTCACTGGTCACAGCCATTGCGTCAGGAGAGGAAAGTCCTGCTTATCAAACTTGATTGCCTTCTTATGTCAAGGTAACCCACCTGGCTGATCAAGGGAAGTCAGTTGATATAATCTTTTTGGATTTCAGCACAGTTTTTGATACTGCCTCACAGGATCCTTCTGGACAAACTGTCCAGCACACAGCTTGGACAAACACAGCATGTGGTAGGTGAGCAATTGGCTCACAGGTGGAGCACAGAGGGTAATAGTGCATGGGGGAACATCAAACTGGCAACCTGTAATTAGTGGGGTTCCACAGGGCTCCACCTTAGGCCCTGGGCTCTTCAACATCTTCTTAAATTACTTGGACACAAGACTGGAAGGGATACTGAGCAAGTTTGCAGAAGACACAGAACTGGGAGGAGCTGTTGACTCCCTCCAAGGCAAGCAGGCCCTGCAGAGAGACCTTGACAAATTAGAGGACTGGGCAATCACCAACCATAGGAAGTTCAACAAGGGAAAGTGCCGGAATCTGCACCTGGCATGGGGCAATAGTGGATGTTTGTACAGACTGGGGAATGAGATGCAGGAAAGCAGTGCCACGGAAAGGGACCTGGGCTTTCTGGTTGATGGCAAGTTGCAGGTGAGTCAGCAGTGCCCTGGCAGCCAAGAGGGCCAACCATGTCCTGGGGGCATCAGGCAAAGCATCACCAGATAGTCCAGGGAGGAGACTATCCTATTCTGCTCTGCACTGGTGTGGCCTCACCTTGAATATTGTGTGCAGTTTTGGGCACTGCAACACAAAAAAGATAAGCTACTGGAGAGTGTCCAAAGGAGGGTAATGAAGATGGTGAAGGGCCTTGAGGGGAAGCTGTATGAGGAGCAACTGAGGTCACTTAGTCTGTTCATCCTGGAGGAGACTGAGGGGAGACCTCATTGCAGTTACAGCTTCCTCATGAGGGGAAGAGGAGGGGCAGGCAGAGATTTCTTCTTTGTGGTGACCAGTGACAGGACCTGAGCGAATGGCCTGAAGTTGTGTCAGGGGAGGTTTAGGTTGGATATTAGAAAAAGGTTCTTCATACGGAGGGTTGTTGGATTCTGGAACAGGCTCCTCAGGGCAGTGGTCACAGCACCAAGCCTGAGAGACTTCACAAAGTTCTGAGGCACATGGTGTGACTCTTGGGGATGGTTCTGTGCAGGGCTGAGCTGGACTTGATGATCCTTGTGGGTCCCTTCCAACTCAGCATATTCTGTGATTCTGTGGTTCTGTAACATACAAATAGATATATCTGTAAGAAGGTTGATTGTAAGATCTTGCACTTTATGTTTTCTGGAAAAATCTGCTCTGCATATTTGTCTCTTTCTACATGCCCACAGGTTACAGACCATGTTGCAGGTTTAACATTTGGAAGGAGAAGGAAGAAATTTTTCTAACAAAGGTAGAAAGCAACACATAGCAGAAAATCATATGATGAAAACCCTTGTGGAAGAAAGGAGGCATAAGGGACAACCAATGCCAGACTTTGGGGAAAGAGGCACTGTTTGTTTCTTTATTGGCCAGAGATAGTTTAGTAATAAATGAAGTAGACTTGAAACAGTCAAGCGAGACCAGAAATTTGCCCTCTTTTGGATAGGTTCCCATTAGTCTGTCACTTTGTCAGTCAGCATGTCTCTCCCTGGCTATACACAAGGGTAGAATTTTATGGGTATAAATAGTTTTATAGGACAACTTAAGTGCCTTCAACCTCTATGTTTCCCAAGTGTTTGTTTCTGTATTTAATCATAAAAATTCTGCTAGCTTCTCTATGTGAAATCCTGCTTAGGATTTCAAAATATGTTGGGTTTTTTTGTAACACTTGCATCTCTTTGCAGATATTTATAGCTGGTGAGAACAAGAATTAGAAATTACCTAGCTTGGAGATGCTTGATGTCAAGAAAATGAAGGCATGCTCTGCATAGATTAGAAATTGCTCATCATCTTTTGTTCTCCAGGACAGTGAGTTGCCTTCAAGAACCTTAATCCCAGAAAAATAATAGGAGTTTATTTAGTAAGAATTCTACAGAATTACAAAATTGTGTCTGGCAGCTGTTAAATCTTATGAGGTAAACTATAAAAAGTTTCACTCTGGATAATAAACCAGTTGGCAAAGTAGAGAATTTTAGAGGGTTTATTTATTTTATTTCAAAAGTTTAAGATAAGCTTCTGTTTAAATGAAAAAATGTTGTGGAAACTTCTTTATTAAACAAACCATTAGAAAAAAATTACAGTTACTTAAAAATCTCCAAATCTTCTATCTCTCTTTGTCTTGCAAAAGTCTGAGGACGAAATTATTTGATTGGTTTTACTATTATGCTTCAGACATAAAGTATATTGTGAATTGTGCTTCTTCATATCCAGATATGATGTCTGTATGAATTTCAAAATACATACAATTTACATTTTATTGCTACCTTCTTTGCTTTACTTTCTCTAGTGAATGGGGATTATTTAAAGATTATTTATACCTTTATAAATATATGACTTTACATTCCCAAAGGTAAAATTTTGTAGACAGAGGCTCTTATGCATGTTTATTTCTGGATTTCCAAAGAACATGATGTGCAAAAAAAATGAATATTCTTCTTTGCAGGAGGGCAACAGATTCAGTCCATTAGCCTTCACAAGCTGAAAGAAAGAGAACGATGGAAGCTGCTTCAGTCCTGAGGCTGCAGTAGCCATAGCAGCAGCTGTTACACAATGTGCTTTTAGCATGAGTGAAATAGGTCAAACTGAAGGCTGGCTAGTCCTTGAACAGGCTGCAAGGTGTAATGCCTCAGCACTTCACCATTCTCATGTGTCAAGAGCACATCTCCTCTTTAATGTGACATGAATTGCTGTCACTTATGGCCATCTTCTTGCCTCATACTGCACCAGTTCCTTATGGAAACATCTCTTTAACCACACATGGGCCATTTATAGGTTATTGCTGCACAGTTCATCTGGCTCTGAATACACTGACTGGAGGAAACTGTACACCATAGGTATGACACAGGACTGTTGGTGAGATAAGGAAGGGAAGAAAAAACATTTTCACCCACTGACACTCTCCCTTTCTCCTTTCATCACATTCTGCTGCATTCAGCCTATTTCATTTCCCTGGCATCCCAGGAGGAATGGAAATGCTCATGCTTATCAATTTTTACTGCCTAGGAAGGCTGAGTGCATCAAAACAATGGAAACCAATGCATGATCTGAGCTAAAGCGCAGCCCCCAGTCTCCAGTACTCCATGAATGAAAGCGAAGATAAGGAAGAAGCACAGTAAAAAATATGATAGTTAAAAGCCAAGTAGGATTAAGAACATGGCTGCAATTCTAGCAAAATGATTGCTTGGTCTTAAACCTCTGAGATCTTTTACAGGATCCAGTGTAAATTCAGAAAGAAATCTGATTATAAGGATGTTAATGCACCTAAGCGTAAGCTAAGCTCAGGTCTGAACCAAAACACCCAAAGTGCCTTTATTGCCATGTCACAAACTGATCATTTGGAGCACTGGGATTGCCAGGATTGACACAGTGAAAATTAAAGGCTATTTGTGAGTCACTGATAATTAAGTAGGGAGGAAGCAAAGGAGAACCTGTTTTACCACTGGTTTGGCAGGTTCAGAATATTACTTGTGCCCTAGCAGGAGAAAACACAATGCCATGCTGGGTTAGCAGTGAATTTTTGCTGTGTATTTCCACAGAAATTCAGTGCAGAGGACTGCTAACAGATGTAGTGAACTGACACAAGGACACTTTGGCTCTCCATGTCAGTGCAAGACAGCAATATTTCATCATATCGAAGAACTTCTATTTCACACCTGACTGAAACCCAAAATATGAAGTCCCCAGACAGATGCCTCTTTTGGATTATGTCAGTCTGAGAAGCCAGCATGCATTAAAACTGTGTGAGTCAGAAATGGCTGTGCTGCATATGCTTAGCAGGTGCTCATCAAACAACTTTTCAGCCTGCCATTGTGGTATAGCAAAACTGAGAAATGATTACAAAGTGTGAACTTGATAATCTGAAAATATGCCAGCCTTATTAGCTATAACAAAAAGACCCTACTCCCTGAGTAATCTCTGCAAACTGTCAAACATCAACAGACATGACAGCCCTTGCTTGGTTCTGGGATACTATCCACACTGTAAAATATTTGCCTGGGGTTCTGCAGATAATGGAGATGGAACAAACACTGCACTAAATGAACCTGTCTGTCTCACAGGATGACATCAGACTGGATTTCCACACAAAATACAAGTATTATTATGGAAATTGCATTTTGACACTTTGATACAAGAAACGCTCACAGAATATTTGGAATAAGTTATCTAAAATTATTTTTCTTGGGTGGGAAAGAAACATACCAATGAAGGAGCAAGGATAAGAATGACTGCATTTTTTGTCTTCAGTCATTAGATAAATGCCTTTAAAAAGATTGTATAACAAAATACAAACACTAGATAACAGATTAGAGACCATTTCTGAAAAATACTTACTGGCATATATAGTATGTAGCCCCAGAGCCAGAAGCTCAACCAGTTTTACTTTTAAAAATATACAAGGCTCCAAAAATTTGCCAGTCAAACCTTTAGAATAGCCTTCGGTTCTTTAATATCTTGAGGTAGCATAAAGAGAGGACTCTGCACATATTTTCTCAGGAGATACTTCTTTTACTGATAACTTTAGAAAATAAGGGAGAAAATAAGGGATCTTGGCAAAAGTTTAAGAGGGTAAAATACAACCAAGAGAGGGCATTTCACAAAGCTATGACGTAGCACATTCTAACCCATGCAACTTAGCAAAATCCAACCCACTCCATCCCACGTTACCCAAAATATTGAGAAAGGAGATAAAGAGAAGTAAAGAGAGAGACAATGAGAGAAAAACAGCTACTGCCAGAGAGTCCTGTGCAAGTCCAGCTTCTGCATGGCCAGCTGCTAAGTGCTGAGCCGCGATGGAGCCACATGTAGCTGTTTAATGTGCTTTGGCCCTCTGTTACAACCCCTCCCAGGCAGAAGTCCTGGCTCACTGACCACTCTGGGGCTCTGGGGCAGGGTGAGTGACAGTGCTCCCAATGTTTGAGCCAACCTAAGGCTGGGTTAGGGGTCTCGGGGTCATGGTGTGGAGCAGTGCTCCTGGGCTGCCTTTGACTGACAGCTACTCCAGGGTCGCCTCAGCAGGCTCGGAGGGGCTGGCATGTGGGATATGGCATTACCTCCCCACACATACACACACACTTGAGTTGGTTCTGACCCAACAATTAATATAATAAGCCAATGTATCATAACATAGATACTCTTTATTCACTCTGAGGTACGTCTTTGAAGCCAGGGGTAAATAGGGTATAAATAACACTCAGGGTTATATTTAAATATGGCACAGCCTTCATTTGCCACAGCCAATGCTTTAGTTGTGCTTCAGTGAAGGCCTCTCCTAGCATTACCTGAAGACATCCTCACTACTCTTACTCTCATGTAAATATGAGAGTAAAATATTCTTTTTCTCTCTCTCAATAATCCACAGTTCCTGGAAGTCTGAAAACTGATAGCTCAATTTCTGTCTTGCACATGAGCAAGGCCTGTGTACCATCTCTGCATTTGTATAAAAACTGAACATGATTTCTCCTACTTTAAGGTATTCAAGTTTTAATGTCTTATTTTTCAGGCTAACTGTAGCCACCAGGAACTGAATCATTAAACTGGGAAAAAGAGTCTCAAACACCTTGAATTTTGTTTTTTTTGCATAGCCCATTTAAATACTCATTGGGCCAAACAGAGAGAAGCAAAGCCTGAAAAGGACAATATCTAAGTCTGTAGCTATGGCTTGCACCCATAAGCTAAACCAAAAGAATAAAAAAGCCTCCAAGACAAGATGACTTCATATATGCTGAGTAGAAGGATTGATTTCTAGCACTGCTAACTCCCTGCTATCTCCCTAACAGAGCCTGAGCACTGCGAAGGAGAAATAATGCTCCTTGTTAAAAGCAAACACACACCACCTCATACCAGTAGATGGATCCCCAGTCAGTCTCCAAGCAATAGCCACCTTGGAAACCAAACACACCCTCACTTCCCATCTTCCCTCTATCCTAGTTCTATTGCTGAGCACAACATTTTATGGTAGGAATATCCTTTTGGCTTATTCAGTTGTCCTAGTGGTGCTGCTTCACAGCTTCTTGACCGCCCTCAGCCTATTTGGGAGGTGAGATGGGTAGAGTGGGAGAAAAAAAAAGATTTGAAACTGTGCAAGTGCTGTTCAGCAATAAGCAAAATATTAGTGTGTGTTATCAACACTGTTTAGCCCCAAATCCAAAACAAAGGATCATATAGGCTGCTGTTCAGAAAATTAACTGCATCTCATCCGGAACCAGTACGGAGACATATTAAGAAAAGCCAACTCTTGTGGTTCTTGACAATAAAGTACTCATAAATTACTTGACTATTAAAAAAGCAGCACACTCTTCCTTTGTTCCCTCAGCTGAATGTCCCATGTTGGTGGACTAAACATGCAGTTTATATACTCTCTGCTAATAAATCAGGCGTAACAGTAAGTTAGCAACATTAACAGAGATGCCATAAGTCACCTTAAGTCCTGATTCAAACCCTAAGTCCTGATTCAAATTAAAAATCTGGTATGTTTTGTATCAGGCCGTTAATAAGAAAAAAAAGTCATGGGAAAGATTTGAAAGCAATTTACTCTTCCCAAAACATAAATGAGGACCTTTTTACCTTCACAAATAAATTTCTTCACAAGCACCTAAGTCACCAAAGTGGTCAAAATGCGTCCGGTCAGCAGTGGGATGTTAAGCTCTCCTCCACAAGTTGTTCTACTTTCCAAGACATATTACATATTTATGGTTGGTGGAGGCAAAGCAAGAGAAAATAAACAGACTGATACCTACAGAGCACAATCAGACATTGTCCAGCAACTTTGAATTTGCAGTTTTTCTACAATGTAGGACTGTAGTGGTAAGCGAAGGAAAGAATTCTCAAACCAACACCAACAGCAGCTGACACTTGAACCAGTTTTCTTTAAGTCTCTTTGGATCTCAAATTTACACCTCAAATGGAAATCTGTGCAAATAATGCTTACCTCCAAAATGCTTCCCAACAACTAGAGTACGATACATTGTCATCATTCTTAAATAATCATTTTTTCTTTGCAATAGCATACATGGGATTCTCTACCTAGTACCATTAAAATAAGAGCACAAACCTTGTTTAAACTACCTTAAAATAAGTATATCAGTCACTGTTCTAAGAAAGGTAAATAAGGATTGATTTAATAGCATCAAAGATGGAATAATGCAGAAAATAGAAGTATGAATTATATTTACAAACCTCAGTATATTCGATTAAGAATTATACTTAATGCAGCTAAATTTCATTATAATACTTTCTGCCCATTTGCCCAAATTCTCCAGAGAGAGCTACTTCAGCTTTACATAATCTTCATTCTTTCATTCCAAAAAAAATTCTGAAGGGACACATTTAAATGAGTAACTGAATTAAAATTTATAGAGAGCGATGTTCATAAACTTGATGCATCTAAGAATAATGAATAAGGGATAAATAATTTATGGCATTTCATTTTGTCACACACTGCCAAACTGTGACAATAACATATTTGCTTATTTCCATGCAGATGCAAATCACAGTATGGCAAGACTGAAACAAGCAACCAGCTCAGGCTGGTGATCATTCTGCTGGTGGAAATAATTTTAAATATTGTAACGAACAGCAGATGTAGCCATTCAGATAATAACATTTCATTCATTCCTCATTATTTGACCACTTTCATTTTTCATTTGTTTTCACCTAATCAATTCTAGCAGCCGGAGGAATGCATGTCACCGTGGCTTTATCTACTAAACAGCACAACTCAAGGAGTTTCAACCACCTATTCTAGATGGTCGTTGATGACATCTGCCTTTTCATTACAGCATTTCTCCAAGGATAGGTGACAGCTTGCATCCACTGACGAGGAAGGGGATCCCAGCCAGAGCCAGCCTTCGACAGCATGAGTCCCCAGGAGGAA
The DNA here is from genome assembly GCA_035583135.1 of Lophotriccus pileatus. Taxonomy (NCBI): domain Eukaryota; kingdom Metazoa; phylum Chordata; class Aves; order Passeriformes; family Tyrannidae; genus Lophotriccus; species Lophotriccus pileatus. The sequence continues at coordinate 22,674,972 of JAWWES010000041.1, read as the reverse complement.
CCCCCTTCCCCCTCCTCCCTTCCCGTGCCGGTGCCATCCCGTGTCCCCGGGCGCTGTCTCGGACCGACCCGGCTGCCCCTTGCGTGCCGGGCCCCACAGCGCCCCCTGCCGGCCCTCGGGGCGCAACTGCAGGCCCCGCTCCTGCGGCTCCCACAGCGCCCCCTGCCGGCCGGGAGTGGGGCCCCGCAGCCCCGCCCGCCGCGCCCGAAGGGAAACAGCGCTTCACTGGTTTGGGGGAAGTTTGGTTACCGAATTGTTGCTTGTTCTGTTGTGTACCCTTTTGCCCAGCTGGTGATGCTGTGCTCGATGAACCTCAGGATGGGGTTTGTGCTCTTGGTGCCAGCTGTTGATCCTGCTACCAGCCAGCATCCCTAGCTCCCTCTCTTCAGGTCTGCTCTTCAGCCACTCCTCTCCCATTTTATGCCTGGCCTGGTGTTACTCCATCCTAGGTGCAGAATCTGACATTTGGACTTGTTAAATTACATCCCATTAATCATTTCCCAATGCTCCAATCTATCTAGATCCCTCTGCAAGGCCTCTCATCCCTCAAGAACCAGTCATTTTCTTATAAACACATTTACTGTGTATTTGTTAGGGCAAAATATGTACAAATCAATCAGGTTGGTGTGCTTTTGTGCTTTTCAGGTGCACAGCTTTTTTTGAAAAATTGTACAAGATTGTGGTTTTTGCTGAGAATAAACCCTAGCATGAACATCAACTTTGTCCTTTTTGTAGACTCGAAATTACAGATTCATTATCATGAACATACGTGACTTATGGAAAGCAGAGTTATCAAAGCATATGCTCTTCTGCAAGCCATACAAAATAACTATTATCTGACCTTTTGTTGTTTGCTGGAAATGTAACATGTCAGACACCATCAAGAATAGTAGCTTAAATTTCTAATAGTTACACTTTTCTGCACCAGAGTAAGGTTTAGAATAGCACTTATAACACATAGTTTTATTAATCACACTTTCATTAACATGGTGCATACCTCCTTATATTTCTGTGTGGAATATTTACTGGAACAAAATTTATTTTCTGTAATCAATTCCAACAGAAAATTCAAACTTCTTTCTTTAAGCACTAGCACCAGGAAAGATGACTTCCTCACTTGTAAAGTGTTTACATTTGTAAACCCAATTTATCTTAGTCTCCACATAGCCAAGCCACTTGACAGCATTCTTTTCCCCACATTTCACTATTATTCTTGAATGCGATTCTGATCTAATCGACACCAAAGTATGAAATTTACTCTAAAAACCACTTAAGCCATGTTGCAAGAGAAAAAATAAAGCTGGATTAAGATTT
>JAWWES010000041.1:22639707-22652193 GCA_035583135.1 Lophotriccus pileatus | reverse complement strand
GGTTAAAAGGGTTAAGTTATTAAAGAAATGGTTATTTGTACAACTATAACCAGTTACTCATACTCTTATGGCCAAAGTTTTAATTTAACTTATTACAGGGAGAGGAAGGAATGGAAGAATCTGCAGAAAATACAAGAGACAAGATCAGTGAGAAAGCAAAATACTGAAGTAGCCTGAAGCCAGTGAATAAATACAAGAAGCAGAAGGTAAATCTCTGCAGTGAGCCTGCCAGTGTCCTGTGTTTGAGGTCTTCCTTTGTTCTAAGCAGTAATAATTATTTCTTTACTTTCATCTGACTTTTTCAAAGGCCACCAGAAAACAGGTAGGAAAAAAAGAAGTGAAACACAAGAAGCATATGAGTGTGAGCTTATGGAGAAGGAGAGATCACTGAAGCACTAGTAGCAGAATTACAACATTCAGAATATGAAGAAGGAATAAATAGAAGTAAACAAATTCCAAAATGAAATAACTGAACTCAGCTTCCTCCTAGAGAGAATATGGATGACTCTATCTCTTGGTTGAGCTAACTACAAGTCTTCTGCAGCCAATATAATTTCAGGGCCATGCTGGCCAGGTGTTTGCACCTTGGAGAATGTGTTTTGCATGTATGTGCTGGTTTAAAGGCAAACCGTCAGGAGAAATTAATTCAACTCAAAAAAGATTATAAATCAGAATTACAATTTAATAAAAATAATAAAATAAATGCAATTATACAGATAAATAATTGGTTTTAACCTACAAAAACGCAGATGTATAACACAGCACCCTGGGGCATGAACAGAATGGTGTTCCTTGGCCCCTGTGCTGAGCCTCACATGGGCCCCCTGAGTCCAAAAGTAAAAGGAGAGGAAGAACCCCTTGGTGTGAGTGATGGTCGCAGTCTCATCGAGAATGGTGGTTGCAGTCCAGTTGAGGTTCTGGTTCTCCTCTGGATCCCATGAGTGGTACAGGAAGTCCCAAGACCCCAAGATTATACACACTGGGGTTCAGGCAGGAATGCCCAGCACCTCCCCCAGGGCAGGGAGTTCCACAATGGGTGATTGTGAGTTGTGGGTGTGAGGACAGGAGCATCCTCCTATCTCACAGGCCTCTTAACACCCAGCTTATAGCCTGAGGGATCAGGTGTGCTCTGGACAGCTGCTGCAAATGGTCTATTTTTAACAGTTTCTGGGAAATGACATAGAGGGTGTAGAATACACAGTTTGGGTTACACGCACACAGTGATGAACTGGTCCAGACTGCTCTAACTAGGACAATGTATTAGAGAGCTGTAGCTTGCAAGCAGATTTTCTACTGGAAAAGGGTTGGATCTGTGTTCTGTGACAGCAGAAATTAGACTATTGCAAAGCCTGAGTGAATTTGAGGTCCTTGGAGATGAAAAGGCAAAGAATGTTGTTATCTAGATAGATATAGTATCAAGAGTAAAAGAACAAGGACATCTGAATCTAGTTCCTTTTTCTTTGACTATGTGGATGAATAATCCTCTGTGAGTAATTTACCTTCTCCTTTTCTTACGTAGTTAGCCTTTACTTAAATTGGAAAATTGAACAATTGATCTATTGCTCAATTCTGCCTAATGTTAAGGCCATGTGATGGGCAATAGTCAGTTCGCACCAGCCTGGCAATTTGGGATGTCAGTGGTCTTACAAATCAAGCTGTAAATTATTGCTCGAGTATTGACTGAGTGTCCATTTAGTGATACATTAAAGAAGTAAGTTAGGTCTTTCCATAATGGACTCCAAATGAGACATAGGAAACTTTACATGTTTGGAACAACTTAATGCTCTCTTGTGTTTCTGTAGACCAATGCAGTGACTTCAGTAGCACCTTATTTATGAAGTATGTTTCTATTATTACAATGAAATGATGACAGGAAATGAGCAGAGATATTTAAAGAAGTGATGCAAGGTTCTAACCTAGTGGCATTCCAGTGGGTGATAATATTCACATCGTGTCTTAGAGCCTATATATTTCTACATAATGTCTGAAAAAGCAGCTCAAAAGCAGTCATGATGTTGAGTGATGGTAAGACAAGATACCCTGTCTAGTTTTTGTCTGATGTAGAAAAAGTGGATGCAAACACATTGCAAACATTGGAGACTATGACAGCTTTGTAAATATGTCTAAAGTATTAATCAAATGGCAACTACATTTTGCCTTTATTCAGAAATACATGACTTTAAGGTGTATGATAGCTTGTATACAAAAAACTTTGTGAAAAAAAGTTGTGCCTATACATGAAATTAATGAGAAAACACTGTAGCATTTCTATTAATGCTATAATTTAGTAGGTGTTTGAAATTATTTCAACTGAGTTGTGAAATCATGGTTTCATATCTAGAATATTTTAATGGCATCATGATACAAATTAGCTAAGGAGGATTCCTAAAAAAAAAAAAATTTATTGGTTGTTGCTGTTTTGGATTTTAGATCTCCAGTTAATGGTTGAAATTGAGCTTGTTACAGTGCTTGTTACAAGCACTAATGTTCAGATTCTGTTGCAACTTGCATTTGTTCTTGGGCTGCTGTTGCTCTAGCACTCTGAAAAGCTCACTGTAACAGCAGAAGTTTCCCATGTTTGTTTTTTTGTTTTCCTTTCTTATATATTTGGAATGTAATAGAGAAAATCTTTTTTAAAAAAGTAAAGTTTAAAATTTGAATGTTGCTTACTTTTACTTGCAAATTTCCAGGTAGCTTCTTTTATGACTTGCTAGCTTCTTAAGCAGTATTCACAACCAAAACAATAAAAAACCCACCAAGACTAAAAAATGGCAATGATTCACTGCAAAAATTTCAGTTATTTCAGAAAAACTGTGGGTGGTACCTATGGGTTTGAATGCATAGACGTATACTATCAAATCTATCAATACAAATTTACTATATCCATGTTGTTCTAAAAGTCTACTTCCTACAGATAACAACAATCTTTGTGACTCTGCGTGACTACTTTAGAATGTTAAGAGCAGCAAACTTGACAGTGGCAGCTGAGCAACCTAGTTGAGCATGATAATACCTCTAATTTCATTTACCAATAGCTAATTTCACTGTAACTGCAAACTGGTACAGAGGTACATTATTTTAGCAGTAAATCGTACTTTTCAGGCATTACACCTGTCCTCTTGGAGACTTTTAGGCTCCAGCCCTGCCGTACAGTCCCATTGCTTATGTCTGGCTTGCTGCCAAACACAGATAGTTTGTCTAACTACAAGAGCAGAAGGGGCTAAATTGTTCTTTGGCTCATGGTGTGTGCAAATACCCTTAGCTGCATATATTGTCAGCATATCTTTTTGCCATGTGCAAGGGGAGATTTCCTCAAACATTTTGTGTTTGGTTAGCCAGTCTGCAGCCCAGGAAAGCCAAGCCCCTTGTGCCTGACCAGTCTGTCAGCATCCTTTTATGAGGACTGTCACTGAGCAGTCCACTGGATAAAAGGGTAGTTCGACTGACTTGTTCAGGGACATATGCCAACAGCCTAAGGGAGACCTCCTCCCAGCTCTGCACACTTTATTTGAGTATGTTACCCACTGCTTGTGACTGCTAGTGCTCTTGAAAGACTCACACTAATAGTTTACAGAGTAATAATCTTTATTAATAAGATTTTGACAGGTTAAGGTTCAAAGATTGCTGGTGATAGTATCTGATTGCAAAAACCTATTCAAAGCAATATATGGACAATCCTAAGAAAAGATGGCTCGAGATAATAATCCAGTGTGCATAGACTATGGTTCTTATCCAGTAGGCATCCCTATGGGGGAGAAGACAGATTCAGTCTGTCAACCAATCCCAGAAGTTACAATGGAGTCTTCTCTAACTTCTCCCTATTCTTAACTTACTTTTATACTATTTCACTATCTTTAGATGGAGCTTGAGTGACTCTAACCATAGGTCATGCTCAATGTGGGGTAGTTTATAGGGGTTAATAGCAGGCCTGTTAGCTCCTTGGAAGAAGAAATTGACTTGGGAAACTTTCCTGTGTATGCTTAAAGATAAGTAAGTTATGTACACAAGCCTAATTAAAGAAAAGACAGCTGTGAGTCCATGAATTGGGGGGAGTGTGTGAACATAGCTTAACCTTGAACATCTCCAGGTTTCTCATGTCTACTGCCAAATGTATTAGTAATGATGGCTAGCCAATTAAAACGCTGTTGCTTGCTTGCTGCTTGCTTGCTGCTGCTGCTTCTCTACTTTCTTAGGAAAGACATAAGAAAGAACTGATAACAATAAAGAAGAAGAAGCTGTTATGTTACCCAGAATGAACTTTCTGATCTTTCTTTCTTGACCATCACGACACATAACAGTAACAGTAGTTGTACCGTGGAGGTGGGTTATTTTGGCACGGAGTTGTGCATGTGTCTGGGATGGTGGTGTGCATCAGTACTTGGGATGGAGATGAGCATCAGTCTTATATGTGACGAAACTGGTTTCCCCACTGTTGCTGGTTCAACAGCATGACATCTTCTATCTACCCTGGTTGACAGCCACTATGCAGTTTATCAGATAAAAAGTACCACTGAATTCCTTTTTCTGCAAGGATTTGAACAAAGCCTGGCTGCGGTGTCTCCACTCTGCTGCACCCTTTGTTTTATCCCCCCTTACCATTTATTGTGTAAGGAAAATTGGGCATGCTGACTGCATTCCATCCAGGCATTAGCAACCACATTTCCTCCATTAATTTCCATACTGTTATAACTGTGTCTATAACTTTCCAGTTTTCTTTAATTTTACCTCGTCTTTTTTTTGCCACACTTTTGTTCTACGAAAGTGGTACTAGACATAGTAAAAGTATTTTTTAATTTAAAATGCAGATTTAGCAGTACTAAAATAATATTAATTTAAAACAATTTATTTGCTTAAGATATTACCTGTATTAATTTAATAAGAAATGGAAATATTTTGTTTCATTTGTAATTTTCAATTTTGTAAAAAATCTTTGAAGAACAGCTGAAAAAAGTAACAACAACAATAATAATACATTTCCCTGTTAAATAAAACAAAATAATTCTATACAATGAAACTTTGTATCTATTTTGACACTATGAAAAAAACCTCTTATGTTAAACAGGTTTAATTTGAAGTTTTCCATTTTTAAACAAAAGTTTCTCTGCTTCTTTTCTTGCCAAAAGGGAGTAATTGGCATAAATTGATAGAAATTTGGATTTGCTTATGTTTATCTATGTGTACTACTGAATAATCAGTAACACAGTCTGATGTAAACCTTTGTCATGTCAAGGAATTTGTAATTTGAGAGTAGGAGACCTGGTATGTTATGCTGAAGTGTTTTGTGATTGAGTGTTTTTGTGTTTTCTTTTTTAATAAGTTAATTAAAGAACCAGATGGTAAGCTGATTCAGTGCTATCAGAACATATGAAAGATTTTCTCAGACAAGAAGTATTGCTTAAAGCGGAAGTTGTTGACACCAAATCACAATTTTCATGGGAGAAATTACAGGGGAAAGAAAATTTAATGATGTTCTTCAAATACATGTGTTTTAGAGAAGGCTTAGTGAGTTAGGTCAGCATCTGAGCAGCTGTAACGCCATTACTGTTTGCAATGGGAACTTCAGTGGAACATGATGTGCTCTAGCGATTTCCAACGTAGCAAACAAAATGGATGTTCAGGATCTGAATGTTCTATGCTAAAATTAATCCTTTTACCCTTTTCTACATTGTTCAGAGAATGCTTGGACTCCAGCTATGGTGAAGTGGCAATTGGTCTCTCCTTGACAGTTGACAGCTGCACTGTGGTTGTGAAGATAGTTTTGAGATCACATTAAAAGAAATGCCTATAACTAACAATATACGAATCAAAATGCATCTAAGGGGAAGTGGACAATCTAAATAAAAAAGTGGAATAAAAAATGTTACAAAAGATGTTACAAAAGAGACCTTTTTCCAGAATATGTGAGAAATTTCATTGAAAATTCAAGCTGTCAGACTTAGTGAAAATTTTGTATATTTTTCTGGACAAAGACCATAAACTTACTAACTAGTATGTTATGTTGAGTTTCATGAAGCTCACAGGATCAGCCAAGGAGACAAACTTTATTGTTGTTTTTCAAAACATGTCCAATGTTCCTACAGTTGATAGAAGCTAGTAGTCATGAAAACAGAAAAGAAACTGCTACGGCTTACCAATCGGGAAAAAACTCTACCCTGTCCCCAAGAAGCTGGGACCCATATGAGCAAGGATCAAGTAAATAAAGGATCAAGTTCTTCAAGTGAATGTTTCTCATTCTATAGAGACCACTATAATCAAACATTTTTCTCTTCAGAGTTTCCTGCTTGAAGCCAACGTGATGTCTATTACCTGTTACTGTTCTTCCAGTATTTAATGTTTATATTTTTGTGTGAACTCATTTTCAGAAATATGATCTACACTAATCATTGTCATCTAACTTGACATCTCTTACAATGTCAGTTAGTTAATGTCACTATGAAGCTTGGAATGGAATGGAAACTACTTGGATGACTGGAAGCTACATTAAATTTAACTGGAGTTAAATAGGCTGTTAATCAAGACTGATTCTGAAGTTCTCCTTAGTGAATAGTTTCAAAAAATGTTATGATCATACAAATAGAAGAGATTTCACAATTAAAGTAGCCTTGATAATATTGGTACAATTTTGTTATTGCTATTATTTTTTCCAATATTAATTAAAGATTCTTTATAAGCAAGTAATATAAGGATATTTCATTCATGGTTCTGACTCAAATTGTGTCTTTTGACTTTCATGAAGGCTCCCATGGTAGGTGTACTTACCTGTAGTTAATAGTAGAGTATGGGATTTTATGGATCTTGAGTTTGGAATACTATTTTCTAATTTTTAATGTTCTGTATTGTCTATCCAGAAACAAACAATACAGAAAACTGGAGCTAGAGCCTTAATGAGTTTGAATTTGTCAAGATTTACTTCCTGCATGTTGGGACCTCTTTATTGAGGAGCAGCATGTTCTAAGATTATTTTCAGATTATTTTTATTATTTTCAGAAGTTTTACTAGCGATCAAAGTATTTGATAGATTTGTTTCTCTAAGACATCTTCAGTTATATTTCATGGTCATGCAACAGAATCCCGGACTGTCTACAGAAGTAACTGACCCTCATTCCATATTAGTGCACTAAAAGTCAATAGTTCATGACATAGTCTTCCAACATCTAATTTCTTTCATATTTTATGGATTAAATTAAATTTACATTCACTTCTGCAAATACATAAATTACACGTAGAAGCTAATAAAAAGTTAACATAAATGATCATTGACTTGAATGTTGTGTAACCAAAAGATTATATTTCAGGGGGTTGAGTTCAGCCTTGTTTTTATGTGCACACACCTAAATATATCTCAGATTAGTCATTCAGATTATAGAACACTAACTTTTGGATATTTTAGAAAATGTAGTTCATAGGTTAAAAAAAACAAGGTAATTTTTGTAAAGCAACCTCTATGTTAAGAATTTAATAAAAATGTTCTGCATTAATAAAGTGACTTCTCCGATACATAGTGAGGTGTTAATTGAGTGATAGCTGGGGTTTGAAATATTCCTTACAGATATAACTATACTCATAGCACTAGTATTATTTGGGAAGACATGCTCTTAGAGAAGAACTTGGTATATATAGTCCAATCTGGGGCATAAACTGCTAGGAAAGTTAAGGTGGAGGGACACTTATGAATTATAAATTCTGGAAGTCTCATTCAGCAAATGTCAGTACAATATAGCAAATTTAGAATGGTCTACTTGAGTTTAGTACAAGATACCAAAGCTCATCTTTCTCTGATTTCTCTGCTAGGCTATCTGTTTCATGGCTATCCTGACTTCTGTCATGAGCTCTACATGTGACAGAAAATGTGATTGTATTATCGGCTTTTGGAAGCTAAACTTTGTAAGGAGATATTTTTTATTTATGTTTTCTCAGTGGGACCTTCATTATTCATTTTCAAGTTCTAGCTATTACTACAATACAAATATTAAATCATAAATATTCCTATATTGCCTTTCACTGTTTTTTAAAGGAAAGCATGTCATGATAAAACAAGCCAATCCATCTTGGAATGAAGTTCAATTGAAAGTTTATTTTAAAATTAAATGTTTTCTACAGTATCATCTATTTAGCATTTTTTCCTTATTGTCTTATTGTACTATATGTTGAGGAGATTAAAAGTGAACTGGAAGCACAGTGTTTTTAAAAGCTACCTGGTGTTTCAAGATATTATTTTTTCCCCCAAGGAAAAGAAACTAATATGCTCAAAGCCTAATAAAGTTATTACTTTCTTCCTGAAAAGTCACCTTTTAAAAATATTTTTTTTGCTTGCAGACTTTTCATTTAGGACTTGGAAAATTGTGGTTGGTGCAAAAATATAAAATTTTTATTCCCTTGGAGTGGGATTTAACTTGTATATTAAAACCTATAGATATGTATGTCTGCTTATAAATGTCTATGTGTGTTCTTCCTTTGCTGTGCTCCTGGGTGCTATATGGTTTAATTTGGAGATATGTCTAGCTGGACAAGTGAAACTGCTGCTCGTGTTGGTATAATGAAGAATCGTAGAAATGAAAAGAATGTTTATGTTAAAAATTGAATATTTACTGAATTTATGAAACTCAGTGATGAGCATAATTTCAAAAACTAGAAGTATCAGAATCTCAATTTAATGGTGAATCTTTTAAACTATAATTACAGTCTGGTTTGATTTTTAAGTCCTTCTTTTGGTCTTGTTCTTGCATTATAAGGCTTCTACTTTTCTAGGAAGTATACCTAGAAAATACCCAGAAATTACATTAAATATGATTTCAAATATTTTAGACCAGATTATGCTGCTTTTTAAAGGCTCTATCTATATTTTTGATTCATTTTTCTGTTGCTGTTAGTAAATACTCAAAATGTGACAGTGGGAGTACACAAATATTATTCTAGTTGGTCAGATTAAACTGCCTCGAAGCCAAGTTGCAATTTGGTGCTTTGTTAAAAAACAAGCAAGCAAACAAACAAATAAATGCCCAAAACTATGAGAAACAGGTTAAATATTAATAACCGTTTTATATTAACACCCATTTTCTGGCAATGAGGAAGCTAGGGATTACCTGAGACAGATTTTCTTCTTCAGGAGTGTGTTAAATTGTCATTGTTGGTTCTATGGATTTGTCTAGTCTTTCCATCAGGAAAGAGTTCTACCATCAAGGTAGAAAAAACATTGTTACATTCAGTGTCTGTTCTTCTCAAAGGTATCTCATGATGTGAACCTCAGTCAGACTTGACAAATTATGTAAAAAAACCCCTGTAGCATTTGTTTGTATCCACTTCTGAAAGTGTTAGATATCCCTGCAAAGTTCTGAGATTCCTTGGTATTACTGAAGCCAGGGAAATGAAGGCAAGCAGTTTTCAGAATAAATTGCTTAGTGTATTTAAATTTCAATATGTGTTGTTGAATAAAAGGTTGTCTAAAATAGTTGTCATTCAGTGGCAAAATGCAAAAAGCTAAAACAACTGATTAGCAAGAAAAGATGTCATATCTTGTGAGATCCAACCTAAGCAGATTGCTTACCCATTGTTGTTTTGTTGCTTGTCAAAGACCAAAGCCAGGATGTTTCTCTGCTTATCTTTAGTATTATTGTTATTTATTAATATATTATCTCAAGAAGTATCCTTGACTGTGATATTATCACCTTCTAAACAACATCAGGAAAAGATAAATTGAAGAGATGAGATTTGGAAATTAAGAAAATTACTCTGAAAAAGCAATATGAAAATGATTGCGGAAAGTTATGCTTATGTGGGTTTGTGGATAATGGTCTTCGTTAAATAATAACCCTCACTTTTCATTTTGTACTTAGAGGCAATTTATTTTTAATGTCTAAATAAGAAAATGACATTCACATGAATGAAGTATTTTACTGTTTTTCTCTTTGACTTGCAAGGGAAAATAATGGCAAAAAGATGATTGCCATCAATTGCCAATTTTTACTGTAGAGGAAACTGATGAATCAAAGTTGCAAATGTTTTGGTGTAAAAGGTAAATAGGATATTGGCTTTTTATCACTGGTTGGGTGACAGGTTCCTTGCATAATGAAAGACAGATGTGCTTCTCTAGCAGACAAATTCCTCCTTTCTGCTCTGCAGCTTGCAGTGTTTTATTACTGAAATATGACCATATATGTTTTATTTGAAAACTCTTCAACAGTCCTCAAGGTCTCCTAAGCAATCTTTGGCTAAGACAATGTAAACCATTATAATATGACCGGGTATTACTCTTTCATTGACAATGTATGACAGTGTTAAATATTACATGTTAGAACTCCAAAAGATTCGGTGTCATCTGTGTATGCACCACAGTTTGATCTATCAGTGTGAATGCAGATAAGTATTCCACTCGATTATACGTAAGAAATAGCATTACTATTATTATTATAATACCAATAATCTGGCATAATGCCAACCTAGAGGTTTCTGAGCACATATAATATTCTGACAGCAAAAGCAGATACAGCTGAGAAATTCATTGTTCTTCACACTGGAATGGCTTTTAGAGCAGGAACAAATATCTTACCTGAACTCTGTGGGTTTCTGATTGCAAAATAAGTCTGAATCATATTTGCATGGGCAGGAGGATTGTGGCAATTTAATATAGAAACAAAATTATTAAATTATTTGGGTTAAGGAGGACTTCTAAAGATCATCTAGTCCAACACTCCTGCCATGGGCATGGACATCTTTCACTATATCCAGATGCACAAAGACCCACTCAACCTTAACACTTCCAGTAATGGGGCATCCACAATTTCTCTGGGCAATGATACAGTGTCTCACCACCCTCCTCAGGAAAAATTTCTTCTTCATGTCAAATTTAAACCTACCTTCTTTGAATTTAAAAGCTGTTGCCCCTTGACAGGCCCTGGTAAAATGTCTTCCTCCTTCTTATGAGTCCACTTTATATATTAAAAGACTGCTCTAGGGTCTGCCAGGAGCCTTCTCTTCTTTAGGCTGAGTGGCCCAAAATAAGCCTTTCTTCATAGGAGAGATGTTCAACCCTCTGACAATTTTGTGGCCCTCCTCTGGGCCCATTCTACCAGACCCATGTCTTTCACATAGTTTTGATCCCAGAGCTGGATGCTGTACTCTAGGTGAGGTCTTATGAGTGGAATAGAGGGGGAAATTCACACTGATGGACACGGGTCTGAAGTGCCTAGGTTTCTGCCCTGCAGGTGCACAGTGCCAGCTCATGTCCAAGTTTTCATCCACCAGTATTCCTTCCACCAAGTCCTTCTCCTCAGAGCTACTCTCAACCTATTCAACCCTTAATCTGTGATGATATTGAGGATTGCCCTGACTTCATTGCAGGACCTTTCACTTGGCCTTGTCAAACTTTATGAGGTTTAGTTCATATGTACCTGCTCGTCAAGGCTGGCAAGGTCTTTCTGGATGGCATCCCTTCCCTCAAGAATATCAACTACACCACTCAGCTTTGCATCATCTGCAAACTGGCTGATTCAATCCCATTGTCTATGTCACTGATGAAGATATTAAATAGTATTGATCCTAGTATGGACCCTTGAGTGACATCAGTTATTACTGATTTCAATTTGGACACTGAGCCTTTGACTATAACTCTTTGGATGCAGCCATACAGTAGATTCCTTATTCATTTAAGAGTCCATATCTCTCATGTTTAGCAGCAAGCACGTTGCCAGGGACCTTATCAAAGATGTTTCAGAAACTGAGGTACAATACATTTATAGTTCTTTTCTTGTCCATTGTTGCAGTCACTCTGTTGTGGAAGGCCATTAGATTAGTGAGGCATGATTTGCCCTTGAGGAAGTCATGTTGGTTCTCTAATCACCTCCCTGCCTCTCATATGTTTCAACATAAGCAATCTGTTTCATGATCTTACCATGCAAGGAGGTGAAGCTGACTTGTCAATAACATGGATGTACAATTTTTGATGTCATTAAAATATGAGCTGTATGGCTTAAAGGAGAGTAAGCAGGAGGAAATGCGGGTTATTGCTTAAATTTCAGATTACTTCACAGTCTGTTTATAAATCTATTGCATTTCTAGCTTGAAATAAAAAGCAGTGAAACAGAGAATCTAACTGACTCTAGCATAACAAGTATTAATTAGAAAGCTGTCTTTCAGCATATGGGCCTTGTCTTTGTTTCTAAGCATGTGAAAAAACATTTTAGGGTGCCGCATAAGTAAATGGGGAACAAAATATTAGGAACACCATGATTGTGATGAATTTGGAAGATAAGATGTAGTTTTTGTCTTACCCTGTTTTTTTTTTTGTTACCATATTCCTTTACTCCACTCAGCCTACCACTTAGTAAGATGAACAGTTACATGCCAATTGGTCAGTTGCTTGAAACTGGGCTAGATGCCTTGAGAATATGAAACATCCTAGTGCTCAAGGTGTTGTTTTATAATAATAATGGCCCGTCTTCGCGAACGAAGAGCCGGGGAAGGTCCTTACCCGCATATGCAGATAAGGCC
>JAWWES010000041.1:22615649-22639607 GCA_035583135.1 Lophotriccus pileatus | reverse complement strand
AGGGCTAACGAGCTCCATCTGCCCGGGGAGCTCCCTGACCGGGAATCGAACCCCGGTCTCAACGGTACCAGCCCTGCATCTTAACCACTAGACCACCGGGGGCTCCCTGTTGTTTTAGGAGACAGGTAATACAAAAGGCCTTTGAAGTATTGCAGAACACGCTTTTTACTTTTGTTGCCAAACAAAACAGGATAAAGAAGGGTCCACTTTTGGTCGCATTTGTTTTTACTAAATATGATTTAAGCCAGTGACATCCTAAGAGTAAAGAAGTATTTGCAATGTATACTGTCAGCTCCAATAGTTGGGGGCGAATTTTTTTGTGGTTTGCTTTGTTTGTTCTATCTCTGCAGTTAAGAGTTTATGCTGTTACTACTTCTACTACTACTTCTACTACTGCAAGTACTAAACAATGGATTTAAGCTATCTACTGCGAGAAGAAAAAAGATTTGGAGGTTCTCAGTTTAAGAATAGCCATAAACACTTGCCTCCTACTTGTTGGCAGTTGTGGCTAAGTTCTAGTGATAAGATTTAATTTGTCACAGGATTCCGTGTCTAGACTGGTCAGGGTTAATCACCCAGTTCAGTCATTAACTATGATGACTTAGATGTGAAAGAGATTAACAGAACTAAATCAACATGGACAGCACATGAAAAGACATCTCATTGATTTCAAAGTGCAGAATCAATTATTCAAATCTTGCTCTCATGAAAATCAATGATGGGCTTTTTTTCTGACTGTAGATGGAAATTGAAGTCCATGTTATAATAGCTCCATGTTTCTGTAGATTTTCTTTTGTGGATGTAACAATTTTGTAATTCCAGAATCCTGTGTTCCATATTTTTTATTATACATTAATTGTTAATTTTCAGCTCTCTGAAGGACAAAACAAAGCTTATTGTGGCTTTACAAACTAGGTGACAAAGGAGAGCTATTGCAAGTGTGTCTTTTTTTTTTTTAATCAGAAAATTCTTGTGAGCCATCTAGGACAGAGTCCAAAATGTCTTTCTCCCAATTATAATGAAAGCTTATACAGTATGTTACACCTCATATTTACAGTAGTCTTTGTTATGAGAACAAGGTAGTGCAATTTTAATAACTGTTGGAGTATACAAGAGAGAGTTTTCTAATGTCACTAGCAATGTATTTAGCTGTTCACACATAGATTAGTTCTGTATTCCGCAGCCATCAACAGGTAAACTTACTTTGAAAATTTCATGAGGTATTGATTTTATTTCTTTGAAAAGGGATATAATGAGAACATGGCATGTCACAACAGGAATCTGTCCTTGTGACAATGATTGCTACAAGAATAGAAATCTAAACTTGCAGTCCGCACCATTTTCTGAAGACAAGAATGTTCTGGTTTCACTACTTTCTCACTATTTACTTTCCCCTTTTACATAAAATCTTGTGTTGTAGCAACCCAATTCTGCTCTTAAGTCATATAAATGAGCCATCTTCAGATAGTGGGAATCCATGTATGATCAGAGATGGTCTGAGCCTATTTTTCTTATTGAGCATGTTGGATAGGCTACTTCTCTGTCTCTCTGATTCTCCACTTGTTCCATTTCTCCAGTAAAACACCATCCTAACCACAGTAACAAATCATCGTTAGACTGAAAATCAATGGATATGGTTAGCATTTATATAAATACACACATATAGATGAGGAAATATATTTTTATATATATTGTTTATTATTCTGCTTTATCTTCTATATACTGCTTACTTCCTCCACTTGTCAGCCTCTCTGGATCAGCATACAGCACACTGTGGTGATAGCACAGTTCAAATAGTCGATGATAATAACTGCTGTTTGCTTTAGAAGTGTGGATTTTCAATTGTTTGGAGTTTTTTAATTTACAGCCAAAAGATTTTTTTTTCTTGTTTTTAGATCTTGATGTGCACTGATCCTTGCAGAGGTGAAGATAAGGCATCTGCCCCAGATCTGTTGAAATAACGGAGTAGAAGCTTTAAGAGAGATATTTCTTCATAGATGTTTCCTTTGGTATACTTTGATGTATGAGATGTTCAGGGCTTCTTTTCAGTTGCACTTTTAGTTTGATTGTCCTTTTCTTTCTTCCCACGCGACTGTCTCTTTCACCTCATTCTACACACCTTTTGATTCCTTTTAGCCACTACAATTCAACTACAATTTTTCTGTCAAACTTTCATCTACTTTGTGTTTCTACCTTTTCTTCGCTCATCTTAGGTTGCATGATCTTGCCTCTGTAGTTGTAGAGGTATATTTTCGGCTTATTTTATACAAGATCAAAACTGAATGTTTTCTAACACCCTTTCTAATTTTTACCACATTATTATCTTTGACATTTGTTGCCGAGCTGACTAATTTTCAGTTCTTCTCTAAGTTTGTGTTCTGTTACCTATCTGCTAGAAACTGAGGTACACAGTCCATTCATACATTAACTTTATTTAATATTTTAATTTAATATTCTCACCAGAGAGCTGCGGTTTTCTTACAAAGGGCTATGAAATACATCACTTGTTTCTTTAGTTCTCCTAACTAATAATCTGAGCATTTTGAAGGCTTAAGGGAAAAATAGTCTTCTGTATTCATCTAATATCATTGATGCTGATTGGCTTTTGGATGCAAAAATGAAAGCGGGATTTCAACAACTGTTTTCATAGACAGTGCATAATGCCTTATATTTCCAACTGACCAAAGTTAAGCTATAGATTTTGTGATGATTTAATTTATTTTTCTTTATTTTCAGTATCTATTGCCACTAAGGTTGGTAAAAGAAATATTTGTGCGTTTATCAAGCACAGACTCATGGAATGCAAGCAATATGCCCATCTCAAGTTATAGCTGAACAAGAAGCAGGAGTACTGTCAAATATTCATTGATTATATGACAATAATATTTTCTTAGTAGCTACTCTGTACTAAGTGAGAAAGATAGATCAAGTGTTCTGGAACTGTAATGATAAACCCATAAACAAACCCTGCAATCAAAAGAAGACACAGACAAATGAGGAAGAGGGCAAGGAAAACACTGCAATCAGTCTTTGTGATACTTCATATTAAGTAGGCTGGTAATTTGCTGTGACTTCTCATAGCTTCCTGTCACACAAGCCTTATGCTTTCAATATTCCATTTACATTGCTTGAGTTACTAAGCTTTGCAGGAAAAAATCTCTCTTAATCCAGACCGTACTAACTTTCCCTTGTGTTTTAAACTATTTGTATCCTTGTTAATACTTGATTCAGATGGTGTTGTAATTAAAACATATGGGGTCAAGGAGCTCTCCATAGAAATTTTGTTGAAGTCAAAAAATATAATGTTGCAGTTTTAGCAATGAAATCTAAGAGTAGCCTGATGAAAATGGAAGTATTTTCTTATTATTTTCTTCATTATTTTCTAGAAAAGGACCTCTCCTTAGCACTGAGGAGGCCACAGGTGGAGTGATGTGTCTGGGGCTTCCTGGTATTGAGAGGGACATGGATGGCACAGGGCCATGAAGATGCTGAAGAACTTGGAGCATTTGAGCTACATAGAGAGGCTGAGAGAGATGGCACTATTCAGCCTGCAGAAGAGAACGCTCAGGAGGGTCTTATTCACGTGTATAAATACCCAAGGGTCTTGGTAAAGGAGCAAAGAAGACAGAGAAAAATTCTTAATGGTGCCTCCTGAAATACCAAGAGGCAATGCCAAACTGAAATACAAGAAATTACACTTAAATAGAAATTTGGCGGGGGGGTTACTTGTTTTGAGGGTTATCCAACACAGAACATATTGTCTGGAGAGGCTACATAGTCTCTATCCTTAGACATACTGAATGATTTCTTTAGAAAAACTTTAAGGACATAGCCCTGAGTAACCTGCTGGTGGTGACACCACTTTGAACAGTCATGTTGGACTTGAGAATCTGCTGAGACTGTTTCCAACAGGTTTGTCATTCTGCGATTATGCTGAACTACTTTTAATTTTTTTCCTGCAGATTAAGTAGAGACACCTAATAAACTTAAAGCATTATGCCTTGATGAATGGATAGCCATTTTTTAAAATAAATATTATGTGTACCTCTTCCAATCTTTTTGAAAAATTAAACTAGTTGTCGTGGGTTTGTCTAGGTGATAATTTTTTTTACCACACTCCCCAGCACAATTGCTCTAAGCTGTTCTAAGTTGAGAGGAGGTTTATGCAGACAAAACCAAATTCGATTGGGGAGAAATAATATTAGGATTTATTACTACACAATAAAAACTAAACAACTGTATCTACATCAATTCTAATTAAGTAAAAGCACTACGTATTTACAAAAGTACACAAAAGTACCCCTCCCCCTTTTGTATCAGTCCAGGAGGAGAAGCAGATTCTTTCAAGCCACTCTGCAGCACTTGTAAGTTTCTTCTCTGTTATCTCTCGGACAACTCCTCTGACTCGTTGCAGCTGGAACAGTTTCTCTCTGGCTCTTTCTCTTCTCTATGTCGACCAGAGGGCTGGGCCTACCTCCCTCCTGGGCTAAGGCCGAAGGCTGGAGGTTACCCAGGGTCCTGTAGGTCTCCCATGGATACTTGCAAGGGGACTCTTGCTTTTCCATGGATCTGCACCACAAGGTCACAGGGAATAATGGCTTTTGAGTCCACCCCTGTTTCCTCTGGGGTCCCTTCCCAGGGGAATAGTCCTTGATAGACCTCTCTGACGTGGGTCTACCCCTCGGACAACAGTTCTTCCATTCTCTGCTGTCCTTTGGGTCACAAAGGCAGCCGCCCCAGCATCGATCCCCCCCTGGGGTCACACCAAGCCTTACCCGAGCCAACTTGCTCCAGCGTAGGTCTCGGACGTGGGTAGCTGCACAGATCCCCCTGTGGGATCCCAAGGTCTTACACGGGCCTCCTTGATCTGGTGTAAGACTCCTCTGTGTGGGCTACAGTCCAGCAAAAACTTCCACAGAGTTACATCTTCTCTCTGCTCCGGCATGAGTTCCTTATGCTGCAGATGGGGGTTGTCTCTGCTCCCGAACAATCTTCCACAGGTGGCAGGGATGATTTAAATTTCAGTCTTTTTTCCCTGCGGAAGGGAGAGAGAGGGAAAGAGGGGGAGAAGGAGCTGTGTCTCCCCGCCCCCCTTCGGACTTCTCTCTCCGCTTGCTGCAGCTTTGACCTTGAAGGCTTCGCTATCTCTTTGGTTGCAGTTTCTTTTGCAAAGTCCTTTGTTTTTTTCTTCACTCCGTTACATGTCTCGGTCAGGGGGGTTTCAGTGTTGCCTCTGCCCCTGGCCCAGAGCCGGAGGGAGGAGGGAGGCCTGGCCCTCCTTGGGGCCTGATGCCTCCTCACTACATGGCTCCTCAATTTCTTCTGCGCAACTAGCCTTCTTTTCCGTTTTCTTAAAGATGTAATTGGAAAAAGGCATTACCAAAACTTCTGATTGGTTTTGTCCCGGAAATTCACCTGGACAAACCACTTACAGTCCCCCAGGGAGGGGGAACCCTTGCTAACCCACGACACTAGTAGATGACTAAGTAATTGTTTTTGAAAGACAGTTTACAAACACAATGCTTTCATATAGCCCAAGAAACTAACCAATAATGACTAATGGTGTGTAGTAACACAAAGTATATAATTGTGATCATGTTCATTTTACAAATCCAGAATCTGAATTGGATAAATTTCAGTTTTGAATATGTCTAGTAGAAGCTATATTAATTTTTCATGTATTCACCCTACTACTAGCAAAAGAAAAACAAGAAAATCTGTTTGATTTACTAATTTGTGTGAAAAACAAGCCTAGAGTTCTTAGTTTGCATTCTGTTCTTAAATATCTGATTATTCTTTCAATTTTAATTTATGTTGATTATCTTCCTAGATCATTTAGTCCGTATATAGGCTTTAGTTTTCAAAAGGATTTTCAAGGTGTTGAACACCTAAGTCATTCAAGTACTGAGAAAATACAATCTTTTGTTTCCTTGTGCATTATAGAAACACTATTTGATGGTAGAAAAGCTTTTTATTTCATACTACATAGTGTTATTTCAAATGTCAACCTCCTAATGTGAATTAAGTTTTTCTATTAATTCAGGATGGAGTACAATAGTGACTGGAAATAATGAGATTATAGCAAATGACTGAAGTATATTCTGCTGCTACAAAACCTTATTTATTAATGTTTATCATACCTACAAAGTACATAGGTTCAGGAAGTGGATTTCTAAGTTTGGAATGTGCTGCCATTGCTTCAGGGAGAATTAAAATATAAATAGTATGGAGGACTGAAGCATTTACCTGTGCTATACTTTATTAGAGAAGAATTTTATTATCAAGTTCTAGTGGAACTTTCAGAAGGATAGGAAAATAGTCAAAATAAGTTGGAAGAGTTGGAGAGAAAAATGGGAAATTTGTTTTGATAAATTTTTAAATGTGAGTGTTGAACATGTGTCTGTCACAAGAAGACATTTGGGTGATATTGCAGCATCCAAAACCAACAAGAGTTGCCTGACTATAGAGAAGGATGTTACAAATATTATATATTACTTTGATCAGTGTCTGACTAAAATGTGTTAATTCTTAATAGTCCTTTAGGAAGGACTGTTAAAACATGATGTTTTTAATTTTTTTTTTAATATATATTAGTTAACCCAGTTTGCTAGTTATTCCAGTTATTCCAATTTTTGCACTGCTAGATTATGCTATAGTAAGGTGCAACTATGAATAACAAAGGAAAGGGATAATAAAGGATATAAAATGAGATTTAAACATAATATTTGTATTGTTCTGGTCTGTTTCTTACAGTTACCAAATTCAAAAAACAGACAAACAACTAGAATATTGTCTTTGTTTTTTCTAGATGCCATAAAGCAACAGTAAGTGATGATGCTGGAAAAAAGGCCATGTCATACATGCCATCCTTTAAACTTGCAACGAGAGTACACATGAGGAGGAATTCCATGTGGGATCAAATTTGGCATGATTTTTGTCAGTTTTATGAGCAGAAATTGGTCACATCAGTAAATAACAAATCTTAAGTAAAGAAGGTGTTGTTACCAAATAATAATAAATGCTGCATTAACATCTTACACTGGAGACTCCTATTTGGAGTGTAAAAGGGGTTAAATAATTATTGTGCATAATAATGAATCAATATTTGGATGTTACATAGCAACTTGGAGAAATTTGTTGTCAGTTAATTAAAAAAATGGAAAAAAAAGGAAATGAATATACTGCATTTTTCCTTGATAAAACTAATAATTCTACTTGTTAATGCTTCTCCTTTTTCTTCAGGTCACAGACAGTACTTTTAAAGTGATAAGCATGTATCTTTTTTATTCTATTTCAATTATTTTTGAATAATACATTTATTGAAGATTAACCTTTCTTAGCATCAAAATTCAGCCTGCCTGTTGCTGTTGCCTGCTTAGTTCAGTTGTGGGAATGCTGGCATTTACTATTAATGTAAGGGGCTTAGGCACTCAGGTTGGCCTAAATATAATGGCACTTCTGAAGTGTAGGACAAAAATTCTCTAAAATAATTCTAATCTCCCCTGTGTTCAAAGAACCATAGACTCTTTCTGCATATGAGTGTGACTGTGCTACCAAATCGTACTAAATGGTGCTGAATGATACTAAAATGCTGGTATTGTGCAATCCCAGTGGAGTTGACTTTCTTAACACCTTAAAAAGACCTGAATTTCTTTGAAACTCATGAGTAAGGATTGTTGTGACTGTGAATCCAGAGCAGTCCTCATTCAGGGAGCTTATTTGAGTCTACCTACACTATTGGGTTCCATGGGAAGAATAGTATACATAGATTTCTTTGGTTTTGATAGATTTCTTGGATGTTGATTCATGTTAAAATAATGATTATTTTCTTGCATTCCTTATTAATACTTGTGAAAAATACATGACCATTAAAAGAGATGCTTGATCCCAGAACTGTCCTTCACAGTTTAATGCAGGAATCACTTAATTACCTTGTTGAGCTCTTTCATTTTCTGTTCATTCCCAAGTTCTTGAATCTTGTATTTTTGGCTGAAGACTCATTCATACAAAATGCACTAAAAGTGAAGCCTCTGTCTCAGCTTCCTGGGATAAGATGCTCAGGATATTCTGCTGAGAAGGAAGCTTTTGAAACCATTTAGACTTAAAAAGAAGAAATCTATTCAAATTTCCTGTTTCTGAGAGGAAATAAGCACTTGTATATCGTATAAATATCGTCACTTGCCTGTTGTATAAATGTCATGTTATCTAAAGGCTCTGCTTTGGAAGGAAATGTTTGAGTCAGTGAAGGCAGTACTGTATCAGTTCAAGGTAAAAAAAAAAGTAAGATTTTAACACATCCCTCTTCTCGTTTCTTCTTATGCCTTTTTTTTTTTTTTTTTGGCTTTTCTCTCTCTCTTTTCATTTTCTGAGGCATCTTTGCTGTGGAAGGAATACGAGTATCTCAGGAGCAAATTGGAGTCAGGCACCATAAAATGGCATTGTCTTGTCTGCTGTTTTCTGAATCCCTACAAGTTCATTATAATTTGAACTTACAGACTGACCCAAAATGTTTCTCATATCCACAAGCTAAGGAAAAATATACTTATTCATATTGACAGTGTCAAACTCAATATATTTGCCAACTGTCTAGAAATGTTTCTAAAATTAAACTTAATAGTGTTAGAATGGAAGAGAAAAACAGTGAAGGTTTTTCATAGATTTTTATTTTCCATTTTAAGATATGGCCTTGCTCCTGTTGGTGTCAGTTGAAGCACTGACTGTACTATTGCAGAACTGATTGTCTCAACCATA
Source organism: Lophotriccus pileatus (assembly GCA_035583135.1). NCBI lineage: Eukaryota > Metazoa > Chordata > Aves > Passeriformes > Tyrannidae > Lophotriccus > Lophotriccus pileatus. The sequence goes on along the minus strand of JAWWES010000041.1, from coordinate 22,630,856 downwards.
CAGCTGTAAATCCAATTTGGAACTGTTTTGAAATCTTATGATATGCATGAATGTAGGCTTTAAACAGGAGGGATGGAATAAAATTTCTTGATAAAGCTTTAAAAAGTCATTCTGTAAACAACAGGCTCAAGAGCTGGTATTATGATCCAGTTATTAAAATTATTAGAGAGACAATTAAGGAGCACCCAAATTAGGGTACAAACAAGACCATATGCCGAAGTCAGTAGCATAAATTTTATTTAACAGTAAATATGACAGAGAGAGAGAGAGACAGAAAGAAATAGGAAAAAGGAAGGTCAGGGAAGAAAGAGAATGACAGAGAGAGATTAAATAGAAAATGTATCACCACTCCGTGGAACCCAACAGCATCCCATAGGTCCTGTTCTTCAGGTCTTCTCAGGGGCAAGGATCCCTCAAAACATAGAGCCCAATGAATTAATATACGTTCAGGCGATGCCCCGTCACCTTCCATTGGCAAGCAGGGGCAAAGTTTTACAGTACCTTGCAGCAGGCTCTGGATTTGTTGCATCACTCGGATTCTGTGCAGTTCTCTGGTGGTGGAAGGCCTCAGGAATGAGTCTGGGGGGCGCTTTGGGAGTCTTTGATGGTTTATGACCCCCTCTTAGCTGCCTCTCAGGAGAATTTCCCTTGTGTATGTGGTCTTCCTGGAGGGGTCAGTTTGCTCCTTCTGTTTTGTGTGGAGAGATTTCACTGTCACACATCCAAAACCTCCTCCTTCACCTACAGAACCCAGCTAGGGCTAATTCTTAGCATAGCGGCTGAGTTTGGTTTCCTTTGTGGATACACTCTTCTTTCCTGAGCATTGTTTACTTTTCATTAGATCTGAGATAACTGGACAATATTATTATCTCAAGTTCCCATCACAGTCCAAATTCCAGTCAGGAGTGATATTCAGGTGTGGGCAAGGGGTGCTTCGGTGGGTGCCAATGGGTGGTTGCTCCTTTGCTATTTGACATAAGGTATTCCTATAATTTTGACAATGTTTAAGACACTAACAATATTTCAGTCTCTTGCAGCTGTGAAAGCTAAGGCAAAGAAAGCATTGACATTTGGGTGTTTTCTGCAGTCCTTGGTTCCTCAGATGATGCAGTGAGATGAATGAAATCCAGGCATCATGTATGCTACTAATTTAGTAGGGCTTTGGGGCTAAGTGGCACGCTGCAGCATTTATATGTTTCTTAAATTTCTTTCCCCTACCTCCCCAAAGATGGATCTTTACAAAATACCCTTCAGAAATACTTCCTGACATGTACTGTCAGCCCAGCTAAAGGTTCAGTCACCATGTGAGGTTCTTAGCTGCTAGCAGTTAAACATTGTCAGTGATTTTTGACTGGTGTTTGAGCTCCTGCCCTGGCTTTGCTATATCATAAGTAGATATTATAGCTGCAGATATATATTGTCTGCTACAGCAGCCTACCCCTGAAGGGTGTACAAATACCTAAAATCTCTGAACTGCTGGACAGTCCTCAGTATTTCTATGAAGAAGTCTGTGAAGAAATCTTCCAAAGGCTCTGTTTGCCATTTTCATTGGAGCCATTTTACTTCATGCAAGAGGATGAATTTTTCTGAGTTTGTAATCTACTCACATGTTCCCATCAGATTATAGTATCACAACGTTTAGAAATGTATTAACTGTCTTCAGCATATTTGTCATAGGCTCATTCTTCTTTAGAAATAAAAAAAATTCTTATATTTTGTGTAGGAGTGGCTTAAAAGATCTTCTAAAATGTTTTTGCATGCAGCTGTGTTCCAACATGTATATGTTTAGAAGAAATTTTCCCTAAGACTTGCAAAAATAGACAGTGTAGTTTGCAAGAGCTAATGATTTCTGTAAGAGTCTATTTCAAACTAACATTTTGAAAAAGTTGTTCTTCTAACACAATTAGACATTTTCTTTGGAGAAATGGTTGTGCCTCAAAACTTCATCCTTAATACCTCATCATCTTTCAGTGAACATTGACTGGGCCATTCTATGGACATACTACAGAAAAAATGCATGTCAAAATATATAGAAAAAAATATATAGAAAAATTAGTGCTGGAAACCCAATATTATTTCTTTGTTGGTCTGAAGTATAAGCATCCAAAGTGTGTTAATGAGTAGTGGGCTGAAGGCAAAACCTTTCCACTAAACACCTTTACTGCCCTTATACACAGACATAGGAAAGAACAATTTTAAATGTCCATTAATGTATCTAATTCCACTTGCTTGGCCTTAATGCCTTCATTTCAATAGCTCTTAAACTTTATGAGAGTTGGAATTTCACTGCATTGCAAATTTTGTTTTCTGTCTCTAGCATAAATTCAAAAGCTGAAGAGATTAATTTGAAATTTCTATTGATTTGCTCATTATTTAACATATTTCTTAGAAGATATTCAACCCAACCTGCCATTAGAAATCTACCTCAATATGCCATTGTTTCACCCGAATAGCACATTTATCACAATGATATTTTCAGAAATAAATATATAGTTTTTCTGAACATGCTTCACTGAACGTCCTGATGGCACATTTTCCATGTTATTTGACTGTTAGGAACATCCCAAAGCTAATCAACACACAAGATAGTTAAAGCATGTCTGAAACTTGTAAATTAGAAATCAGGTAGGATTGTTCTTGAGATAAATAGTTCTTTTTTGATTTTTTTTTTTTTTAAGACAGCAAAGAATTGTTCTTTAGTACAATTTTATGGGTTTTTTTTGCAACCTATTTACTAGACTGTAGAAGTAATTGTGAAGATAGAAGAGAGGAGAAAAAAGAAATGAAAACTTTGAATTATATGAAATGTCTCAGAGTTTCCAAAGTCTCCCCAGAAACGTTCATTGGCTAGGTTTTTTTCCTACAATGTCCAGCAGAAGTAAACTTGTGGCTTACTTACTTGTGGCTATTTGTGATGAAATAACAAATCCAAGTGGAGTTTTCTGCAGTCCAATATGCTGCTGAAAATGGTAGTTAGTACACGAGATGGATGAGAGCCTAGAAATAACATTCAGTTTTTATGAATTCTGATAATTTCTTTGAAGTTAAGAGAATTATAACATTTTGCATCAGCTGAAAAATTGTCTCCTGAAATTGATAGTAACAGGATCAGAATGGGGGAGTTGTAAGATAGCAAGAACAGTCAAGAATAATATAGTTAAAATTTCCATGTTTAGAAATCTAATGCATAAATTGTCTTGAAGGATATTGCTTTGACAATATATTTAAATACTAAATAAAATAATTCTAAAAAGAATAGAAGAGAAAATATTAACTTGTGACTCCAAAAATTACTGAATTTGGTGTCAGTTTGTAAATTGCACATCTGTACAGTGTTGTAAAATGAATGGACAATAAATTTGTGCACAGATGAGAGACAGATTATGTTATACTACTTCTGTGTGCACGGGTACAATTTTTTGTGAAAAATTCTGCAGCTAGAGCAATAAAGGGTTTTATAAAGCACTTACTATTTTAACATTTTAATTTCTTCACTTTAAATTCTCTGTGGCTGTAATGGGTTATATATACAAATCATAGCTCAATACATGAAATCCAATGTGTTTTCATATTAAGTACCTAGTTGTCTAGGGTAAAAGATAAAAATATAGACCAGATTTAGGACCGTCCATTAAATTGGGCTCAAAAATTACATTATTTGTACTACTGCTGTAATCAGTTCAAATTTATTGTCACTTCCTCAGGCTAAATAGATGTTATATGAGGAGATGCATACTCAAGTTCCTAAGCAGAGTTGTAGTAACCTTTTTAAAAAGAAATATTTGTATATCTTTCTTGCAAGCTGAAAAAAAAAAAAGGCAAGGTGGCAGGTATGCCTACTTTTACATATTTGTAAAAAGTGAACACAAATCAGAGGCACAGGAATTCACTAGAATTTTTGTTTTCAATCATTTCCACATACACAAAAAGCAAAAAAATGTTTGACTTGTGAAAAGTAGTTGGTGAATTCACTACTATTCTGATTAAATCGCAGCTTTATCCCGGTTTTCCTTTGTAAACAGATTACAGTTATCAGTATAATTCCATTGAGCTTTGCAGTCAGTTTTAATACTGTGTGAAGTCTTGATACAGAAAATTTCTGTAAAATTAATCTGTCAATGTTATGAACGGGACAACTCTGACTTAATTTTATGTATAATTCACAGACATTAGCACAGTTGAAGAGTAAGATCTTTACATTAATATTTTAGCAGAACCCTCATGAGCTGGGCTTCACTCCTTTTTGGACATGCAAAAAGTAGAAACTACATTTATGTGTTAGCTCGTGGGAAGAGGATCTCAGGGGAAACTGGGAGTTAATTAAAATAAACATTCTAAGGTAAACCATGTCCCTAATTCTCATAGGTAGTATCTTGACAGCCAAGGTATTATTATTGTATTTTATGTCATTAGACATTTTTCACTATAAAGCCATGCTTTCAACTACTTAGAACTTTGTCAAACTGTTGATATTATTAAATTTAAACTAACTTTCCATGGAATGGATATTGTTTCTCAGACTAAGATTACTAAAAAATAAGTTTATTTGATTGGGTTGCCCCTTTAGGTTTGGTTTCATTAAGAAGCACTAATGTTTCTAGATTTTGAAGTAGGTGTACTTTATTTGTAATGACAGAAATAAAAGTTTTGTAGAACAAGAAAAATCAATGCCAATTCATACAAGCTCTTAAGCTTTTAAGAATTTTGATCCTCTCATGCTCACTTCATATTTGCTTAGGCTGACAATTACTTTGAAGGATCCATGTGAACAAAATATGTTCAGATATTTCTATCTTGAGCAGTCACCTTTTACTGCTCATGAAGAATGATGTGCATGATCTCCACTTCTAGCAAGTAGTAAGCAGTTGTAAGTAATCAAAACTACCAACTCTCCAACTGCCACCATAGTGCTTGGAGAGGAACTTGAAAACAAAAGTGCTTTTAATTCTAGCCTTTAGGATGCTAGGCAAAATGGGTGGGAAGTCACCTGATTTGAATAATCCACACATTGAGATGTTACGCTGGATAAAAAGGAGAAACTGGATTTTGTACCTGAGAATAATTTGAGAAGCAAGAATGAAATGTGGAATGAGACATTTCAGTGAAAAGAGGGAAAGGAAAATTTGAGCCTGAGAAATTTGTGAGGCTGAGAACCATGGCAAATAACACAGCAAGAAGTAACTCAGTACTACAGTCTTTAGTAATTTCAGAAAAGGATTCAAAATTGTTACATCTTAAAGAAAGAAAACATTCTAATGGATAAGTAAACCCACTGGTAAAGCAGATATGTCATTTTCCGTAATATCTTCTCTGAAGGATGACAACTTCACTGATGGTGTTATAAAGTTCAATAAAATTAGAAGGACCTATGGTCTAAAGATTGCCAACCCATTAATAGGAAGAGTTCATACATTATGTGTGATGAAAGTTCTTTTCTTTTTTCACTTTACACTGTTTCTTAAACTCTAGGCAGTTTCTTGACAAATACTTTAAATGTTTCAACTGTAAACAAAAACCTTTGAAAAGTTAGGAAATTCTAGCATTAAGGTTGCCATTGAATGTGTAAACAATTATAATGGACAATTTTCAATGAATAATTGGAAGTGTTTTGTGTAAGCTAAATTAGCAAGAGTTAGCCTTGAATATTACATAGATAAACTGGTACAAATGAGTCACATGGGCAGATGTATTAAAATTAAATAATTCTTAGTGGGAATGAATATGGCTCTTTTTTGTGAACAATTTTTCTTCTCTGCTTATATTACAAAAGACAACCTATAGCAATTAAAGATATGTCAGGAATACACTGTATTGTATCTGAGTATATTCTGGTATCTAAAGGATCCTTAGAAGCACTTGCCTGTATTTCTTTCACTTTATTTTCCAAACAGCTTTCAGTCTTTCTTGTAGCTACCTCTATTACAAGTGCTATGTCTGTAAAGTAATTAAAAATTATGGGTTGTTTTGATAACATGATAATGGTGGAATATATTGAATACCTAACAATACCTGTTTTCTGTAAATTGATTTATCTTGGACTTTTGGCTTTGCCTTGTCTTAATGTTTAGATACATGATTTCTTCCCTCCTAAATTTTGGGTGCCTCTCTTAATTAAAGACATACTAAAGCATTTGAAAGGGACTGAGGTTTCTATATTCACAACAATACCCATCAGGCTGGATAGCAGGATTTTATTTCAGAAGCAGATTTAAAAATCTTCCCCTCTATGCTACAAGAATTGAAGATAATTGTACTTCAGAAACTTTGGAAAGTGCATAGGAAAGAAAAATGTGAAAACTCCTTCAAGTAAGGAACCTAAGGAAATGAAACTTCACATTTGTAAAATAGGATAGAACAAACAGCCTCTGTAATGCTATTTTTAAAGAAAATAATTTTTGATACCAAGATGCAGGCATCTATTCAGGTGATTTTCTCGTGCTCACAGCATTGGGCCATAGTAGGTGGCATCTCTGCTTTGTCTACAGAGAACATCAGTTAATGTGATACATAATTGTGAAATAATGAAAGCATACGCTTTTGCTTCCCATATATCCTGTGTTGATGCTGAATGAAGTAATTTTTATTCCATTCCTTTGGACAGTTCAGTCATTTTAATCTGAGGATCAGAAAATGAAAGATGGGCTGGTGGATGTTAAAGCACAGTCACCTTCATGTCACTTTTTCTTATCAAAGATTCTCGGTCAGCCTGTGGTTTTCTAATCACCTTTCAGATTTATTCCCATGTATTTGCAGCTAACCCACAAAAAATTTAGACAAAAGAAGGGAAGTCTTCAAGGGTTTAAGGGTATTTTATTGAAGTAATTCCTTCCAACTGCCTTTCTTGTAATGTCTTTTCATGAGCCACTACCTCCTTTTGCATATTTGACTATATCTTCATTTCTGCTCTCCTGTCACACCTGTACTCAAAGGTATATTTTAGGATTCCATTCCAACAGAGACTCATTCCCTTCATGATTTAGTTTAGCTTCATTATAGTGTACCTTCTATATGCTCTAGACACGAGAGTGTTGCTAATGGGATTCCAGATGATCTTTAATGTTAATGGAAAAATTGTCACTCTGGGGGATTCCTTTATGGTTCTACTTGCTAAGCAAGATTGAGTCACTGCTTTCAGTACAGATATTTCAGTGACAGCAGTTGAAGCCAGTTTATCTTAAAGTCTTTGGAAGAAGGAGTGGCACCCAGCTTTCTTAAATGGTATTTTAATAGCCTTGCTTGTCACTTATAAACCACTCTTCTGGATTTCCTTTTGAGTGCTAATAAAGTACAGATGTTGAAATTAGTGTCTTTTAACCATTGACAGCAAATATTTTCTTCTGGACCTCGGTGCTTAGTGTGTGTGTGTCTGTATATAAATAAAAGTATGTATTTTCAGAACTTGGACAATAGCTGCATAAAATTTAGCCTTTCTAGCAGATGCATGGTACTTCAATACGAAGAAAGCAGCATCAGCAGTATGCTCCTTCAAATCTCAGCATAAGTTGCTCACTGGCAAAAATGGAAGTTCTAATTAGAGATTGGAGCAACAGTAGAGATTTTCTGTTACTTTTTATTTTGCCTTATTGCTGAAAGGCATGAGAGAAGTGTGACAGAGTAGTCCAGAGCAGGCTCTGGGCCAGGTACAAGAAGTAGGACACAGTGGTTATGTGGATGATTATGATTAGATTTATTGCTAATACAATCCAAATAACAACTAAATAAATCTAAATTAAAACTCTAGCATCTATTACAGTGGATTATAATATAATAAGGTCATGGTCCCTTATGCTGAATCATGTGAGACCCCCTTGCTTTCTAAACTTCTCAGAGAAGTCTAGCTGTGGCTTGGTCCACTTAGTTTCAGATTTGCTCAACAGTCTGCATCTGAAGGGTTATAAAATAGGTTTGTCTAGAAATATACACTTTTACAGTCTTTGGCCTTTCAGAATTCACAATTACAAAGCAACATGCATGTTATCCTTTTGGAGTGTTGTTTTTTTCTATATCTCTGTCTCCCTTTTTTTGTTCTCACATTTATAGAAAGTACATTTGTATGCAGTGTCTGATGGAATTATTGTGATAATTACATGGATATTATTGTGCTGGTTTTAAAAACTCAGTGGGAAAATTAACTCCTCTCAAGCTGCCCTCCCTCAATGGCCAACCTCCAAAAGTGAGAGAAACACTCTCTCAGTGTTGGAATCACAATTTTAATGAAAAAAAACCCTTTATAATAAATGCAACAATATTAATAATAATAATAATTTTTAAAAAGTACAAAAGGTAGTGTGTTAGCCACAAAAGGGTATTCACCCCCAAACAAACAAAAATGCTCCCCCAGGGGAGTGCGTGGCGTGGTTTACCCAGACAAAGCCAAGATGTCACCTGGCCCCCTGAGACAAAGCCAAGACGGCGGCTGTTCCCAAGCTCCCTGTCACGTGGCCCCTGGGAACAAAGACAAGATGGCAGGGGGCTCCTGTAGCCACTGCTTCCCTCCCTCCAGTCCGAGACAATGAAAAAAACAATTACAAGCCCCCTGAAAGTTAGGTCACCCATATTGTGCTGCACCACCACCCCGTGGGGTTCAGTTCTGTGCAGGTGCCAGCACTGCTACTTTTCTACTGCTCTGCTGTGCTGGGGGAAAAATATATAGGAAGAGTGGGTGCACACTGACTGTGGATTCCAGGATCATTTTGGTTGTCTAGGAATGTTGGCTTCTTAACCTGCAGAGGGAAATTTACTTGTCTGAGATGCAATAAGTCTCTGTCCATGACTAGAAGCTTGTACTAATCTTTCAGAATTAAAATAGAATTTAATAGAATAAAAGGAGGTTATATTAATCATATACTCCAATGGTAGGTAAAATTGGAAATACAAAGAAGTAGGAAGGCATGAAGAACCAGAAGAGGTTTTGTTCTTGGGCAGCTAGCTAAATTGGTCATGGAAAGGCCAGCATCATGTTGGTCCAGAGGTTCAATATTGGCCTAGAACCTTGTGTGAATGAATGAAAAAGGGGAAAAAAGAAAGTTGCATAGAATACTTTCCTTTCTCCTGCACATAAGTAGAGACAAGCACAGCCTATTTCAGGGTGTGCTAGACTATGAATACATGTGATACAATAGACAGAATTTTAAATAACTACTCACAGCCTAAACCAAAAGATGCTATACCGCCTTGTGCAAACTGTTCTGGGAGAGACCCAAGGAGAAGCTTTCATTTTAGCACAGAAAATTAAAAGTGCCATAAAAAAGGGAAATATTATTGTAACAATGCCATATCAATCAGCATGTAGGATGTTCAACAGTGAGTTACATGGGAATATCTAATCACCAGCATAGAACTAGAAAGTCTGGGCATGGAACAACAGAATCCAGTCTGAAATACACACAGCTAGAAAACGTCTGTTATACTCAGAAGTTTGTAACTGATCACACTGCAGCAAATAGAAAGTCTGTCTTCAACTGTAGTAACCTCTTAGATCAGATCTGCTGTTACCAGATACTGAAGGTAGAGAATTGATTTTCCATAACCTTATTTCTCCTCTCCCTGATGTACTACAATTCTTTACATATATTGTAACTCTAACTAGTCTTTCATGTTTATTCAAAACATTTTTGTTATTCAGCATGACACAGTATAACTGTTTGATATCAAAAAACCAGAAAGACCAACACAAACATTCCCCATGGAGCACAAAAAAAAGTGCAAAACTTTGTAATAAAACTTCTTAATGTAGTCTAGAGAAATTATTTGTCTAAAATAAAGATTAATTCAGGAAGAAAAAAAAAACCAGAAAATGAAACTAAACCCAAAACAAAAACACTCGAAGTTTGAAAAGAATCAATCCTTTGTAAAATAAGGAAACTGGAAAAAATGAAATTGAGAATTCTTAAAGCTAATTTAGCAAGACATATTGCAATATACTGATATTGCAGTATCAGACGAACACATTTAGGCGCTTAAGTGAGTTGGCAAATCTTGAGAGAGTTTATGTTGAATTAGTCAAACGAATGGGTAATTCTGACATCACAGACAAAGTAATCTTTCCAAAAGATATGATGATGAAAACAATATCATAAATCTAATATATAATCTAGTAATTTAAACCTGTTAAAGTGATACTGTCTAGTCACTTTGTTCTTCTTTGGGGTGAAATTAGGTTTATGTAAATTATCCATTTCTCTTTGTATACTTGCTAAATGCCTTCCCATCACTTGACCAGTTACAAGGAAATCTGCAATTAGAAATTGAACATTATGGTGAAGAGCCACAAACATTAATTACTATATAAAAAATATAAAGATATTAACCTTGGAAAATCTGAGTTTTAGGAATCCTATATACTTAAAACAAGGAATAAACAGTGCAGGTACAATGCTGAAAAAAGTTAATTTTTCTGTATCCTGTATTTATTTTGTTATAGCTGTTAATAAATGCCTATACAACTGCGAGAACAGATTGAAATCTGTTTTGCTCACCATTGGAATTCTACTTATTCTGCACTTCACAGGAGGAAGTCTCTGAATAACAGACAACCTGTTTTACAAGTATAGTTGTTTAAAGAATCATTTTCTAGCCAAAATTACACCCAACTTATTACAATTTCTCTTTCTGGCAACCCTAACCTAACTTCACCCAGACTGTAGCATTTTGTCATAATGTCCTTTAGGAGCCTCTTAGCAACTCTGGTTACTCCATCTGGAGCTTTGGCCTTTCCCACTTCTCAACCCTAACCTTAATTCCAAAATTCTGCTTGCTCTCTGAGTAAAATAAGCTCAGCTGTAGTCAGGATGCTGCCAGAAATGTAGGGCAGCCAAAGCAACCCTTACATGAAGAAATTAATGGATGCAGGGTTTCTAGGATTGCACATAGTGTGAAAATCAGGATTTTGGTTAGGATTAGGAGAAGGAGAAAGCCAGGAGTTCAACTTGGGACTGAATTGAAAACACAGTATCAAAGCAGTTCTGTACCAAGGAATCTCAGAAATTTTCAAGAATTCTTTATTTGTGAGAACTCAGCTGTAGTTTCTGTGAGGCTGATCATGGTGTTGAAGGTAAAATTACAACTGAGAGGAAGAGCAAGTCCTGAGTTCCCATTGCAGTGGTATTGGGAGATTTCTACCTAAGGTGAAATAGGACTGCCAAAGCTTTCTCCCCTGTAGACTATTTAGTATTTGGAAAGCCTAGGTTTCATTGATCTGTGACTTAGCTTAGTGTTAGAGTTATGGTTAGGGTTACAGTAAACTCAGGTTTAGTTTGTGAGAAAAAAGCCCAGACATCCATCTGGACCCAGGTTGGAAAGAGGCTAAGAAATCAAACTGAGAGCTGACAGAATTTTGTTCTCAGAAATTCGTCATCTAAGCAAAGACCAGGGATGTTGTGTGCAAGGAAGGAACAGATTAGGGTTATATATAGGGTTAACATTATATTTGAAAGAAAAAGCCCAGGGCTTCACTTTAAAGTGTCTGAAAAATTTCTTGCCAAAGATAAATTTCTTTAGGCAGAGTCTTAACTTTTCTCTTCAGATCACCTTTTCCTCTGGAACTAGTCTGGGGTGTCATGTCTAAATTATGACTAGAGTCAGGGTTAGGGCTGAGAGAATGAAAAAACCCAGAGCAAAAGTTGCAGAGAGTTGGTTTTTGAAGAAAAAAAGAGCTGGAAACGATGGAGCTCTTCTGTCTTCTCTCAACCTCAACTCTCATCTTCACCTCAGTGCTGGGCTGAACCTTGCAAAACACACCAGGTCCTCACTAGCAGAAAGTTTTCCGGGGAGAATTTATTCTGTCAGACTCTCTTCAACCCCTCTCAGACTGACATTGCTGATTTTCTGCAGGCCTTGCAGATTAGCAGATTTATATGTAGACCTGCTTTTTGTGACTCCTTGGTATTTCTGACCATTTTATTCTGTCTGGATACACGCGCTATCACTTTTACAAAACAGTAGTCTCTCTTAAAATTCCAAACCAGCTGATTTTTTTATTAGCTTTATTTTCCTCTTTATATATGTGCAAGTTCCTGCTGAACCGACTTCAGTTTGCAACTGTCTGGTTTTCAGCTTTCTGTGAAACAGAACAAAATGTCAGCAGGTGATAGCCTGTGCCTTCTTGATGTAATTTTATAATTTAAAATTGCAAAGTGTGGACCAATGTCTGAGTTCACTGATTTTCCTTATTAAAACACTTAATTAATTCTTTCCAAAGAACTTACACTGTTTCTACTAACCCATTAAATTGGTGAGACAGGGACAGTATTGACTGTGTTTTACTGAAGAAGCTTTTACTCCTATCCATTAAACTGTGGTGCAGGGTCAAACATTGCTATCTATCTGACATACACAGTGTGGAATTTTAGAAGCAGGGCAATAGTGAAAAGGAATTCTGTGTTCTGTCATAGATACATGTGGATTTTGTTTCAAGAATTATTTTTTTCTACCTTAAAAACACGTATATCAAATAGGTGCTACTTGTTGGCAGAGAAAAGTATGAAACACCTCTTAAACTCTTTAGTTCTTTGTTACCTTTCTAATGAGCTTTCAGGAAACTTTAATGTAATCAAAATCCCACTTAATATGGAGACAACCTGTAAGACAGTAGTAGGATTTGGAATTATTTATCTTGAATCTCATTTGTTAATGCCATAGCTACTCTTTTTAAGGTCTCTTCTACAGTGTCTACAGTGCTTACAGGTCACATTTTCTCTAAGTTTTGGCAGCATTTTGATGTACATTTTTTTATTTAACTGATCTATACATGATCCTTTCACAGCCTTATCAGCCTTCCAGACTGTCTTCTATATTTAATGGATAAAGGTGGTACAATATCTAAACTCTTGGAGAATGCCTATGTGCCTTTTTGGTCTTTGAGGTTTTTTTCAGTATTAGTGATTGAGAGCCAAATTTAGTTAAAGCTGGATTTAATTATGAGAAATGGTCTTTGAGTAAGGAGGCACTCAAAAAATCTGTTTAAATATTCAAGGATCACCTCCTCCAAATTAAAGAGTGGTCTATTCCAACAAGCAGGTAGTCAGGCAAAAACGCCAGGAGGCCTGTGTGGATGAACAGGGAACTCATGGCAAAACTCAAACAAAGTGGGTAAAACTCAAATAGAATCTGGAAGCAGGAATAAGTAAGATGGAGGAGACAACGGGCATGTAGAAGTGTGGATAAGAAAGTCAGCTGGAGTTGAATTTCATAAGGGAGGTAAAAGGCAACAATTAGGTTTTCTATAAATACAAAAATGAAAAAAAGAAGACAAGGAAAAGTGTGAGTCCACTGCTGAATGGGGCAGAAGCCGTGGTGACACAGGACATGGAAAAGACTGAAATACTTAATGCCTTCTTTGCCTGATTTCTGCTAGCAAGGCCAGCCTTCGGGCCCTATAGACTGAGGGGAAAGGCTGGAGCAAGGAAGGTGTATCCTTGGGGGCAGTACATTACGGACTACTTAAGCAAACTTATACATCTATAAGCCTTGATGAGATGCACCCAAAAGCAATGAGGGAGCTGGTTGATGTCATTGAGACACGAATTTTGATAGTCTTTGATCAACTGTGGTGAATGGAAGTGCCTATGGACTGGAAAAAAGGAAATGTCATGCCATCTTCAAGATAGGCAAGAAGGAGGATGCAGGGAACTACAGGCTGGTCAGCCTCACCTTGATCCATGAAAAGTTAATAGAGCAACTAATCCTAGAAAAAATTTCCAAGCATATGATGGAGAAGATCATCAACAAGATCAATCAGCTTAGGTTCACCAAGGGGAAGTAATTTTTTACCAACTTCATACCAACTGTGATAAAATTACTGGTCTGGTAGAGGAGATGAGTGAATAATGTATTTCCAGGATCAGTAAGGTTTTTTAAACTGTCTTCCAAAAGTTACTCATAGATAAGCTGATGAAGTATTGGCTGGATGGACAGAGAAATGGACTGTAAACTGTACCACCTATCACCACCCTCTAGACCCAGATATTCGACCAAAAGTCTAGTTGACGACCAGTGACAGACAGGGGGCAGTGCTGGGTCTGATGTTGTTTAACAGCTGCTTTAATGAATGAATGCATGAATTAACAGCATGATGAAGCAGTTGTATCCTCAGCAAAAAACCAGTGAGGAATGGCTGGTAGTGCAGAGGGTTTTGCTGCCATCTGGAGGACCTCAGCATCCTGGAGAAATTGGCTGACAGGTAGAACATGGAGTTCAATAAAGGGAAATACAAAATCCTGCACTTGGAGAGGGATACCTTTATACACCAGTCTATGCTGGGAGCTGACTGTCCAGGAAAGCAGCTTTGCAGAAAAAGACCTGTGAGTCCTGGTGGACCAAGATGAACATGAGCAACCAATGTGCCATTCCTGTGAAGAAGGCTAGTAGTATCTTGGGCTGCCTTAGACTAAGTACTGCCAGCAGGCTGAGTGAAGTGATCCTTCCCCTCTACTCAGTACAAAGGGCCAGTAAGATGAATAAGGGACTACAGCATCTCAGCTCTGAGGAAAGGCTGAGAAAGCTGGAACTTCTGATCCTGGGGATGTCTTGGGGTGTTCTCATCAATATGTACAAACATCTGAAGAAACAGTGTAAAGAAGCTGGAGCCAAGCTCTTCAGTGACAGAACAAGAGGTAACGGCACAAAGTAAAACAAAGGTTGTTCTTTCTGTACATCAGAAAACACCTTTTTACTGTCATGGTGACCTAAGCACTGGCACAGAGAAGAGCGTGTGACTCTTTCTCTGGATGCAAATTTGAGGTTATAAGAAACCAAAAGCCTTTTAAAAAGTCTTAAATAAAATGTAACTGCTCTGGGCAGCTTATGGTTTAAAATCTGCAGTGTAACACTCCCTAAGGTTAGGAATGGAAAGTAGAGTTGCATTTGGCACCTGAGTCATATGTCTGCTTTTTTGGTGACAATTAGGCTCCTCAGAACAGTGATCTGAAAAGCCTAAAGAGAAGGCACAGAATCAACAACAGCAACTGTTATGCCTAACAAGAATAGATACTTAAGGCAGGTTGGGAAGCAAGTGCTCACACCCAGCTGGGTTTCAAACAGATTCCTAAATCATTTCTTCATTCTTTTAAAATTACGGCTGATGATAAAACTGCTTATAACCTATAAGCAGTCCAGAGAAGGTCTAGAGAAAAGCAACGAGGCTGGTGAAGGGACTGGAGCACAAGTCCTGTGAGGAGAGGCTGAGGGAGCTGGGGTTGTTTAGCCTGG
>JAWWES010000041.1:22593005-22615549 GCA_035583135.1 Lophotriccus pileatus | reverse complement strand
GGCAATCAGCAGTAGGACAAGAGGGCATGGGCTTAAGCTGTGCCAGGGGAGGTTTAGGTTGGATATTAGGAAGAAATCTTTTACAGAGAGAGTAATCAGACATTGGAATGGGCTGCCCAGGGAGGTGATGGACTCACCATCCCTGGAAGTTTTTAAGATGAGACTGGATGTGGCACTTAGTGCCGTGGTCTACTAACCATGGCAGTGTTGGATCAAGGATTGGACTTCATGATCTCAGAGGTCTTTTCCAACCTGGTTGATTCTATGGTTCTATGGAAAAGACTAGCAGAAAACAGGAGAACCGGCTTTATTTTCAGTCCTATGAGGATTCAAACTGCATTCAACATTTCAAAGGGATGGGAATTAAGGGACAGTGGAAAGCACGCTTTCACTCTCCTTTCAAAGCAGTGTTATCAGGTTAAAATAAATGTAATTTATTAGTTTAGGTGCTGATGGTAAAAATATGACCACGATTCTGCAGCTCAGAGTCTTTTGCACTGAGCTAAAATGAAGAACACTGGCAGATGTGGTTATTTTTTTTCCTAATAGAAAAGAATGGTGTAAATAATGACTGCAGAAAGAGTTGAAGGTTTTTTGGTTCTGGTGTGTTTATTGCATCATGCAGTTCTGATGATGTTTTGAAAATGAAAGAGGTGATTTTACATTAATTTAAATAAAATTGCATTCCATAATGTACTCGTACTGCATTCCATAAATGATAAAACTGAGTTAAGTGCATTAAATATAACTTTGTTATACTTATCTGTAAAATACATCACTTAGCTCAATTAACTTATTTAGATTATGAACTAATTTATTTTTGAATGATCCAATTACTAATATGGGAGATGTGCAGAAAAAAGACAGAAAGATATTGAACATTTAATCAGATCCTTTAGTGTACAATAGGCTTCAGTCTTGCTAAAGTCAATGAAGCCAGAGTTCAAAACTTACTGTTCTGATAAATAGGGGTTTTGTAGTCAAGGATAGAAGTTTGTGCAAGAATAAAGACGCATGTCTTGAGGTCACTGGTTTTCAGCTGAAAGATCAGCTTGGAGGATCTCAGTATATATTTTGAATTAATCTTTCATGCTTCAGCTATATTGCTGGAATTGGAATACTATATCAGTCTACAATACTGAACTTCTTTTAAAAAATGTATAAAAAAACTTGAGCGGATGTAAGTGAAAGGAAATTTATTTAAGTCACTAAAATAACACAAAAGCAAAGTTTATGTCTGAGATCTACACAATATAAAGTCCATGTGGTATCTATATCTTTCTGGCTTGAATTTATAGGATTAACTCACATCCTGTGCCCTACCATTTGCCTTTGAACTTTGAAGCACTTAATGCTCTGTATGGTTAAATAACTTCATAGCCAGCACTGGGTTACTAGAAGAAAAAAATCTCTTATCACGTAGTTCAAATTATGTGATAACTACTTTATTTTCTTTTTTTGATATACTTTGCTTTATATGCTTATTGTATTGCTCTGTTAGCTGCTTTCTAATGACCTCAATTTTGCTTCCCAATAATACTGATTTAAAAAATACAATAAAATTAATTTCTTCTTTGCAATTGAAATTCATCTAATATCTCCTATCCAATTTAAACAAAATGTGAAAACAACAGGGAATTTTACTGTGTATTTGTATATGTTTATAGTAATACATCTGTAGAGTATAGTGAACTGCTTCACTGAGATATGACTTCTTGTTAAAATTTTACTTATTAATATGAGAATCTAATAGAGATCTGTTTGTGCCATAGACTAATAGCAGCTAATCAATCCTGTACATGCTTCAGCTACAGCTGTGTCCTCTTCATGGATATTTTTACACCATCCAGTGTCAGAGTGTTTCTCTAGTCTCAGTAGTAATCACTGCTCATGTAGAGGAATCAGATGGAAATCTGATTTGTCAGGACTTGTCTTTGGTGTTTCAATATAAATCTCAAGCAGCCAGGCCCTCTCGCTTTACATTAATACAAGTGAGGCTGGACCCTGAATTCCATATTCATTATGTTTGCAGGAAGTTCTTTAAAACTGCTGCCATTTTTTCTTCTAGTTTCATGAAACTTTTAGTTCCTGAGGGAAGATAGGAAAAAGTATAAAATGGGATGGTCTAAGCAATCTTCTGAAAGAGCGTCACTTCATTGATTACATGAAAGATTGCAGGATAATCCAAACAGGATTATTCCAAGCAGGAAGGGATCTCAGGAGGTCTCTAGGACAGTATCCTTTACAAAGCAAGCTCTGCTCTAAGGTCAGACCAGACTGTTCAGGGCTTTAGCTAGTCTGTTTTTCATAGTCTCGAAGGATGAAGGCCATACAATTTTCTGGGGCAATCTGTTCCACTGCTTCACCACTCTCATGGTGGAAATGATTCTTCCCACACCCATTCAGAACCTTCTCCGTTCTTATTTATGCCTCCTGCTTCTCATATTCCCACCATGCACTCCCTGGAAATTCCTGAGTTACTTTTCCTCATAATCACCAGCATTATTGAAAAGTTGTTCTTAGTTCCCCCTCAAGCCACCTCTCCTCTAGGCTGAAAAAACACAGTTCCCTCAGTCTCTCATCACAGGACAAGTGTTCCTGTCTTTGATCAACTTTGTGACCTGGTTGATCAGCTGGAAAGCCTGCCTGGACACTAGATGGGTACTTCAGATAAGGTCTCCTGAGCACAAGAGTTGCAGGGGAAAATCCCTTATCTATTGGCTATTTGGCAGCACAGGAAGCTGCTGACACTTTCTGAAGCTTTACTGATATTCCCTCTCTCTCTGACTCAGGGCTGGAGATATGGATTGTAACACAGATTGCAAAGATATCAGGTAGATTTTGCAAGCCCTTGCTATAGAATTCCCTAAGAATAGACTGCTATTTGCAGGTTTAAATGCACTGTGTTTTTTCCGTTTGTTGCCTTCTAAATCCATCTTAGGCTGGAACATCGAATTTGGCATAATACCTTTTGAGCGGGCAGTATGCCATGCTAACAGATGGCCAAGCTAGTGGACAAGTTATGTGCATCAATCTTGATTAGGATGGGCAGGAATGCTAAAACAGCCAGCACTGTAGATCTTCTGAGCCCGTTGTTACAGCCATAAGCCATCACTGCTGCTGCTCAGAGATGCAACTCTGAATATCTCAGAATAGCTTGTGTCTCCATGTAAAGTGTTTCTGCTTCAGTGGATCAGATTAATTTTGAGATAGAGTAATAATATTTAAAGATCTAAGTAAATTCCCTAAAATGTCATGGCTACCAGGAAACACATTTCTCATGACCTGTACTGCCTCTGTCTTGCACACAGACCTTTATTTTAATTCTTTTTTTGAATAGCAGCCTTCTCATGTTTGAAAACTCTGAAAAAACGGCTCTTTATATGAGTAGCTTAAAACTTTTCGTATGCTTTCCCTAAATAGTTTTAGTACTTTGAATCCTAAATTGTACTTTTTCTTCCTGTCTTAATGGCAACGAATAGAATTGCAAAAAGTGTTTTTTAAATCAATACTTGTTAAACAGTAGGTCTGGTTTTGCTAATAATTGTGGTTGAGGGACCACTGAGAAAATTAGTGTTTACAGTAATTATGTATGTCTCTATTCAGGCATTCATGCTTTATGTGGAGACAATATCTTTTCAATTATTTTAAAACACAAGAGTTATCTTGAACTGTCAAAATAAACTTGTTTGCAAACCCAATCTTTTATGAAGGTGTGCTGCACCTTGATGGTGAACTTTCTTTTGTGATTTTAGACTTCGATTTACCCAGTGTAAAAATTAGATTAAAAAATAATTTGGAAATATCTTCTGAAATGATTTGATGAAAAATGCATCTGATAGCCAGTGATAAGAATTATGTTCATATTGATTGCATTATCTTTATCTTTACATCACCGTCTTTCTTAGTTAACATTATGATATGAATAAGTGCATTATCCCAATAGACCAGAAAAGCAATACCAAAAAAGTATTGTGTTCTGTATTACTGCTATATTTCAGAGCTTTTATCTAACCATGGAAGCTAGCCAGAAAGCAGTGAGGAGGGATCATCTTTTGGAAGCTGATTACTGTTGCATTGTCAATATGCATCAAAGGGGCACATATCACTGTCAATGATAGTGCATTGAGAACGGTCAGAACTCCATAAAAATCGACCTATGAAAAAGGATTTGAGGCTTTTTAGTCTAGAAAAGGGAAGGCTGAGAGAACATATAGAAGCCATCTTCACATACAAAAAATGTGGCAGGAAAAAAAAGAATAATCCATCATTCTTATTCTCTGCAGATATAGTGAAAAGTATCAGCCTTTAATTGAAACAAGGAGGAAGTAGGGGATACATCAGGTAATATTTTAAAGCTGAGAAGGGTTGAGTACAGGAATAGATTATCTGGGTAAGTAGTGCAGCATTTGTCACTGGCAACTAGTTCTTAAAACTAGTTACCTTAATGGAATATATGAAGGACTATGACTAGTCCTTCAATTGGAGATGGGTTACTTTATCTGTCAAGATTTCTTCCAACCTGTTTATTCTACTATTATTAAACGTCTTGCCATTATATAGAGTTCCACGTTTTTCTTCTTTAGCTTGCAATGTTATCCTTTATGGAATGAGAATCTCTAATTAAAGGAAAAGATATTCTACACTGATCAAAACATTTGTAAACACTTGAAACATTTAAACATAAAAAACTCTCAGTGAATTGACCTACAAATTAAAGACTGAAAGAATTATTTTTTATTTTGCTCTTTCACACAAATATATCATAAGGACATTTTCAGATGTTAAAATACACTGAGCATATCACAGTGCTGAATTCAAGGTATGGATTGGAAAAGATTAATGAATAGACTTCTAACATCACAAAATTTTCATTAAAGCTCAGTTACATTTTTCAAGAGAAGTCCTGACATTTTCTACCATGGGTGGGTGGGATTACATGGGATGAAGTCCTTAGTTACCTGAAAGACGTCCAAACAAAGTAGGAGTTGAGGAAGATCAGTATTACAGAATCAAACATTTTTATTTCTTCAATTAAAATGAATACAGTTAAAAAAATAACAGACTTGTGGTCTAGGCATGTTGTACCAGCAAACATTTTTCTGAAGAATGAACTTTGTAATGACAAGCAAAAAGGAATTTGAGTCTATAGAATATAGTACAATACAGTATTTCCTACCACCTTAATGTGTAGCAAGTGTCAAAGCAATTTGTGCAATTACATACATATTGTAGGCTTCTTGCATCAAGAGCTTCTCAGTCTTACTATCAGCTGTTACTTGACTATAAAAAGCTTCTGTACTGTCTCTGGTAGAAGCAGAGTTGGCTCTAAATGAGTTTAATTATCCTTTCTCAGACTAGTAGGATTCAGGAGTTGTTACTAAAGATTGTCAGAGTTATGCTGGCAAGACACTGTGTGTAATGAGATCTGTCAGAGTATTTCCTCCACAACCTATTCCAGGCTCTTTGGAAATCTGGTAGAGGAAATTGTGGTGGCAAGCATCAAGTGAGCATCTGACAGTGAAAACTAGACAGAGTGCTAACTGTGGGATTCAGCCTGTAATAGATATGCTGTAAGTATGTACACCCAGACTCCCTGGTTAAATGGACCTGGTCAAGCTCAAGAAGTGGGCCCACGGCAACCTCATGAGGTTTGACAAGAGCGAGTGCAAGATGCTGCATGTGGCTCAGGGCAGCCCCCTGTATCAATACAGGCTGGGGGAAGAACAGAAGGAGAGAAGCCCTGCCAAGAGGACTTGGGGTGGAGGAGAGGCTGGATATGACTTGGTGAGGTGCGGTCACAGCCCAGAAAGCCAATTGGATCCTGGGGAAAAAGTTCACATGAATGAGGCTATGTTTATTATTGAGGTAAAAGATATCAACATTTGCCATTGCACTGCTAAACTACAGCTTAATCTGTTATACTGCCACCAGCTGTTTACAATTAAACAGATGTACCAACTGGAAGAACAATATACAGAAAGAAATAACAAATCAGAGATACAAAAAAGGTTCGGCCTTAGACCCTTCTTTACTGCCTTCAGTATTCAATCTTTGTTCTTTCTGTTATGCAGTCTAACACTAATCATTTCTTTTGAACTTTTATGTAATTGTTTATAATCCATAATTAGCATTTAATTTCTTGTTTAAATGTGTCTCAGTTTAAATGAGACACAAGTGTTTTGCTGGGAATAAATCATGAGGAAGACCCAAAACTCCTCCTTCTAAGCAATTATAAATCCAAAATCAATAGACTCTGATTGAGGAACAGCGTGGGAGATGGAAAATAAAATTATATCAAGGTAGGAATAACAGCCCTTTATTAAAAGTTATATATATATTGGCAGAAACAATGAAAGAACACAAGTAAAACACCCAATATCCTACTCTCAGAAACAATCCCCTTCAAGACAAAAAAATAAACCCAACAGTGAAAAAACAGTTCAATCATGCACCCTTTGGGGCAATTATAACCACAGTCAGCAGGAGGTGCTGTTGAACCACTCGAGAGGTAGAGCCTGCAGTTGTTTGAGTCAGTCAGCAGGGGGCACTGTTGGATCACCGGCAGTTGCCACGTGGGGGCTCCCGAATGCTGGAGAGAGCTGGACATTGGATGTCCTCCCCCCCTCACCAAAGGGAGAGAGAAGGGGAAGGGAAAACATGGCTCCCGATACTAGAGCTTTTTCCTGCTGGCTGAGATGCACAATGGTGTTGCTCTGTCCCTCTCCGATGGAGAACCAAACAAACAGCTCCAAACTGCAGCATATCCACAGAAGCAGCAGCCCAAACAATCCGGCAGCTCTGACTGCTCTGGCAGCTCTGATCAGTCCCGCAGCCACAGTCTCAGAGCCCGATAGCTCTGACAGCCCCCACAGCTCCAGCAGCATCTGCCACACAAGAGCAGCAGTCCCGACAGCTCCAGCAGCTTCCACTGCTTTCCCCACTTGGACAGCTCAGGTTACCTCCAACCCCCTTCCCGGCTTCCAACTCAGCCCTCCCAGTCTCCTCCCCCATTTCCCTGGAGAGAAGGTGCGGCAATTAACATGGGAAGGCAGCCATACTAGCTCTTTCTTCTGGGCCTTTACTTGCCTAGATACAGTTACCATGCTCAATTCCCCCTTCTGCCCAACAGAGTGGGCAAGGGAAAAAGGGAAATTCCAGCATAGCTCCTAGGACAAACAAAACCATGACAAAATGTAATCTATATTTTTTAATCTCTATCTCCCAAAACAATATCCTGTCTTGCTCCATTTCAAAATTAAACAGCTACTAAAAGTCTAATATTCTTGCAAAAAAACCCCAAATCACAACTTGAACCAAAACAAAAAACTAATTTAGAAGATATCAGAACAGTATGAAAATGCATCTACTGTAACTTAGTGTTTACATTATGCAGAAAGTGTAAATGCTGCATTTGCACAAAATGACTTGTTATTTATGTTTTATGGATCACCCCCTGAAGCATACTTTCGTTATGAAGACTGAAGTGAAAAAAAAAGGTCTTTGAAAATGAAATGATTGCTGATACTGGTGTTATTTCCAGAGAAACTTCAACAGGCAAAGCTAACTTCTTCTCAGGCTGAACATATAAAAATAAAATATTGTCAAATTCTGCATTAAAGCCTCCAAGAGTAAAAAAAAAAAAGAAAATCTTTAAACGTGATTGTGTTATGTTTCTCCCCTTATCAAATGCAATGAGCATCATTTGGCTACTACTTTTATCTGTATTTTACTATATTGTTCTGTATTTCATGCAATTTAATAATACTTCAATGTTTCTAATAATAGTTTTAAAGCTATCATAAGTTGATTTAAATGCAGAGATTGCATTTGCTTGCTTATGTACTTATTTATGATTTTTAATCCAAATAATTAATTATTTGAACTCCATAAGTACTTGCTCTGTGACTTTCAGATTTATGTTGGCATTCTAAATGTGAAGTATTCCTTGGCAGCATCCATAGTCTGTATGAAATTGCTCCCTTTGCAAGAGGACCAAATGCTCTTTTCCATAGCTGTGCCAGTTACAGCCAGAAGCTACTGTATGATGAGGGAACACTTTCATTTGTGTGATGTATGTGTACCTCCTTGGGTCCCTCCACAGAATAAGAACAGTACTGATCAGTTCATAATCCAGTTAGAATACTGACATGGTTGTTTTGGCTTCAAAACATCAGAGATTTTTGCAAAAACACTCTTTTGATTATAAAGGCAAAGGATTAGCAATCCTTACAAAAACACACAGTAGGAAAAATAGCAAAACATTCCACTTAACCTTGAAGTTAAGGCTACTGAATATTTCCATCAGAGATCCCAGAAGGAATACACTATTTCTTCTCACAATTTTATTTCTTCCTTCCTTCTTCCTTCTCATTTTCTCTTTCCAAATTCCACAGAAGGCTCATGCCTTTTCTCCTTCTGTGAATGTACTGCAAAAGAATTTTCAGTTCTCTCCTTTAGACATTATCTGGACCCAGGATTCTCTAATATCTTTCAAAACCCAAATTGATTTTAGTTACCTGAAAACTTCCTACTCCGTCTGTCCACTATTTAAGCTTATCTCCTAAGCATTTGAACACAGAACATTTCCAAGCTCTATCCAACAGAAATGTTATTTTGTCTTCTCCAAAACTTTCTTTGCCAGTTATACTGCTCTTCTTAATACTGTCCCCACGTTGTGATTAATGGAAGATTTGACTTGGAAGATGAGATATCTGTTGAGGCACGGCTGTTCACAAATGATTTGCCACTGCTCCTTCAACTACAGGTTGGGCAAGAAAGAAGATTTGAGGACTGGTCCCAAAAAATTATGAAGCAGTAGCTCAGTCAGTTTCCAGAGTTGAAGCAGTTAGCATAACTCCTCTGCTCACTAAGGAGGTGGCTACCAGGTTTTAGGATAGAAAATTTACTGCAGCAGCAATGGCAATGACAGCATTTTTTTGGGCCAAGAGAGAATAACTTAAATTGCCTTGTGTAAAACTTCTGAAATGTTAATATATATACTTCAAACAGGGTATTACAAAGGTAAATGTTTTCCTTCAGCGCAGTGGAGGCAGGCTATACTTCAGCAAAATAGAGGGAAAATGAGACTTTCAGCAGCTTGTCCTCTTTTCTCTTTCAAACTTTGCCTGTTTGCTTGTTCTTTTTTTTTTTTTTTTGACTTTTCAGTGCTCATTTATAGGGCAAAGTCTCTTTGATGTGGGGCTGTTAGATTAAATAAAACAATAACTTTCCTATATGCTAATATCTACATCCTGAGTCAACAAGGATGACTTTTGTTAGGAAGATAGATAATTAAATTACCCATTCCCCAAGTAAACAGAGTTTTTGATGAAGTGAGACTTCTCCACAGCTTTTGAATCAAGTGATGCATTTTCTCCTACTACATTGTCACTGTCTTTAATGAATTCTCATTCTGAAGTGACTTTCTGATGTAGTTAATTTAGCTTACTACTCAGTATGGATTTATGAAGGATTGTTTATTGAAGACAGGAAAATTTCTCAGTGACTCAGCATCAGGTTTGGTTATTTTTAAGTTGTGGGTGATTTAATGTTAATTAGGGATGACAGATTACAACAATAGAGATTGAAGTCTTCTGTTAAAAGAACAGTAACAAAGGTCAACCCACAAAAACAAAAGGTCACAATAACAAATTGGACCAAAAAACCAAACCTAAAAAAAAGCACACTGGGTAATGGATGCAGAATTTCCTAAAATTGTTTTATCAAAATAAATAATTGAAAAAATAAATTATTATATTTGGACTGTTAACTAGACCTGCATTACAATTCTTTTACTCACGATTGTAATGAAACCTCTTTTAAAGGCAAAGTTATTTTCTGCTCTATAATATTTGCAGATATTCAAAATCTCACTTGTCATGTCAGTGATTTTGAGATATAGTGTATTCTCAAATCTCAGCAGAAGGTATCATAAAATTGATGACCAAAGCAAGCAGAAAAAAAGCAGATGAGAAATGAATGAAATTATTTTAATCAGCTGAGCTTCTTCACAATATTTTGTTAATTCACGTAAATAACTACAGCCCTATCAAGGTTGATTGTTAGGGGAAACTTGGACACTTTTGTATTAGGAAATTCAACATTCACAGCAATAGACTGTACTTAGCCTGAGGAATTAACAGTGTAACTGAAGAAAATTGTTTTAGCTGCAAAAGTTGTTGAACAGACAGGCAGGGAAAAGGTAATAGCAAGATCCAAAATTTACTTTGGAATTAAAAAAGAAAGGAATAAAGGAAATAAACCCAAAAGTAAATAAATTAGTAAGTAAGAAAAAAGTGGGCAAAGAGTGGGTATAGAAAGAATCTAAGATTAAAAAATTGTATAAGGTATAAGGAAAAGGGTTGAAAACTATATCAAGCCAGACTAGGACAAAGAAAGTCTGAAGGAGTTGGACTTTCCTGTTTTTCTGGCTTTGCACCCAGTACTGAATGTTAAATCTCTTTCTAGCTTTCATTTGGTAAAATTTTCCCTAAATGGAGGAAAGAAATTTTCTGCCTTCTGGCTCCCCTTCCTTTGCTTTCAGCATTCCCAGTTACACAATTCTGTTTCCATACAAACACTGAGATAGAATAGTCCTTGAAGGCCCCTACTTTATTTTCTGCTTTTACAGAGGTAAAGGGTCAGATCAAGCATTTGCTCCAGACTTAGTAGGTTTTCTATGTATCATTAAACTATAGTTTGAAATACACTGCATTTCAAGCAAATCAGTTGTGACAGTATTTTATCATTTACCAATAAAACAACACCATTCTAATTGCTGAGGTCTTAATATGGAAGATACAGGTGGTCCTACTGCGAAGGTTCAAAGAGAGATCAAAAATTATTTTCTTAGTCATCGTGACTATTCTTATACAAACATGCCTTATGTTCCTGAACTTATTCTGTCTCACTTTTAAACTAGTTAGATTTATTCTTTAAGACCTTCCAGAACCTCACTCTTTCTTCTAATTTCCAGCCTCAATTTTCCCATTTATACCCATTTGTTCTTGTGTCAACCTTGTCTTTTAGTTTAAATAGCTTTCTCCTTCTTTGGCATTTATCTACCTCTGAAGTATTTATAGAGAGCAATGATATACCCTATCAGACCCCATTAAGTTATTTTAGTCTACTCTTACATGATAAGCTCTTTTTTTTTTCCCCTGATCATCTTAGAAGCCTTTCTCTGCAACTACTGCAGTTTAATTAATCTTTCTTAAACACAGGCTATCAGAACAGTGTATGCACTATTGCAGAGGAAGTCTTACCAGTGCCTTGTCTAATTGCACTAACAACACTTTCTTATCTCTAAAAATAATACTTCCCTTTATACTTTCTAGGATTTCATTTGCCTTATCATGATTACTTGGTATGTTTTATACCCATATTCTGGCTCATTAACCTGCAGCTGAAAATTCACAAAAAATTACAAATCTATTTATTTGCTCTCCATACTTTCATCTCTGCTTTAGATATAGAGCAATCAAATGTAAAGAGTTTTATGAAGAAAAATATGCCCATATTGCATAGTTCAATGCCCTGTGTCTACCCCTCTAACTGATGCAGTTTGATGAAAGTTTTTTTTCTAACTTCACTTTCCACACGATGGAACTTCTCTCAAGGATGCTAAAACAATGCCTTACTTATATAATTTTTTTGGAAATATTTGCATATGACATTGAGATTATAGTTTAACAAATTATCCAAATACGTGCTCAGTATAAAAGAACCTTATTTATCTTGTGGCCTCATTTGTCCCTGAAACAGAGGGCTGAACTAACAAATTACTTTCACGTGCACATTACACATAGCAGTATCCCACAACAAAAGGTCAACAAAATAGCCAAGAAATTATATTATTTCAGTCCTGACTTACAAATTAATAAGAAATGAATAATTTTTAAGTGCTTCCTTAGGGTAATTTCTGTAATGGGGTCTCTAGCACGCAGCACACCAGCTGTACTCAACTTCTGTATTCAACTGTATTCAACTTCTCCTACAGTCATGGCTTGATTAAAATTTGTACATACCAAGAGATTTTACCACATAAATCTGCATTTCTGAGAAGTACTGTTGACCCAAAGCATTACTTCCAGTTACACTGAGGCCCAATTACTAGCCATCATGACAGATATGAAATTAATCCCTGTCAGAAATGTTTGTGATGTCAGAAGTGCATGAGCTGACTGTAGTCTCATTTTTACAATTAAACTACCACAAGGAAATTAGCTTCCTATGTCTTAATCCCATGGATTCCAAGAACTTTACATTTTTCTACATAAATGTTAAATAGTTGAAATTCATTCTTTCTTTAATTAAATCTGTCAACAGGATGGACTCAATAAATTTGAATATTTACGATTCACACAAACAAGTATAGGACAATTTTATTTAATATTACCAGAACTTGGACTGAGAGCTGATAATGGGAGGGAAATTGGTACTGCAGTTTTAGGACTGCAATAGCAGTTTGTAAAATCCATGAGTTGCTTTGTATTTAAGTTGTTGGCTTTCTTGTGCCTGATGACTTGTATAACAACCTTCGATGTACTCAAGTATTACAGCTGAAATTTGGGCAATTTTTATAATAGATCAGTTACATGAATGGTTATTAATAGCAGCACAGAGACATGCTTATACTTTAAGAGATGAAAAGAGGACAAGTAGAAAGAAATTTAGCAAAACCAATTTAAGACATTCCAACTGGAGACAGCAGTTGAAATACTTCCAATTAAATAGACTACAGAGATAGCTTTACAATTGGTATTATGAGATTTTCAGCCAAATCAAAATGCACACTTTTATGTGTTTTGCTGAAAAAAATTTCCACAGAGGAGGAAAGTGAGGAGGTATATTTAATCTAGAGAGGCAAAAACTGTAGGAAGGTTTGGCAATGGCTCTGAATATATGAAAAACAAACAGGAAAGTGCTCTCTTTGTTCACTGGGGAGAGAACACGTGATAAAAGGCTTGAAGAGCAGCTGGAGACACTTGGTTTTACACAAGCAAAGCTTTGCAACAGAAAGGACAGAGAAGCAGAAGACTAGCTCTACTGGGAGTCTATCTCAGGATGATTTTAAGAAGAACTGAGATGTGATTTCAGTGATGACTGAGTTGCCTTTCTTTTAGCCTTGAGGGAGAGGGTAGACTAGAACTTCCTACTACAATTGTGTAGGAGACCACAGAACTGTATAGGAGACCACAGAACCATTACTGCAATTTTTGCCTTCTTTTGTTTGTTCACAATAAAATGTTTGCTTAAGTTTCTGCAAGACAAGGACATTTATAAACTGCAAACTGCAAATTGTAAAATTCTTTCAAAATTATTGTGATGTACTTGCCTTTTTTTCCTGCTTTGGAGGTAGCCAGTGGTGTTTGCTACAAGATCTAGACTATACTTTTATCTTCATTATGGGAATCCCATTACTTGACTCTATGTATAGGCAATTGAATTGAGCCTTCCACTGATACCAAGTTGTTTGACTGCAACCTCCACAGTGACATGAGAACAACTGTAAGCCATTAGCATTGTTTGCAAGACATCATGTAAAACTGACTGCTTAATAAAGAGAAATCACCTATACAAAATAGAAGAACTTTCCCCTTCAAACAGAGAAGAGGGTATCAGTTCACTGCAGCTAAGTGGACCTTTGATGCATATACATCCTGAGAAAAAAGTGTTATGCAATTCAGGGGGAGAAATCAGCTGGACTAATATTAGAGGTGCCACACTTATGCACAGGTTATCTGTCATTTCTAATTCTGAATTGGGTCTGTGAGGAACATTGACTTGATTAGTTACTGGAAGACAATGACAGAAAAAAGACTTTCCTTATTTCTTTTCTCTTTTAACTATCCTTTTATGTAAAGAAAATATAGATTTTCTGAAACGGAGAAAAAATTGGAGAAACACTCACTGGAGGACAAACTGGAAACAGCTGAGACTAATAGGTCTCTTCATTCCCAAGGAGACAACAGCTGAACACTTTTATCCAATTCAAAAAAAGGAACATAGTTTTTCATGTTGAAAAAGCTCAACTGAAGCCAAGTATAATATGGGAAGCTGTTAATTGAACCCATTATTTTGTGCAATTCTATGTATGTGTTCATAACTAAAACTAAAGGGCCAAAATTAGGGTATTTCACTGACTACTTTCATGTCTTTTATTTAAACTACTTGGGGTGGAATAAAGAATTCTGTGTATGTACAGTCTTCCTAATAGTCTTTATTTAAGAATAGGATTAAACAAAATAAAAAAGCACTCAGTGCATCCATCTTTCCTTTGGTCTGCATAATGCCACACATTCTGAGTCACAGAACCCTAGAGATGATCAGGTGGGAGCGTGAGCCCAATTATTGCCATGCATTTTGAGCATCTGGTGTTGAGTCAACGCTTGTATCAGCATAGAAGGAATATGAATATATATATATCAAGATACTGTGTTAAGTAAAATGTCTCTAACTTGAAAAGAAGCATTCAGGGAGACTAGAAAGGAGTTATGATGATAACAAATGCTTTTCATTTTACCTATATCCATTAAATTTTCCCCCTACATATATAACACATAACTATGAATTTTCAAATAAATTATCTATAACAAAATGTTTATTTTAGCTTTCTCAGATGAGTAAAGAACAGCTACTAGTATATCCTCTTAATGAAATAAGGTTAGTTGAAGCCTTAGGGTAAAAATGGAACGAAAACTGCAAGATAATACCAAGCAAAACAAAATGTAGGGTTTTGTCTATGCTCTGCCTAGAGAAGCCAGTAAGAACCAAATTCCAAACCATTACTAAATGCTGATATGTTTTAGAGAGACCACTCTAAATGGGGAAACACAACTGTACACTTTCTGTTACTGTGAGAAAAATCAAAACTCCCTTCAAAGCACACATCAGGCAGCAGGCTTGCATGTGGCCAGATGGATAGGCAATCTCTGTCAAGAGTAAAATAATCCTGCTATTTGCTGAATAGCAGCCAATAATAATTCACTGCCTTTATGTAGAAAAGAGGTTTAGTTTACTTCTAATTTCTGATTAATGATCTGTGAGTGGATCTTTTGGCCAGTGTGGGCTTTGAATCACATGTGGCCATGAGGATATAACTCTTTGATCAACTTGCATATGGATCTCATTAGGAAATAGTGAAAGACTTTATTTACAAAATGCACAAAGGTATAAACTTTCCCAAAAAAAAGGAAATTTAAAAAATTTTTCTCTGACAGCAGCAACAAAAACGAGGAAGCAGACTACATGCTGAACATGTAGTCAGCTGCTTAGCTTTACTTTTAGTCTGGCAAAATATTTGATAAGTGATGAAAACTGGATCTTCGAATACCTAGACACAGTCCATTGCTTAAAAAAAAGTGTTCCATGCCTTGCCATATGGATCATGTAACTGCCAAGAACACCTCCTGTCTGGCTTTGGTGCAAGAACACAAGATGGCAGGGACAGAGATCTTGATGAAGAACACCAGAAAGAGGAAAAGGCAGTATAATTGGTAGCAAAATTGCACTTCAGAAACCACTGTGCATAGTGATTGTATTGACCTTTAAGAGAAACAAAAAAAAATTACTAATAGAAATATAACTTTTAAATTTGTCTTAGTATTTGTAGTGCCTTTATATGAAATATAGGTGGAAGTTCTGACTATTTTTGATAAGGAATTTTCAGCAGATTTTGAAGTATTTGTGAAGGAAAGAGTAATGGATTCTTCAGATCATAGCAAAGTCCTACAGAAAAAAACCTAATTATAGGATCTATCCTTTTCATAGAAACTATAACCAGAATTGAAACTGGAAATTGTTGTGCTTAATTAAATTCAACTATATAATGTGCTTCTTTTATAAAGGAAAACATAAATTGTAAATAAAGAACAAAATCTATTAATACATACAATAATTTTCATAGTTCAAGAGATACTATTTGTCATTTGCATGCATCTTTTTATGGTATTTATGGATGTTTTGGCAAAGCGTGATCATCTTGAATTAGAGTCATGCACTCTGAAGTGCCAGCAGGAGACTCATCTTAGTGGTCTATATTTGCTGAGTACTAATGAACATTTTGCTTTGGATTTCATAAGTCAGATCACTTTATGCTGTCATATCAAAGTCACCGGTTACATTTGCAGATGCTGAATGAACTGTAGTTGTTGCAATTGCCAGTGGAAAAGAAGCTGAGAAATGAACTTGCACATGCAATTTAAATATTGAGATATAAATCCTGTATCCATGGCTCCTATTGAATGAGGTTGTCTCATATCTTGCAGAAGAAATGGAATACCTCTGGCAGCTCTCCTCAGTGCAGTGTTGGGTCACACAACAGAAATATCTACTCTTCATTGTGAATGTGGATCCATGCCTTTGTTCACACTCAGGCTTGTTTCTTACCCTTGGTTCAAGATTAGAGACAAATTTGAAGAAACTTCCAGGGAATTCTGGGAGAGAAAAATTGAACTTCATATGCTTGCCAGTGTGGATCCAGCCTGTCTGCAGGGTGTATAGTCCAGCCAAAGCACAGCACATCCCATCTGTTTTGGTACAGATGTCAGGTGAGGACACATGATGTTCAAAAGACTGGCAGATGGAAGATGTAGGTAGCTTGAAATTTGCCAATGTCCCTGCTTATAGACAGCAGCATCTGATATGGAAATGGAAACACCTTACAGGCATTCAGATGTGAATGTATTCAGAGAAGTCAGGAAGCCCACTTCTTTGTTGTTTGGCCAAGGCTTCTAAACACAATGTACACTCAATACAATTATTCAAAAATAAAGTAAGAACATCTTTTGTGTATCAAACTGCTGTCTATAAAAGGCTGGTTTAAATTTAGAAAGAGGACTTGTGGAATTAGATAATTAGAATTCTCTGTTACACCTCCCAGTTGATGTCATGAAGTGCTATGGACTTAGCCTTTGAACTGCTTTCTCTAAAGCACCTCTAGAAGTTAAAACCCTCTTAGACATTTTAAAAATTGCTACTGAATTATAGTATTTGGATCAGTGACAGAGATTGTAAGAATCTTATGTCAGAAATTAATTATTTTAGTTCTTGGGATTTTTACTACTTTTGCTAGAATATACTAGTCATACTTTATTTGGAAAGATCAAGAGAAAGAGCAGATGGCAGGATTATTTATTTTTACCATCATAGTTTAGGCAACAAGAATTTTTTTAATCAATAAATTCTTAGTGTATACGTCTGATGCATACATATATTTATGTATATAATAAATCCTAGCAGTGTGCAAATGTCTGCACACCTGTATTTATGATTTATTCACAAGATGTTATTTCATCTATGATTTATTCCCAAAATATTACTCCAGAATGTCTAGAAGTTGACAGTTTATTAATATTAATGTATTTCAATTGCTTTGGATTATCCTGTTTATTGAACAATGAGAAAAAATAATATTTATGAATTCCAAGGAGACAAGCAAAATGACTGTTGCTGTTTTAAATTAAAACCTGTGAAATGTCTTAAGGGAAATGTTATGCAGAGGGAAGAAAACATAGATCTTTACTATTTCATGACAAGCAACAACCTTGTCACTTTAAACATGACAGTCCTGCCTAGGACCAAATAAAAATAGACTTAGCTGCAGAAATAAAGAGGACTTTATGGGTCATATAAAATGTCTTCTTGTCTTAATTACATGAAATTATTTAAAACCCCATAATTGACATATAAAAAAACCTGCTCAAGCAAAGACAAGAAAATTAGAAAAATTAGTAACCCCTTAATTTTTTACAAGTTTATACTGAAATTAGCCTTTTATTAGTTTATAAATTTATAAATTTATCCTACCTAGAATGGAACCAGGTGAATTCGCTGGTGAGGCCACACCTCAAGTACTCTGTCCAGTTCTGGGCCCCTCTTTTCAGGAAAGACATTGAGGTGCTGGAGTATGTCCAGAGAAGGGCAATGAAGCTGGTGAAGTGGCTAGAGAGCAAGTCATATGAGAAGCAACTGAGGCAGCTGGGGTTGTTTAACCTGGAGAAAAGGAGGCTCAGAGGAGACCTTATCATTCTACAAATAGGTGAAAGGAGGTTGTAGGCAGGTGGGTGTCGGTCTCCCAGGCAACTACTGACAGGACAGGAGGAAATGGCCTCAAGCTATGCCAGGGGAGGTTCAGGTTGGACATCAGGAAGAATTTTTG
Organism: Lophotriccus pileatus; assembly: GCA_035583135.1. Taxonomy (NCBI): domain Eukaryota; kingdom Metazoa; phylum Chordata; class Aves; order Passeriformes; family Tyrannidae; genus Lophotriccus; species Lophotriccus pileatus. The sequence goes on along the minus strand of JAWWES010000041.1, from coordinate 22,597,386 downwards.
CCTGAAAAAAATTGTTAAACATTGGAATGGGCTGCCCAGAGACATGGTGGAGTCACCATTCCTAGAGGTGTTCAAGAAATGACGGGACATGGTAGTTACTGGCATGGTCTAGTCAACAAGGTGGTGATCTGCCAGAAGTCGGAGTCCATGATCTTTTCCAGGATGAATTTATTTGTGATTCTGTAAATTATTATTTTTCTGTGTTGTGTATTTTCTATCTCTATCATATTGATATGCTGATCTGAATTTATTTACAGAAATATTATTGATAATAGAAAACCTAAATTAATTCCCTTCTCTGATCCTTGCAGTACATTGTCAACATTTCAATTTCTTATTCTTTCCCATCATTTCAAACAGATATCGTAATAGCAATTATGAAATTAAAACCACTGGAAATCTAGCATCACTAGCATTTAAGGTTTCTTACATTCTTTGAAGATGTGAATCTCCTTCCATTTTCCCTTCTCATGTTCCTTTAAAAGGCTGAAGCAGTCTGAAGGGGCCTGTAAGATCATTCATCAAGCCAAGATTCAATTCAGTTCAATTCTGTATGCTTGCCCCATAATCCTCTCTTGTCAATGCCTGCTTGAAAGGCCGTGCTGAGCAGGAGAGGGACAAGCCAAGAAGAAGCACGGAGGTCTGGCACTTTTATGGGCTTCAGGACTGAGCAACAGCTCTCAGTTATACCTCTGTGGAGGTGTTTATATAACAGGACAGCCATTTTTCCAGTCTGAAAGAAGTTAAACAATTATTGTTATTTATAGATGTCTTTGTCAGCCTTCTCCGGTGCTGGGCTATGCAGTTGTGCTGTGTACAAAAGAATAAAGAAAGAAGTCTCTCCAACAGACTTTTACTGCTTTGCAATAACATGAACTTCAGGATGCTTATTTATAACCCTTAAATCAAATAAATTATAGCAGATAAAATGTTTTTTTTCTTTCTTTTGGCTACCAAAAGATCAAAGATGAGTCACATAATTATGAAACTATGAATTCTGTTTTGTACCTCTTTCCTCGGGTTCTCGTACCTCAGGTCTAAAACATTTTGTGTGGGAAAATATTTTCCATTTAGGAGATCTTCTTCTACCTGAACGTCTTTATTTATGCTTGCAATGACAGGCTGGTACAACAGCATCATGCAACATGTGAGCTTACACTCTGCAGAAAACCAAATGGCTTAGTCTTATCCATCAGAATTACCCCTAAGGACCAATTTCCAAATATAACTAACTTGACATTTAAATTTTCAATGTGTTAACAATGTCAGAAATTACTAATGCAATGTAACCTACTATATTTGTATTCTATGCTTGGATTACAAAAAGAAGTTGTTAAAATAAAAGTCTCCATTTGTCATGGTCCTGCAGCTTAATGATATTTGCTGGTTTTGTCATTTTGGTTAAAATGTGGTTTTGTTGTAATTGGATTGGTACAAAAATCTCACTTCAGGTGACAAATCCAAATGCAAGTTCTGTAAACAGTATGTTTGAAGCAAGTTTTGCAAAATAAAAATAAATTAAAAAATAATCACCATGGGAGAACTGCTATTTAAATAATCCAGGCAGTTAGGTAATTCAGACAAGTTTGGTTTTTTTCTTAGTATCCAGAAGTTCACAGCTGAAGACTCAGATGAACTCCAATAATATTTTTTTTTTAAATCCTAGATTTTAAGTTTTTAATTCTCTTTTACTGAGTTTGTTTTTACTACTGACTATGTGACTGAACTAGTCTTTTTTAAAGTTCTTTTTTGGGTTACGTTTGAAATGTTTTTTATCAAATAATGTATTATGATCACAGCTGTCATTTACATAAGTGGGTTTAATCCTGTAAATAACAGTTCTAATTATTTAATCTTTCAAGGAAGGCAACTTGGAAGTATTGTAATATTGGAAATAGTTCTGCTTGAAAATTAACTTGTTGTTACCTACTTTTGTGCAGTGTTTTGCATACAGACTAATTATCTTAAGAATATTGTTCATGTAAAGAAATAAGTAAAATTCCAGATAGCTTATTTAAATTATTTAGTATATCTTCACGATAATGATTCCTATAATTGTGATGATTTTACTAAGTGCAAGAATTTCAAGTTATATATTTCTCCATCTGATATTGCAACATAAGTTGCACCTATCATTGAAACTTCAGTTGTATGTCACTACCCCAGTTTCAGATATTCCTGCCTGAAAAAGATTAATAAATAAAACTTTACAAAGCAGAAATCAGGATTAGAGATATTCTTAGGACAAATGGCTGCTTATGATAGCAGTAGAGCTATGAATGAAAGTTTACAGTATTTTGTCCACTCTAGTTTTAAAGGGTTCACAGATATTCTTTAAAATCCCTTCTGACCCAAACCATTCTGTAATTCTGTGATTCTATACATATTACAAAATTACACAGTAAAAAAAAGAATTAATCAAAAAATTCCCCGAAGACATTTCCATATCTCTTCTAGAAATAGGAGTCATTGGCCAAGGGGAATCACTAGATTCACTTGAATGCAGCAAAGCCTGGATTGCCCCAGGATTGCAGCTATTGTTAAACAGTACTTCCACAGCATCAACATCTTCTCTCTTTCACACTTTGTCTTCATAAAAAGTAGTCTAGGAATGGGCAAGAGGCTGGGAAGGGCACAGCTGGGACTGCTATCCCCAGCTGACCAAAGTGCTCTATATATTCAGTGCTCTATAACATCAGGCTAAGCAATAAAAAACCAGAAGGGTATTGGTGTACTTTTTCCAGAGTAGCTCTTTCTTGGAGATTGGCCATACACCAATCTGCTGAGTGGGAGGTGGTGAGTGCCTTTGCATCACTTGTTTGTTTGGCTGGTCTGGTGTGGTTTTTTTGCTGGTTTGTTTTGCTGCTTTTTCATTTTCTTCTCCCCCTCCCCCCCCCCCTCGCCCCGCCTTTCTTTCACCTGTTAACCTGTCTTTATCTTGACCCATAAGCTTTTCTCACTTTTGCTCTTCAGATCTTTTCCCCTATCCTACTGATAGCAGTGGGGGCAGGAATGATTAAGTGTCTGGGTGGTGCTTGGTGGGTTAATCCACCACCCTCTTTTACACACAGAGGTATTTACCATATGCCTAAGAAATTACCTTGACTGGAGTGATGAATAAGGAAAGAAGAGCAAGAAAACTCCAAACAACTCCAATTATTGAAACTGGAAGCATTTTCTGATTACTTCAATCCAGACCTCTTTCTAGATAATGATACAACCGCTGCTGCATAACAGCAACACATGCGCTGAGGCCCACATCTCCACATTTGTTAAAAGACATATGTGGATCATCTATTAAAATCTTATTAGCATATTTGAGACTCCACAGAGATGATAACTCACTCATTCTTTACCCTGTTTAGCTCTTGGGGAGGCATGATGAAGGCTGTTTTAAAGACAAGTCAGCAAACACGGTTATGGGTAAGCCAGTAGATTGTCTTTCCATAGGAAAAAAAAGCAAACCTCAGAAAGATGTAAGGATGCTGAGAAGAGAAAGGGACAATCCCATGGCTTCTGTCTTCTTTTACCAGCAGAGTATGTTGGGATCCTCATGATACACCCTTTGTGGCTCCATCCATAACTTAGCACAAGGCAAAGAGTGAGGAGTTCTTTGGTGGCACTGTTTCAAATATTTCTACCAAATATGAAGAAATGTGTATAGCTTGTTTCCAGGCCCCAGATGTTCCACTGATTTTAGGAGGAATACAGTGCCTAAATAGTCTTGAAAAGCTAAGCACAAGAGAGATGAACTCTCCTGAAGGTATCCTGGCTATGTGACTTGGGCCAAAAACGTGTAGAAACATTTATCTTCTTCTTTTTGTGAATCTTTCATAAGGTAGTTTTCCTGAATACCTCTAAACCAGATCAACTTTTGGTGATATAAAATCAATAACAGCAAGGATGATTAATTCCCTGTTGATGAGGTTTATTACTTTTCCAAGCAGGGTGTTTGGTTTGACCACTGATACAATGCAGCTTACTCCTTTTCTTTGCCTGTAACTGATAGTTTTACTCAAGTCTTCTACAAACTTGATCTCTTGTAATAACCACAGCTTTGCATTCTGGTAAACTAATTATTTTAAACACCCTTTAGATGACATATTTTTTTCTGTTCTGACAGAAAGAAACAACAGATCAACTTTGACAGACAAGAAAGTAAATAATATTTCAGAAGAATGATAGAAAAATGTGAATCTTTTGTTAGTTTATAACTCTTTTAAAGATCAAGATAATGTGACAGCAAAAGTAGTTTTGGTCTACAGACCATAGTGACGATGGCATATATTCCATTGGGATGAGAACATGTCGGGGTTTGGAGTTTGTAAACTCGTCTATCATTGGTTTCTGTATTGCCATGGTTATTATATTGTCTCATTGC
>JAWWES010000041.1:22568398-22592905 GCA_035583135.1 Lophotriccus pileatus | reverse complement strand
GTGCTGCGTGGTTTCTGCCTCCCCGCCGTCTGTCCCTGTCACGATGGGCGGGCGGCGGGGGGGTGATCCCAGCCTTGAAAACCTCCACAGAGCTGCTTGCGGGACCTCCTCCAGGAGATACCCCTCAAACCTCTACCGATACCCAAACCTCAACAGATGGTAACTACAACAAGAGCAAATTTATTTTTTCTCATTCTTAGATTACTTACAGTAATTTTTTTAATCACCTTCAGATGAATGCTACTTTTATTTAATAACAAATACAAGATGAACATTTTTGTGGATTAAAGTCTAAAGCAAGGTGAGCACAAATAGTCAAAGGTTCCTATTATGTGCACTAATTGAGCTTTCTTTCATGGATGCCAAACAAACTGATTAAATGAGAGGTACCTCTTAGGCAAACTGCACGTCCCAGGAATTTTACTTGCTGAATATTGAAGCTAAACACTAGGACAAGATTGTTAGTCATGCAGAACTGAAGTAAAATGGCAATTTCTTCTTAGTTATTAGCTAAGGGCTGTTGAGAGCCATATTTTCTTTATATATGGACTCACTCTGTAAGCAAATCAGATCCCTCCCACCACAAAAGCTTAGCTTCAAAGTAGTAAAATATAATTTATTATAATCTATTTAATCTAATACAATCTATCAAAAGTAAAATATAATCTATTTCACCGCACTACTGATATTCTGTGGTAGTTGACTTGTCCTGAACAGGATAAATTGCTAACTTGGCCTGCAAATGACGTTTTAATTGCAACTTCAGAAAAATCAAGTTAATTATACAACATATTACAAAGTGGGATTTTTCTAACTGGTGAGGATAGTCTAAATGGACATCAGATGGAAAATCTTAGCAGAAAATAGACTCTCAACAGAGAAGTGTTCAGAATTCAAAAAGTTTACAACCATTTGTAGCTAGAGCTCCCAGTCTGGATTTTTTCTGCCTTGTTTAGACATTTATATTAGAAGAATACACAGGATTAGTCCCAGTGCTCTTCAACATCTTCATAAATGGACGCAGGACTGGAAAGCATACTAAGCAAGTTTGAAGATGACACAAAACTGGCAGGAGCTGTTGACTCCGTTGAAGGCAGGGAGGCCCCTTGTCAAGGGACACCTTGACAAATTAGGGAACTGGGCAATCATCAGCCACATGAAGTTCAACAAGGGAAAGTGCCGGATTCCACACATGGGACGGGGCAACCCTGGATGTACATACAGACTGGGGAATGAGACGCTGGAACACAGTGCCTCAGAAAGGGACCTGGGAGTCCTCATTGATAGCAAGTTGAACATGAGCCAGCAGCGCCCTGGCAGCCAGGAGGGTCAACTGTGTCCTGGGGGGTATCAGGCAAAGCATCACCAGCTGCTCGAGGGAGGGGATTGTCCTGCTCTGCTCTGCATGGGGGCGGCCTCACCTTGAGTGCTGTGTGCAGTTTTGGGCACTACAATGTAAGAAAGATATTAAGCTACTGGAGAGTGTCCAAAGGAGGGCAATGAAGATCGTGAAGGGCCTTGAGTGGAACCCATATGATGAGTGGCTGTTCAGCCTGGAGAAGAGGAGATTGAAAGGAGACCTCATCACAGCCTGCAAATTCCTCATGATGGGAAGAGGAGGGGCAGGCACTGATCTCTGTGGTGACCAAGGGAATGGCCTGAAGTTGTATTAGGGGAGGTTTAGGTTGGATTTTAGAAAAAGGTTCTTCAACCAGAGGGTGGTTTGGTTCTGGAACAGGCTCCCAGGAAAGTGGTCACACCAAGCCTGCCAGAGTTCAAGAAGTTTCTGGATAATACTCTCAGGCACATGGTGTGAGTCTTGGGGATAGTCTTATGCAGGGCCAGGAGTTGAACTCAATGATCCTTGCGGGTCCCTTTCAACTTGGCATATTCTTTGATTCTGTGATCTCTGATTTGAAATCATATGCACTGAGACATGATTCGGGACGACAGCTAATAACACATTAATAAGACAGGATAGTCTAAAAGGATGAATATTAACTGTGGAAAAAATCACAAAAAGACTAACCTTGGTGATTACGTTTTGATTTTGATTAAATTAAATAAATTAATAGAACTTGTAATAATAAAAATATCCCCATATATCAGGCTTGAAAATATCTCTTTCCATTTTCTGAATGTCATTTAACTATTAACATCAAAGATCCTTCAATTTTGACATAAATGCTTTCCAGATCCATACAGTTCTGATTTCGTTCATACCCAGAATTATCTGAAATCCTAAGAGGGCTGAACATTTTGGCACTCAGCCCAGACCTAACAATCCATACATAGGCAATTCTTAACCTAAGAGAGGCTTTATTGAAGCTGAAGGGTATGAATAAAACCGTGTTTCTCCCTGCGAAAATGGCTTCAAGAAAAATTCAGTTCTGGTGTGTTTTACAGCTGAGCTGAAGGCTTGTGTAGAGGTGAACACTTAAAAGGTCTTTGGTGAAAGCTTTCTCTGAGGATATTGGAAACTGTGGTGTAGTTTCTGCTTTTGCCTGAATCCAGACATGCCTTTCTAGATTAGATATTAATCATGGTGTCATAAACATTTCTAAAATATTGCTATGTGTTCACCCCCTCTTTAAATCATCTCTGTCTCAAGACAACATTTTTCCAAAGTCAGTAATACTAAGACTAGGAAAGAATCAACAAACCCAGCCTGACTGACGAGTTCTATTTCTGGGACTTCACTAATAATTCTGTGGTAGATACACCTTCTTCCTTTTAAGTTATGATATATTTTAGAAAAAACATTCATGGTACAGAAAACAAAAAAGGAGAAACTAACTGAAGGAACAGGAGCTTGGAATCCTCGCCACCTCACCAGCTCTCTTAGCAACTAAGGTTTTTTTTCCCCCAGTGTTTTTGTTTTCCTCCCACCAAATAATTTTCAGATCGTTTTTGAAGTAAGGAAAAGCTTGAAAATAATATTGATGGGCAGCCTGGCAGTAAAACAATACTATCAACTTATATAGTTGAAGCAATGTTAGAATAATCAGAATTGTAGTGAAATTCTCCATAGTCAGTGTTAGAATTTTGACAACTGAAATGAGGGGATAAGTGTTGCTAGTTCCTTGAAACAGAAAAGATTCATCTTGGCAATGTTTTTAATTGCATTTGAGAGTACAGATCTCAAGTGGAAGGAGATATCTTCCCTCACACCTGGATTAGACAATTGACCTTAAGAAAGGGGTGGAAATACTCTTATTCTTAGATGTTTGCAGATGATTAATTCAAGCAATTGCTTCTCTGCCCTGCCTTTGTCCCATTCCTCGCTCTCATCCTACTGCTCACACATTACAAGTCCACTTCAGCTTGCAAGTCTACTTTCATGGCGTCTTTGTGGATTCTAGGCAACTTAACCTCTGCTCTGCATTGTGGACACCTAGAAGTTGCTTTGATATCCATGCTCTTCCCCAACTTCCTAACTGGATTTTTATCTCACTTTGCTTTCTTGCTATTTCAGATACCCAGTATTTATTCAATCACTGATTAATTAAAAATGCATCAATTATGATTTTCACAAGGAAAGCTCCTACTTTTAGGAGAAATTTGAGGGTTCTCTTGGTATGTGTGAACCACACTGACTACTGCTATAGAAAGCCATTAGCTGCCTCTAAATCTAACATTTATGGGAAACACTTCATTTCCTTTGCCAAAGAGATTTTGGTAATTGAAAATTTTCAGAGAATTTCTGGTTTTGGAAAAATTGGTTATGTTAAAATGCTTTTGGGTTGATTCATTTTTGTGGACTGAGGAAGAAAACCAGTGAATTTTAGAAGTGAAACACCCAGTTAGCATGTTTTGCTAAGGGCAAAACAGGTGAATGAAGACAAAATGATAACATTAGTAATAAGAGGTCTCTTCAAAGCAGATAAATAGCTTCCAGAATTATTTTAAATTGCACTATCTAATGTAGACTGTTACACTTCTTTAAAAATAATTACTTCCGTTAGCTTCTGAGGAACTAACAAAAAGTTATTCAGAAAAGATGAGGAAAAATTCCAGCAGCAACTCAGTACAGACATGCTTCTCAAGCTCTCATTTACTTCAGTAGATAACCTGAAGGGGAGAAGTTGGTATACCCAAGTACTCAGATTATTTATTTTTAAGAGGATTATTCAAGTAAAGTGTATTCAAACAACATTGTGAAAAAAGTTAAATACAGAGAGAAATAAAACGTACAAGCCAGAAAAAATCATGGCTATAAAAGCACTGGATGTTCTGCATATTAAAGACAACCATAATGAATTAATTATTTGACAAGTTCCTCAGAAGTCATTTTAACATGTAGAAGATGACAGCAAGGAAGAGAAGAGTAATAAGAGAGAATTATTAAAATGATACTGGATGAAGATAAGAGTTGTCCAGGGAAAATGGTTTTGCATTAATTCCTTTGTAAATTGCTTTAAACTCTTGTTTCCCCTACAGTTTCATCCTAGCTCTTAAGGTCATTTTAAGGACTAACCTACACATTTTGAAAGGGACAGAGGAGAACACAAGAAAGGAAAGAAGATGAAAGACAACCATTGAGGGGAAAATAATAGCACCCTTTGTTTCCTGCAAACTAAACAAGTGACTCCATCTAAGCAGTATAAATACAAGCAATTGCTGTCATCTTTGGTATGTTCTGCTGCTGTCTTCTTGAAAAGTGTATAAATTAATAAAATAGCCAGGAGCACCTGAACTAGGTTATATTAGAATATTAAACTCGATTAAATGAACTATGTATGAAAATTACTTTGGGCCACAAAATGACTATAAGCTCTAAATTACACTCCAACAAACTTAAACCAACATTTACACTGAAGGAAGAAGTGAAAATGTACATGAAAATATCAGCTGGAAACACACACAGAATGACATTAATTATAAACTATAAAACCTAAAACCTATACCAAGAGAATAAATTTACTTGGTTTAGGGAACTTCTGTTAACTTTTGTGAAAATTCTTTCCCAGTTCTTGACTGATGTGAAATTCAATGGATTTGATATTTTCATATCTGGGCAGATTAGCAGTTCCTAATTTTCAGACTCTGCACTTGAATGAACTCCAAATGAAGCTTACTCCTTTTAATTGTAGATCAGTGAATAGCAGTAGAGGGCTGGACCAGTTCTGCCCCATCCTGACCTTTCTGCAGGGCAGATTAGGAAATCATAGCCTATTGCACAGTAATGTTTGTAAACTGAATCCTTATCGGGGGAAGAAGAAAGTGCAAGACTAGTCAGGAGAACAGCATAAGGACGTCAGGGAATAAATTTACATTTCAACCACACACCCACTGATAAGGCTGTAAAATCCATGCTGTGGGAGTGCCTCCTTTTCAGCTTTGGCACCGTATAAGGGATGTGGGGAACCCACATTCATCCACCACTATCAACCTCCTAGGGCTGCCAGAAATTCATTGTGATTTTCTTCTCCAGGGCAGCAGCTCTTCTCTTGCATTTATTCTCATGCCTGACAACAAACACACATCTTCTGGTAAATCTGTTCAAAGGATGTTGTTTTGCCAGCTTTTGTGAAAAGCAGTTGAGAAAGGTATGAGTTATTGAAAAAGTAATTACAGAATTGCTTCTAATTAGATTGCACCATTCTCGGGGGGAACACAAAGATGTTGTGATTTGACATTTTGGTCCCCCACACAGCCATGCAACCACATTTAGCAAAAACAAGTTTCGTCAGGGTGAGTAAAATGTATTTCAGGAAGAAAGTGCATTGCTGAGAGAAGTGTGTATTAAACGTCAGTAAAATCAGATTTTTAATTGGGAGATGGGACTAAGCTGACTTTTAATCACCATAAAAAGAAACTTATTATTTAATTTTAAAATGAGTGTTGAAATAGTAAGGGTTTATTTTCTAAAGAAAAGATTTTTATGAAAAAAGGCTAAATTTTTTAGTTTTCAGTTATTGTTGAAATACTGTTCCTTTCATGATTTCAACACTTTTACTATTCCCTAATTAATTTGTGTGGTTTGTAATGTTTTTAATATGAAATATGGTGCTGGTAATTTTATTTTTGATCCCTTTTTGTTATATTCAACAAAGGAGGTAGACATTTTCAATGATCAATCAGTGCCAATTTGTAGAATTATTTTGGCTGATTCTGCAACCTGAATTTCATCCAGAAATTATCCCACAGAAAACAGAACTAGAATGTAACCATTTCTAAAGTGTCTGCCTCTTTTAAAACAGAATTGCTTCCATTGAATTGGAGAAAACAATGCTATCAATTAAAACGCAAAGTCAATTTCCCTACCATTAACTGGCTTGACTAAAATACCCTACCTAAATACCCCACCTAAAAATACCCTTTTCTTTGGAAAAGACTGTATATCAAGTATTTAAGGAATTATCTGACATAGATACACATTTTACAATGTAATTCTGTAATTTTCAAGATTTAGACTTTTTCTCCTTCCATGCATCTTTAAAGACTTGCCGAGATACTTGAGCTGATGCCTTCAGTGGCAACAGCAACTGGCTCGTCAATCATAGGTAAGTTGAGTCAAGGACAGGACAAGGCTGCCCTTGTCCTGTTTTTCTGTGACTCTGTATCAGTATTTGTAACAGCTCTATTAATTAACAGGAGGTAGAATGCACTCAGCAGTACCATAATGGTTGGTCTCAGTCTGGGAAAGTACTGCTGTACTAGACAGACATCTGCTCCAAGCTGTTTAGGAATCAGAAGAAACAGACTAGGAAAATAAGTAAATGGAAATAGAAATCTCATTTCTAAAATAGGATCTTTCAAAAAATAAGTTTCAAATCAAGATAACTCATCTGTTAGTTCTGTTTCATTGCTAATGTAAAAATCATAGGGCAACTCCTGGCTCTAGATGGTTGATGGGAGATGATGCAGAAAACTCTGCAAAAGCATTCTTGACCTTAACCCAACAAATGAGGAAATTCTTGATTTCCATGGAACCATAATTTTAACTTTGACATTTCCCATAGGGGTTTCAAACTGGCTAATTTCAAAGTGTTTCCTTTTTTCTCCCTCTTTCTTTCATGATATGTTATACTTAAAATAGAGAAAGAATTCTCTGGCAAACAAAGATGTGAAAAAAGATTGTTGCTGGTGATCAATGCAAGCACGTGCAAGCATGATGTCCATGCAAGCACGTCAGAAACATACCAACCAGCTTTGTGAATTCACCATTCAAACCTACCCCCTTAACTATGTGCTCATTGGCTTTGTTAAAAGTCTTTTAACTACAGTTCAAAGTTTTAACTACAGTTGATAGCTGAGGTGGATGAACACAGCCAACATCTACTAAGCATCAGGATCTTAAACTCTATGAACACAAAATAACAATGAGGAATGAAAAATCCAGCGACTCCAAACCAAAACCCAACAAACCAAACATCAAATGACCTACAGTTCCACAGAGCATACAGAAATTGGAGACATATCACACAAGACAAGCTTTTGCCCTTTAGTTTCTGTAATTTTCAAAAACAATTTTTTATGACAGAGTTTAGAAGAATGTGTTTTTTATTTAAACACACCAAAAGCTATTAGAGAATTACCATTTGTCTTGAATTACCAAATTGTCTTTAATGTCACTGGAACAAACTTGTGAATAGACTTTTTCTATTAGCTTTTGACCAGAATAATGGAACGGATGTAGTCTTGAACTATGAAGTGTTTTTTTCAGTGAATAGAGCCAAACCCCTTGTTTTTGGAATTGTTTAAAAGAGCAATATATGGGGGGAAATGTGGATGATACTGGCTAATTAATAGTTTCTAACCAATTGTGCATGGATGCCATTAACTTATAATTGCATTTTTACCAGTTATTGAAGCCTGATATTTATGAAAATGAAAGCATCTACTTACAGCTTAGGTATTTTCTTTTTTTATTACCAGCTTTATTAAGTAAATAATAACATATTTTCGTGCATTCATTAAGATATGCCTTCATTTAAGATGAGACAAATAGGGGTCTCAAGACAATATTTGATGAGATATCTGTTAAAAGACTGAAGTTAAACAATGAAAGTGAGCCTGGTGGTGTGATGGTTGCAGCCTCAGAAGCCTCACTTGTTCTCTGAAGAAGGAATAGAAAAGCCCCAGGAAGAAAATAAATTGAGCTACGGGTTTCATTGTTAAAAACAAAACTGAGAAATTGAAGGATCTCATGTGGGAACACAGAGAAGCTTTCCAAATAAGGAAGTAGCTTAAGAAGAAAATGACTTCTTATGAATATTTTATTATTCTGTCCATGCCATTTTATTTTCTTCTGAGATAAAGACTGATATACATTACAAAAGTCTGTTTATATTTACTTTAACTATCAGATAATACTGATGGAGAAAATCTCATTTGCTATTTGGAAATCTGAGAAATAGCATGTTTGTAGGATGACACTGCAAACACTATATTTAAGGGGTCCCACTATATGTTGGTCTTCTCTCCCAGTCTTTCCAGATTCACCTTTGTTAAAATCCAAGAAGGTAGTACTCTAGGAAAGCCACTTCTTTGACTGTAAGCAGGACTATGTTCACCTTCTTTAAAAAAAGTGATGAAACTAACTTTATGGGAATCATGTACTGTATCTGTAGTAGGAAATAAGGCCAGCAGACATGGAACAATATGTTTTTGCACTATTAAACTCATTTAATCTGCTGCTTGGAAAGATCTTTGGCATGTGCTAGCTCCCAGATCGTGTCTGGGAACTGCTTGGAAAAATACAAATTGGAACAGTTGTTAACCTTACAAGGGACTGTTCTATTAATTTAACAATAAATTAAGTAAGTGTGTCTCAAATTCTGAGTGTTCTCAGAAACTAGCAGTGGCTAGTTTACTCATATAGGCATTGCCAGAACTTGAATAGAATAATGATTCCAAATTATTGCTGTTGCAGAAAGTAAATAGGAGCAAGACAGTAATTTATATACAGGTGTTGATACACTCCCAACCTAAACTCCTAAAGACAGATATGAAATACAAAATTTTCTACTCTTGACATGAGAAAAATTCTTGAAGAGATGTCTTATGACAAATATATTTCTATGCTGGATGTGCTATAGGGTGGTGTGGCAGATATCTTAGAAGATGAGAATACAAAATTTAACATCCCTGTAGGAAGTTACCTTTTGTGCACACTGTCAGATGAGATAGAGCCAAGAGACAAGATGTCATGTTGAAAAACATAGATTTCTGATAGGATGAAGGATCTTAAGGTGTACCTACTTACTTTTCAATGTGTGGGAAAAGGACAGAAGGACACCACTAGCAGACCTAACAAATTTTGGAAACAAAGCTGAAATTTCATTTCCAAACAATGAATGTAAAATGTATGCGAAAGAAAGAAAAAAAGCACAATGTTTAGATGATCACTTTAGTCATGACTAGTACTCTGCTAAGCTGCTGTGGAAAGTTCCTCCTATAAAGGAGATTCACAGTCAAAGGTCTCCTCTACATGTACACTGCATGCCTACTGGCTGCCTCCAGGCTTCTCCATTCATGCCTGCACAGTACCACTCACTGTCCAGGGCTCTTCTGTGACAAAGCCACCCTGCTTTGGCTCTGCCTGGCCTCTCTGCACTAGTCCTACCCCATGATGTCACCTGAGATGTGACATGTGTCCTCCTTTCTTTGATTCTTCAATTTCCTTTCTTGCCTCCCCACATGGTATTGGCCATGACGAGAGACCAGTAATGCACTAATTACTTTTGCTCCCAGAGGATGCAAAGATAGCATTACATTTCATTAAGGTTATTTTTATTCCTATGTCATTAACATACTTTTTTATTTTTTTCAACTTTCATAAAGGTGATATAAAGGCTATTTTTAATTAATTGTGTATGGTATTACCACTGTTGTAATTCTAACTTTTATGTTAGAAATGTTTTGATGAAAGTTGCTGCTACAGGGTTAAACTTTCACCACTGGAAGGGAAAATACAAAAGATTTGGTATCCTTCAAGTACACATTTTTATAATGTGAAGTGGAAACCTGTTTTCAAATTTACTGTAAATCTATACAGACATGAAAGTAGTTATTCCGCTTTGCTTAATGGCCTCTGGCTTCTTAGGTGACACTATTTCCTAGCACTTAGACTACATAGGATTGTAAAATTGAAAGGTGCAGCTCTTGTTATGTAAAGCTTTATCTTTTGTAACACTGAAGTGTTTCTGGAAAGTTAATAATGGCTCACAAATCAATGCTAAACGCACAGTCTAGGCTTCTCCCTTTTCACAGTTTGTAAAGATTTGCAGGCTGTAATTAAACCCTGCACTTTCTTTTAGTCTCCCAGTAGAGCACCTTGTCATTCACTGTACAGTTTTGACACAATTACCATTTCTGCTGGCCTGCCAATATCACCCTGTCCCTCAGGAAATGGTCTATGTACAAAGGCATAAGCTTCAAAGTACAAACTAGATCTGGAAACATCACCACAACCACTGCTCAATATTACTCCAGAGTCCCACAGAATACTAATACTGGTTCAGTAGCATAATGAATAATTAAACACAACTGGCATTGTTTTAAACATTTTCCCAATGTCTTCAAATCATAACAGAAAGGCAACTATTTTAGAAGCATGGATCTTTGAAGAACCTGTTTGATGACTGTTAATTGAAAATTGCATACTAAAAATATGAATCAGAAAAGTCTCCCAGGTTTACAGGATAGAATTAATCTGCATAAATTGTTAGACTTTATAAGTATTTTAGTTTCTTCTAGTAACATTCTTGTATTTTAGCTCGTTGCTTAGCAACACTACTTTTGGATATGCAAGTAATGTGTATCTTTGCAGATTAATCTCTGAAACTTGTTGCTGAATCCTTTCTAGATAGCCCTTTTCATGATGCTGCAATACAGAACAATATAATAGCCATCTCTATAGCATTTTAAAATGATGAGTAGAATGAAAAAACTCCAACAATGAAAACACATTTTATAAATCAGCTCTGGGACATCATTATCTGTATGTCAGAATACATGAAAATTTAGAACCACAGAACTGTGAAACTAGTTTAAGGGTCATCGATTAAGACTTCCCAATGTGCTGAATAGTTGGTGCATTTTCTTAGATAAATTAAAAAATGAAATTTTTGCCTGTAGCTGTTGATGGAAAATGTGACCAAAACTTCTCCAAAATTTCCAATTGCATTATCACTGGCAAAAATACATGACTACGGATTTTTTTAAGTATTGTACCGTAGAAGAACATTTTAAAGCTATCCAGGATTTTGTTTCATTTGCATTCTTGCTGGTGGAACAACACCCATGAAACAAAATAAAAGTTAAGGTAAAATAAATGATGCCCTGGAAAGTGGTAATTTCAAAAAAGAAATTGAAAGGAAATATAGCCAAAGAAATAATTTGGAAAAAGTCTATTTATTTTGATTTACCTTTCTAAATTTTCATGTGCATAGTCATGTAATTAATTCTATGCTGTATTTTAGAGTGCTACAACAAAGATTTTCGTGTTATATCCTATTACCTACAGAAAAAATGTTTGCCTTAGAAATAAAATGTATTCAAGCGAACAATATAATATTTTTCAGATCAAAATTCAGTTTTCTGGGAAGCAGCTAGTACTATTCAATATCTTCAAAATGCAAATGTAAAAATTGTATGAGTAACACAATTGTTACATTATCAATTATGTTTTAATTTTCATTTATAATGCTGACAATGAAAATGTCCTTGTGATCTTTGTGATTCTCAGTTAAAAATCTTAGTTAATTTAGGCTTCACAACATAATTGTGAGTAGTTGCAATTCATAATTTCAAAGGAATCAGTGAAAATGAAGCACATCACTGGCATATTGTTAACACACATACCCTACCAATCCCGTCTTGTTTTACACTTTTGTGTTCTCTTCCCCACAATAATTAAACAAACACAAGTCATGCAAATTATGAAAAAAGTGCAAAGGATAAAATAACAAACAGATTTCATCACTGATAACCACATTTATATGTGCTTTAAGAAGCTTACAGCAAATGGTTTTATAGAACCATAGCGTAGAACAGGGTTAAGTTTTCTTTCCTTTAGATTAGTACAATTTTCAACACTCATAAGTGTTATAGTCCCTTTCTGTGACCACCTTTTTCCTTGAGATTTTAAGGTATCACTTGAAAAGATATTACTGTGCATTATATTAATTTATGTATAACTTACAGCACAGATTTGGAGATATTTAAATTATGTTTTTTTGGTCTTGAAGTCAGTTTGGGTCTGATAAAGGTTTTAAAAGAAACAAGGGAATTAGATCTGTATAAGACTACTAAAATATTGACTCAACAGATGAGGAACATCAGTGCTATTTATTTTGAAATATTTCAATGTGGTTTTCTGAACATTCCTTTTACAAAATTATTTTTTATTATATTAACTGCTCTATTTTGCTTATTTCTTACGCCTTTTGCTACATAATTAAGAAAATCTTGAACATTTTATTGGCAGTTGTATGCTACTTTTGATATTCTGTGCAAACAAACCGTTCACTTTTGAACATCCATACTTTGAACTAAACCTTTTGTGATAATGTTGATTATGTTAGTACCATGGGAGAAACAACTACAAAATGCCTTTGGAGGTTAGGGGAAAACACTTGTAGCCAAGAGACAGGGGATAGAGACTTTCTATTTCACATATACACTTGCCTATTTAATGCACCTTAATAAATGCCTCAAGGTCACAGAATCCTGCCTTTGAAAGCTGTAGTGTCAGCTTTCAACTCTTTCTACAAATAATAACATTAAATATAAAATAAAATTACAGTAAAGGTGAATGCAGAAAGTGAGGGATGGGACAAGGTAATGGGCTTCAAATTTGGTGATCCTATGTTTTAGCTACTATTTCAAACTATGTTTCAGACTGAATACCTTATGGGTGTCCATTAATCTACATCCTTCTGCCAAAGTAAAGAATAAAATTAGTATCTCCCAACTCTAATAGTGACATGCAGTCTCATACACTTATTGGTACCTCCTACTTTGTTGAAGTTAATCTAGCGTAAAATCCTGCCATTGACCTTTCACATCCTTGAAGAAATTAATAGCGCATTTAGGAGTCACTCGTTACAAACACTAAACTGTGTAAAGGCTTTTGGCCATATTCTAGAGAGCTATGGTAAGGCTGGGGTATTGCTTTGGCTATATGGAAATGGCCACATAGGACGGGTGCAGACGATGACGAAGATTTGGAAATGAAGTGAAGGAAACAAGAATAGGAGGTAGGGAGGCAGATAAGTAGAGACAGGCAAAGCTTAGAAGGCGATGAAATGCACAGGTGGTGTTAGGACATATAAGAAATGTCAAAGACATACCTGACAGTTTCCTTCAATCTAAGAGTTTTATTCTAATAAAAGACAATTTTCTCATGTATTTCTAAACACAGAAGAATTTCTGATGAGAAGCATTTCCACGTAAGGATACACAAGAGTTGGTTTTTTTTTTCATTTAATTCCAATGCATATAGCCCATTTTTCCTTGTCTGTTCTGGAGTGCAGACATGTTCTCTCTACATGAAAAGAGCAAGAGCAACATAGAAGATTTTGCATTAAATTCACATGAGATGAGGCAGAAGCTGGCCATATGCTTCTAAAGTAGTATATTTGAGGCATCACATAAATTGTTTCCTTGTTGAAAAATATGCATAACGCTCCAAATTAAAATTTAAACTTCTTTTCACAGGGAGAAATAAAAAGAATACTACTACTAGGAATTGAATTCTTATATTAATAAATAAATATATATATATATGCATGTATATATGTGTGTTCATATAAATAAATAAATAAATATGCATATATATATATTATATATATATATGCTCGTGTGTGTTTATATATATATATATATATGTATATATATACGTAAACAATATTCTAGGGATGTTTTCTATCCTTTAATGTTATTTTTCCTGTCTTCCTTTTGGGACAACTGGTGTAAACTCCACTTTGAAAGGTACAGTGTACATGTAGGAATTCAAATTGTGTCTTTTTTGCAGATCTTCAAAATTATAATACAGAAAATAAGCACAAGAAGAATAAAAAATGATTGAGAATAAAAAAAGATTGAGAGATTTATCAAAAATGATATTGATAAATATTGATAGTCTGAGTATTTGGGTAGAAAGTAATTAAAATGATCAGCTAAAGCGCAAAATATAATGCTGTCCCTGTTTTCTCAAAGAACCATGTAGCACAGTCAGGATGTTCATATTTTAGTCTCCTGTTCAAATTAAGAAGATAGTCTCAAAACCAGGAAATACCACTACCTACTGGTCAACTTATATCATTTTTATAAGATGCATACAAAAGAGTCAGCCAGACAGCAAATCTCATTTTGTTATTTCTTGGGTCAGATGAGTTTCAAAGACCTAGAGTTTAAACAGAAAAACACTTCAGTCCATTAACATGCACTCAGTTAAATAACTGAGTCTTTCAATCAACCCTGTTCAGCTAGGATTGAAAATAAACATATTGTGAGAAGCAGGAGACCTTGGCTCTGTGTAAGCACTGCTCAGAAATAACAAAACCATTTTGTATTATAAACACTATTTTCAGCACAAATCCAAAACACCATCCCAGCTACTATAAAGAAAATTAACTCTATACCAGCCAAAACCAGCACACAGTTGAAGATCAGTATTAACTGAACTTAAACAACAAAATTATAAACAGGCATAAAGTGAGGAGCAGACATTAAAATACTTAATTTCCTATCTATCTCATGGAAACAAAACAAAACAACACAACAATCATTGAAAAGAAAAATAATAAACAGTTTCTTTATAAAATAAAGGAAAATTTTATATGTTCCTGCTCTTTCTCAAGAAGTAAAAATGCTTTCGATATCAAAGTTCTCCAGCAATTAAGTAGCAGACTTGAAACAATTTAAACACTTGTTTCAACAAACATATTATTATGATACTCCTGAAATCTTTTTGCTCCCTTTTAATTATTTAAATGAAATGTTTCATCATTATGTATCTATATCTATATCTATCTATATAGGTGACCATGTGGTATATAGGTGTTCTGGAAAAGTGATAACTACTTTTATTTATTTATTTATTTATTTCAGAAGCGCTCCAAATTGTCATCATTGTTCAAGAAGACAGCAGATTCAGAAAGATTGTGGCACCTGTTGGGGTGTGCATGGTGGCAGTTTTTCCCAGGCAGAAATCACAGCTCTGTGTCTGTGTGAATTTATTTAATAAAGTGCATATAAAAGCAAAAACTATTACTTTAGGGTATTCATTCTTTTCTTATATATAAATTGAATAGCTTTTCAAGGGCCCCACTACCATTCCTTTAGTGCGGAATAAGAAGAGCAGCAAGTCCTGACTTCACTAAATCTAATTTTTCAGGCATTAACAAAACATTGCAATATCTACAACTCTGTTAAAAAATAATCATCGTTTAATAGCTGCACACGGGTGTTATTAGCCCTAGGTTGCAATCTCTCTACAACAGTTTCTGTTGTAGCAATTGTAAAAAGCATGTGATCCTCACAAAATTACTGACTGGTTTTATTTATCTTTTTTATTTTTTTCAAGGTTTTGATATTCAGGATGACATACCTTATCAAATGTGTGGCTACCTCTACATTCTTACAGCATAAAATACTCAAACGTGGTGTGTGTATATTTTTATAATACTTTGAAATATTTGTATTCAAGAATACCCCCAAAAAACAGGAAAGGAAAAAAACCACACAAGATAAAAGGAGTCTTTTACATCATCTGTGACCTTGAAAATTACCCTGAAAATATCATGATTTATAGGTTTCTCCTGTTTATATTATCATTATTCTAACCTCAATACATCTTTCAAAACTGAATAGGATTCAAGTGGAGGGCCTACTCATCCTTAGTATGGAGAAGAATATTTTTCTTGCCACCTAAGCTGGAATGATAAATTGAACCAGAAACTGATATAACATATGAATAATAAATATGGCACAACAAGGACTGCATTTCAAAAGAGATGAAACCTAAACTCCAGGATCAGATAAAATTGTAAATATTATTGTAATAAAGATGCTCTCTCCTGAGATCTACTGGGTTTCGCATTAAATGTTTCACCTTGCATATAAATATACACAAGGCTGTAAAAAATGTTTATTTTTCTGTTTTACAAGTTTGGCCTTTATCTCAGATGACAATAACTCAAATCCTCATAGGGGAAATGGAGAGAATGATAGCACAGCAGTGTGATAGCAGATCTTCAGAGCACTGTCTTAATAAGGCATCACAAACAGTACACTCAGAATTTTTTTAAACAAAGAACAATCCAGAATCTTTCCTTTTTTAAAAAATATGCCAGCAATTATGCCAAAAATGTACCACACCTCTAACCTTCCCTTTACCAAAACCTTGCCACACAGAGCAATACCAGCTGTGAATCCATAAAAAAATGCAGTCTTAATATTGATGAGCTTGCAATAGCTTTGCATGTTTCTAGAACATCCCTACAGTATTTTCCAAATGTAAGTAGAAAAACAGATGAGAGAAATTTAGGAATCAGGCCCCAGTAAAACTGTCTGGAGGGATCATATTCCAGGTAGAGATAATAAATGCAATACCTTAGCACAGACACAATATAGGGAAGAGTTCTAACATTTTCCTTATTTTGTGAATATATATATATATATAGGTGGAACACTTAATTTTGCATAGGTACAGCTCATGTTCCACTTTTCTAAGTCAAGACAATCAAAACAGCCATATGTTCAGTCACAACAAAGTAGTAAAGGAATGATAAGAGGTAAACAGAGTTATTAACTTGTCAGTGATTTGATTGATCACCCACTGTAAGAAGCTTAAACTCAAATGGTATTCCATAAAGATAATCAATTGTGTAATGGCCAGGAACAAATGTTGATGAACTATTAAGATGCATATATCATATATGCTTAAGGAATAAATGATGAGTGAAAAATTTCTCAGCCTAATTTCAGTACACATAGTCCAAGCTGTATGCACGTATCATGGTGTAACCCCAGGCAGCTGCTCACTCACTCCCCTGACACTGGAATCAGGGAGAGAGTTGGAAGGGTAAAAGCTAGAAAATTCAAGGGTTGAAATAAAGACAGTTTAACGGGGAAGGCAAAAGCCACATACACATGCAACGCAAACAGGAATTAATTCACTGCCTCCCATGGGCTGGCAGGTATACAGCCACCTCGAGGAAAGCAGGGACCCACCACATGCAACAATGACTTGGGAAGTCAAATGCCATCACTTGAAAATGTCCACCCTCTTCCTCCTTCTTCATCCCACTTTATATACTGACAAAGATGTCATATGGTATGGAATACCCAGATTTTACAGATTTCACAGAATACGCCAAATTGGAAGGGACATACAAGAATCATCACATTCAACTCCTAAGTGAATGGCCCTTTGGACACCTGTCCCTGCTCTGTCTCCTCCCAGCCTCCCACATACCCCCAACCTTCCTTGCCAGCATGGTAGTACGAAGAGCAGAAAAGGCCTTGTCTCTATTGAAGCACTGCTCAGCAATAACAAACATATACCTGTGTTATCAACACTGTGTTCAGTACAAATCCAAACATCCATACCAACTACTGTGAAGAAAATTAACTCTACCTCAGCCAAAACCAGCACAGCAGGTCTCATAATTTATTCTGAAATAAGACAAGATTTGTGAACAACATCATCCTAATTTTGCTAGGATCTGCTCACAGTGGTGAGATTGCTTCATCTTTTGAACTATGGCCTTCTGTTAAAATAGTTGTAGTTCTCAAAACGTTAGAAGTAAATGATCTAAACGATGCTTCTGATGAACTTGTGCCTGAGTGCTTTTTTTGAGCCCCCAGTATTAACGTCTTTGCAATTGTATTTACAGGAGACCAAACTTAGAAGCAGAAGACAGAGGCCAGGTGATGTACATACCCCTTTGAGGGATAACACTGGAGTGAGATTCCTCAGTTCAAACAAGAGAGTCCTGTCATGGGAGATTAGACTGTGAGACCCTTCTCAAATGTAAAATCTCTATTTTCTATGTTTTCCTATGAAAATTAGAATACTCTTTTCCCTTCATGTGTAACTGGCTTACTGTGCACCAAGGAACATAACAGTCATGGCATGATTTGGTGTACAGGCAAGAGGAAATGTCTTGTATACCCCTGTGTGAGATACTGGATCTGAATATAGCCCGACCACACTGTGACCCCTGAAGCTTATAACTGGCCAGAGAACACCTCACTCTGGCCTGGAAGGACTCTGGATATCCTGCTTGGGAGGGAAACTAAACTGTATAAATACATGAGACTCCATGTGAGCTCTCTCTCCTTCTCTCCTCTCCTGCAGCATGAACCATCTGAACCGTCAGATTTTGTTGGTAACCATTTTTCCTTTCTTCTCTCTCCTTCACTCTTTCTCTGTTTCTTTATCCTTTTAATCTGTTTTCTTCTTTTGCTGTTCTCCTTCTCTTGTGGGTAACTTAAAACCAATGAATTGTACTTTACTAAAACTGGTATATGGATTGTTTTTAGTGAGTGTTTTCTGTGGAATGGGTTTTTTGTGCTGAGTGTTTTTAGTGAAATATTTTTTCTTGGTTGTATTTTACTCCTGTAAAACCTTTTACCAAAATATCTTATTTTTCTCACTAAATTAAAGGAATTTCTCTTAGAGAAGAGTGTATGACTCTCTCTCTGGATGCTAATTTGAGGTTATAATGAACCAAAAGGCGTTTAATAAAATGTAACTACCCTGCGTAGTTTATAGCTTAAATCTGGAGTGTAACACTCCGCTGAACATGAAGGAGTCAGTGGAGTGCAGGTACATGTCACTGACCTATTTAACTAAAGAAGACTCTGTGTCTGCTTTGATACTGCAATGAACAGGAATAGCAAAGTAATTTATTCTTGAAAAAGTTGTTCTTAAGCAATGGCTACATGATCTGCTAGAAATAGACAGTAGAGGTTCATAAATCCATATCTTGCAGGTAAACCAATTAATTAACATTTATCAAGGTTTTGATGATATCAAGGTGTTGAGGAATAAATTTATTGTAGGTAGCTGTGTGCAACTGCAGTGCAAACTCTGCTGCTGGGAGCCTGAGGCAAGAGGTCCTGAACTGGTGCTGACTCTTTGCGCAACAAAGGGCACAGAGACCTGTGGCATCAGTCAGCTGACTGGACACTCAGAGACACAGCAGGACACAAGGACTCAGCAGGAAGACCCCAGACTACTCTTAGCACATAGACTATAAGGGTATAAAAGCCAAGGGTGTCTTTTGTTGAGGGTCCCTCCTTGGAGGCACCAGCTTGAGCTGTTGCTGCACCATGATTAAATTATTTTAAGGATCCAGAGATCTGAGACTCCATTATGGGAAGCTGAGGGTTGAGCCACTAGGGAAACCTTGTCCAGTTGTGTGGGTGTAGTGAGTGCAGGGAGTCAAGTGGGGCACCTGTCAGTTCACTAGAGCCACCCAAAAAGGGGCTTTGGTCCCAATGCTGAAGGTCTCAGTTGGTGTGAGTGTGATTGCCAGTGTCTCCTGAATGGTCACACAGGGAAGTTTCCTTAACAGTTGAATAAATAGCATCAGGACAACAAGTGTATTTAGCATTGAAGGTCAACCATGTTCTTATATTAATATTAAAGAATACAAGGAGGAGAGGCCACCCTACAAAGATTGTTGATATCTTGAGTATTTGTGAGTCTAAATATTTACTAATAGAGAAAAAATATAAGCATTCTAAAACTATAAAATGCTGTGAAATTCTATTATATGATATTTTTGAAGGTGCAAATAATTTCTGTCAATAATTTACAGTCTGATCATTTCTTACTTATATTTGCTTTGTCTAATGGCTTGCAATGGAACTGTCTGCACAGAAAGATGAATTTATGCTTGGAGCAAAACTTCTTGACAAATTCATTTGGGGAGACACTGCTAGAACCAGTCATTGAATAAGAAGGTTTTTGCAGAAAGAAAAAGGTTTACAATAGTCACTGAAGTCATATATCTAAAGAGATTAATTAAAATCCTCTACTGGAAAATTTATGCTATGATGCTAGCATAATATCTGACCTTTGTCTTGGACTCTATTAGACTACTGAGAAAAATATCTATCATCATGTTTTCTCCTTGCTGTTTTCCCAGGGAAGAATGCAAACAAATGTTTATTAAACATGTCAAAAATATGTACATTTGGCAAAGAGTTCATTTTCATGATAAGTCTAAACAAGTAGTTCAAGAATATTAAGATTTTACAATCAGTAGTTATATAAACACTATACTCAGTCTTTATGCTTTATTGCAAAGCGCAGTTATTTTTTAGAAATGAATAATAGAAAAGAGGTAATTTACAAACAGTAGAATGCAGATGTGCTCCTCTGATCCACTGTTTAACAAATAAACCAGGTGATGTCATATTTCACAGTTTGAAAGAATCCAACACATTATTGTTCCCAATTACATGAAAACAGTAAAGGAGTAAAAAACCCATGAAGTTTGTTTTTGTGCGTGGCCATGTGTGTATGTGTGTGTGTGTGTGTGTGTGTGTGTGTGTGAGACTACTCTTTCAAGTAGCATTACTCCAGGAGCTAATGCTTCAGATGAGAATTAATGAAGGCTGAATCTCTGTGATCATTGGATTTTCCAGACTCCAAGATGCTGAAAGTTTGTTCATTATCTTTTCACAATACTGAGATATTCACTTGAACCATTTGGTGCATATCCCAGAGAAATAAACTCTTTTCTGTACCAGTCATATTAATAAGATAAATCTAAGTAAAGCAGCCATTTAACCAGCCATCTATTTTCACAGAATGTGTAGATAGTTCATATCCTTGAAACCTCTGCTCTTCTGCTGGATTTTTTAAAGAAAACAATCTTTCAAAATTATTCAGGAAGGGTATACAGGTGGGCATTGATGCACCCACACAGGAAACCAGGCTAATTACACCTAAAGTGACACTTTTGAATTCTGAACAGTTTTCAAAAAACGTTCATGAAAAACCCATGAAAGAGGGATGAATTAAAATTTGTATTTCAGGTAAATTGCCAGCAGGAAAAAGACTTTGCTAGCTATTGCTCAGGAAGCACCCATATCTCAGTTTTGTAGAATTGGTTCAATGGCAAAGGATGTTCAATTGTAGCACTGATGGTTTTTTTTCCAGACCATCCAGCTCTACCTGCTACACAGCTGATGATGTGTGACTGAGTATAGTTCTGCCACAATGACTTAAAGGCTTACTCTGGCTTACTGACCTTATCACTGTACAAAGAGAAGTGAACGCTGTGTCCACAAAATAGTTCTTATGTCAATGAAGGGAAAGTTTTACTGTTGAGTACAGCACTTTTCCCTATCTCCCAGTACTTGTGAGGTTAAAGAAAGATCCTGAGCTGTTGCTCAATACTGTCACTATTCTGGTCAGGTCTGAATTCAGCCTTGATTAAAGCAGACTGTTCTTGAGGCAAGGATCTTTTGCTGTTCTCTCCATTATTCTGAAACACTGCACAGGAAAGCTTAGCAGAAAACTGATAGCCTGCCTTTGAAAGGCAGTCTTTGGTGATGTTCTTCAGCTGGTATAGTATTTCATTAAAGTTGACAAAGATCTATTCGATCATCAGGTCAACCTGTCTGAATCAGCAGTATATTTCTCTGAAATAAAACTTTATCTTCTTCTGAAGCTTTAGCTTCAGTTTAATAGTACCACTCCAAGAGCAGAATCACTAGGAAACCTTGTCTAATGAGTCCATTAATATTCCCAATGGAAGGAATCTATCTAGTTAAAAGAGCAACAGATCTTTTTTTATTCTGGTTAATGAGCTGAGGGGTCCAGTTAAACAGCTATTAATTATCTATAATTTAAATTCATCTGCACAGAAAGATGAGTAGTAGCTACAGAGAAGTTGATGTGCTTGTCAACTTGTCAATGTAACCTACAAGATGGTCCACACTCACAGGGAAATATAAAAGCACTTCATGCATTTTTTCTCCCAACACGGACACCATCCCATGATCAAAGACTTTGCTCTGAGTTGAGTGCTCCCTAGCCAGAAAAATTGTGACTTCAGCTGATAGCCAGGCATAGCTATCTGCTTTGTGGTATCTTCTGGTTTTCATAGTGTAACACAAGCTTTCAAAATGTATTTAACGCTGCAAAAAATACTGGAAAAGAGTTTTCATTGCTCTTTTCTTTCTGATGGTTTTATGTTTCCCTCTTTTAATCTCTTCCTC
Source organism: Lophotriccus pileatus (assembly GCA_035583135.1). Classification (NCBI taxonomy): domain Eukaryota; kingdom Metazoa; phylum Chordata; class Aves; order Passeriformes; family Tyrannidae; genus Lophotriccus; species Lophotriccus pileatus. The sequence continues at coordinate 22,570,708 of JAWWES010000041.1, read as the reverse complement.
TAATATTTTCAAAGAGTTTCTCCTTCTGGGCATTTAGGCTATTCCAGTGAAGGTAGTGATTCACTTCAAAATATGTGTTTTATAGACTAGATTCTCTTTAGGATATTAGTAGGTGTATTTACTTCCAAGTTATAAGTTCATTTCAGTGCTTCCAGTGTAATTATATAATTATATGTGAGTTATAGAGTAGATGGCACTGCTTACTGTGTTCTGATAGAGTACAAAAATTAGTTGAAAGAAAACTTTTAAGTCTCCAGAATCAATTAGATCTAGGATTCTTTCCTTTTTTTTTTTTTTTTTTTCTGGGTATCTGAATGACCTGATTAAAATGTGTTGTCCATAGTCATGTTCCTTACCCAAATATTTGCAAATATTGATTGCAAATATTTGTTGATCTGACATGTAACAGTCTGGTTAAAATAATGGATTCATCAGATATGTTCCTGCACTTGCAACACCCATTAACTAAACACTTAATCTTAAGGTTTGACCTTTTATTAGGTGCTAATGTTGCCATAGGAAGAAAAGTATTTGGAAGCTAATTCTACTCTTCAGTTCTAGCACTTTCATGCTGTATTTATATAGCAGATGCAGCCATAGGCCTTATGACCTTTACTGCAGAGGCTGGAGTTCTGTTCCAGTCTGATAAGCTGTGAGAATATGCCATTTTTCTGAAGTGGTTTTTAAACAAGTGGTAGTAGATTCTCAATCTGCAGAAAGGGAGAAAGAAACAAAGAGAAAACTGAGAGTGACAGCTGATTATGCTAATATTGACAGTTTAACTGAGATGATGAAGTAAAAGGGTTCCTATAATGTTATCTTAACTCTGAAAAAGCATCAGCTTTTGTTTCAACACTGTGTACACAAAGTGTGACCTGTGGCACATTAAAGAGAGGCTCATCTATTAATGACACTTCTATCATATACCTTGCATTTGATGTCTTTTACTCTCATTCTGTGTTTTGCCATTAACAGTTTAAAAAGAACCCACACATTCTCAAGATTAAACAAATAAATATGATTTAGAGAGAAGAAAACGGCTGTCAGAAAATTAGTGAAGCTGACTGACTTATTAAAACCCCAGGGCTCAGTATTTGGGCCAGTCCTGTTTAATATCTTTAATATCCTTATCATCTGGACAAGGTGCTGAGTGTGGCCTCAGTCAATCTACACATAACACCAAGTTGGGTGGAGTGTTGATCTGCTGGAGTGTATGAAGACTCTGCAAAGGGATCTGGACAGGCTGGATTGGTGGGTTGAGGCCAACAGTGTGAGGTTCAACAAGGTGAAGTGTCAGGTTCTGCCCTTGGGCCACAACAACCCTATGTAAAGAGACTGGCCAGGGGCAGAGTGGCTGAAGAGCTGCTCAGCATCAAAGGGCTTGATCAACAACCGTCTGAATATGAGTCAGCAGCGTGCCCATGTCCCAGTGCCCCCAGCGGCATCCTGGACTATATCAAAAATCCCATGGCCAGCAGGATTAGGGCAGCGATTGTCCCGCCTGTACTTGGTGAGGAGAATCACAGAATATTCTGAGTTGAAAGGGACGCACAAGGATCACTGAGTCCAACTCTCAAGTGAATGGCCTCTACAGGGATCAAACCCATAACTTGGCATTATTAGCACTGTGCTCTAACCAACTGAGCTGATGGCAGGGTCTGAGTTCACACTTCAAGTACTGTGTCCAGTTCTGGCCCACTCACTACAAGAAAGGTTCTGGAGTATGTCCAGAGAAGGACAACAAAGCTGGTGAAGGGTCTACACAGTAAGTCATATGAGGAGTGCATGAAGTAGCCTGGTGAAAAGGAGGCTCCAGGGAGACCTTACTGCTCTCTACAACTACCTGAAAGGCCAGGTGGGGGTCGGCTTCTTCTCCTTGGCAACTAGTGACAGGACAAGAGGAAATTACCTCAAGCTGTGCCAGGGGAGGTTCAGGTTGGACATCAGGAAGAATTTCTTCACCAAAAGGGTGTTCAGGCATTGGATCCGGCTGCCCAGGGAAATGCTGGAGTCACTGCCCCTGGAAGGATTCATGAAACAACTGAACATAGCACTTAGTGCAATGGTTTAGTTGATGTGATGGTGTTGAAAGGATGGACTCGATGATCTTGGAGGTCTTTTCCAACCTAAATAATTATATCATAGAATCAACCAGGTTGGAAAAAACCTCCAAGATCTTCAAGTCCAACCCTTCATCCAACACTGCCATGGTTACTAGACCATGGAACTCAGTGCCACATCCAGTCTCATCTTAAAAACCTTCAGGGATGGTGAATCCACCACCTCCCTGGGCAGCCCATTCCAATGTCT
>JAWWES010000041.1:22548267-22568298 GCA_035583135.1 Lophotriccus pileatus | reverse complement strand
TGCAGGGGGTTGTTGTGGCCAAAGTGCAGGACCCGGCACTTGGCCTTGTTGAACCTCATCCTGTTGGAATCAGACCAGCTCTCCAGCTTGTCCAGGTCCCTCTGCAGAGCCCTTTTGCCATGCTTCTCTGTGAGATGGTTCAAAATAAATATTGCTGCACAGGAGCAGAGCTGTGCTCCTTCTCTTCTTAATGAGGATACAGCCCAGGTCCTCAAGTTATTTAACCATGTAAGTCTCAGAAATGTTTTCTCTGAAGATGCTTGTGTGATACAAAGAATGTCCCTATGCCCATGTAATATCCCATTATATTTTCAATTCCAGAAGCAACTCAGGCTTCCATGAATAGCTGTTGTTTGCTGTTTCAGGTGCAAGGTGGCTGCTGAATTTCAATTGTGAGACACCTGTATTTCAGAATTGTGTGACTGCTTCACACAAGTCAGGAGAGCACTTTGGGATCCTCTTGGATTAAAAATATATAATGTACTGCATTAATAGTATATTTGTTGATCCATTTGCTTTATGGTACCAGTTGATCTATATTATGGCAAGCAAATGGAAAAGTTGACTTTGCCTTCAGAATGGGTACAACAGGGCAACCAGTCAAGCTTAAGCTTCCTCACGTTGTGTCAGTGATGAGAGGGCACTTTTTGGGATAAAATAGCAATTATGGCTTCAGGTTCCTTAAACAAGGAACTGTCCTCACAGAAGAGACTGTTAATGCATTTAGTCTGCATTCTTGTCACTTTGGAATTTATTTTGCATTGTATTATGACAATACTGTCATAGCACAAAGAACAATATTGGTCCCAAACCTACATTTAAATCTAGACTATTTCCACAGATGTCTAGAAGAATGAGGTTTTTAAGGGCATTTTTTTCAGTTTTATTAAAAATTTTAGGAAGATCCAAATAATTTCTACAAAAATCAAAACTGAGTTAAAATTGCTTCTGGGTACATGATGGACTACACAGGATTACAAAATTGATAAGCAGGCATGGGACAGGATTGTTGGAGCTAATGTTGAATGACTACATTTTTTAAACTAAGAAAATGGTGTTTATTAGTGGGTTTAGATATAATTTCTTTGCTCAATATCGTTGACACGTAATAAATCACTACCACCAGCGTAAGAACTACAAAATACAAATAGATTATAGGGAAAAAATAGGAGAACTGTTGGAGAAAAACTGAAAAGAGCTTGAAAAAACAAACTGCCTCATTCTGAACATTATTTGCAATTATTTGTTGTGATTTGACTCTGACAAGGGTCAGGAAATAATAGCTAAGTACTTAGAGGTTACTCATTTGTCATCTGTAATTCTTGACCTGAAACAATTTCTTGACTTAAAGAATTAGAATATTTGGGTCTCCGATGATGTCTCCTTTTTTTATACTTGTTTTTATACTCACCAAAATGAGATTTTCAAATAATAGTTGTATTTATACTAATATCAGCTGACCAAAGCCAAAACCTTCAGCAATATTGCTTCCAGAGAAATTACATTTTAGATTAAACTATAGGAAGGAAATATTTTGCAAAACTGCTATCAATTTCAAAGAAGCATGCCCAGTAAAGCTCTTTTGCTAGAATTCTTAAGATGAGTAACGTATAAAAGCCCTGAATTCAACATTCAGGTACCATCAATTATCTATTGTGCTGTTATCACCTCACAGGGATTCTTCACCAACCCTTCACTATCAAGTCATCCTAAAAAAATTCTTTATTTGAGTTGTGAAAATAAACCAACACGTTTACTTGTTGATATCTAGCAATGGCAAGATAACAGATTTGCAGTTTTGCAAACTCTTTTTACTGGTCTGTCCCTGTATCTGCTGACACAGGGACACAAGAAAATAATCCTGCTAGTTTACTAAATAGCAGTGGAAGGCAGTTCAGCTGGAGGAAAAAATAGGCATCATTTTAGATATAAGCATTTTGGAGACTTTATGATACCTGATCACTGTATTAAGATATTTAAATGAGTCCTGCATAATGCAAAATCGTCATAGAATGGTCTGGGTTGGAAGGAACCTTAAAGATCATCTGGTTCCAACCCCATTGCCATGGGCAGGATCAAATTTCACTAGACCAGGTTGCTCAGACCTCCATCCAATCTGGCCTTGAACACTTCCAGGGATGGGGCATCCACAGCTGGGTAAGCTGTTCCAGTGCCTCACCAATCCCACAGTAATAAATTTTGTCCTAATATCAAATCTAAACCTACTCCCTTTCCTTTTGAAACCATTCCCCCCTGTCCTGTCACTACATGCCCTAGTAAAATAATCTTTCTCCATCTTTCTTATAGGCTCCCTTCAGGCACTGGAAGGCCACAACTAGATCACCCTGAAGATCACTCTTTTCCAGAATGAACAATTCAGATTCTCTTACCTTTTCCTCACAGGAGAGGTGCTCCATCCCTCTAACCACCTTGGTGGCCCTCTTCAGTATTTGGTCTAATAGGTTGATGTCCTTGCTGCACTGAGGGCCCCAGAGCTGGATGCAGCACTCCAGGTCAGGGTCTCACTAGAGTAGAATAGAGGGGAGGAATGCCTGCCTGTAGCTGGGCTGTCAGTCAAGGCAGACCTGACAGGTAGCCCACCCACACCACACCCCTGCAGCCTCTGGTTGGCTATAGCCACCTCACTGGCCTGCAAGGCTCTGACTGGATATGCTGCCTGGGAGGGAAAAATGAACCTTATAAATACAGGAGACTCCATGTGAACTCTCTTCTGCCTCTCCAGCTGGCACCATGACAACCATCAGATCTTGGGGGTAACTGTTTTTTCTTTCTTCACTCTCCTTCTCTCTTTCTCTCTTTCTTTACCACTTTTAATCTGTTTTCTTCTTTTACTCTTTTCCTTCTCTTGTGAGTAACTTAAAACCAATGAATTGTGTGTTACTAAAGCTGGTATATTGATTGTTTATAGTGAGTGTTTCCTGTGGGATGGGTCTTTGTGCTGAATGTTTTAGTAAAATGCTTTTCTTCAGTCAAATGTTACCTGTTATATGTAAACCCTTTTGCCAAAATATCTTATTTTTCTCACTAAATTAAAGAATTTCTCTTAGAGAAGGGTGTGTGACTCTCTCTCTGGATGCTAATTCGAGGTTATAATAAACCAAAAGGCTTTTAAAAAGTCTTAAATATAATGTAACCACTGTGGGCAGCTTATAGTTTATAAACTAGAGTGTAGCAACACTACATGAAATTTGCTTCATTACAATATTTACTATACTTACTATATTTTCTAATTTTCAATCTGATTTTTACAGCCTCATGTTTTACTTCAAAAGAGTATTATATCAGTCCTTTCTTGCTGTAAGAAGAAAGAATAGTCCCCTGAAATAAAATTGTTTTTCCTTTGAACCACACTTTTTGTTTGGTATCATTGTTCAATCTCAGATCAAAAGCTTTTTTGTATCAATGAGAGAGTACCCAGTAAACACAGTTCTATTAATTTAGCAGTTTAACTATTTAAAATTTGGACTTCAGAGCAATTATTCATCTATTCTATTACATAACAATTATTATTTTCATTTTTTTCTGATCTCTTCAGTGTACTTATATGTGGAATCTAATATAAGAATATTCAAGAACTGTTTGGATTCAGTCCTGTACAATGTGTTCTAGGATGTGTTCCTGTTTGAGCCAGGAAGTTGGACCAGCTGACTGACCCACTGTGGTCCCTTCCAACATGACTGATTCTGTGATTGTATGAATATAGCTTACTTATCCTTGGTAGATACAGGTTTGTTCATATAAACTACAAAGTTTTTTACAGTCACTTAGACCTGTAATATTAAAGGTTCTTGCAACTACCCTGTCCTAAAAGGCCTAGCAACCACATGATATACACACAACTAAAAATTTTTCATAGTCTGTTAGCTGCAGAATGAAAGAATAACCAGTAATTGAAAACAGTGGGCATAAAGCACAACCAGTGCAGAATGGAAGTGTTTTCATTTACTTTGCATAGCTATAACTAGAAACACTAGTTACAGGCAAAGGAGAATTATACCCAGAAACTGCCTCACCTAATATAAATTTTCCCCGCTTCATTGATTTCAATAGAGGCAGAAAATTTACAAAAGTGAAAGCTGTAGGCCATTTCATTGCCCCGATTCTTGTTCTGAACATCGCCTGTGTACAGCGAGAATGGGTATCATATACCGTGGTTCAGCTCTCACCCTGAAGACAAATAGATTGTTCCTGGGTAGTTTTCATGTGCTTCAGTCATGAAACATGAGGGGCAGCAGGACTAGTGCAGAACAGAGACATTTTAACCATTGCAAATGCTGTGCATTCTCACTTCATCTGCATTTGTGGGCTACTGGTGGTGGAGAGCACTATATAAGCAGAGACATGTGTAGCAAATACTTCTTGAAGTGGAAATCATCTGCATGGCCTCTGGGAACCGAAAAAGTTGTGAAAATCCAGCCTTTTTCAACTTGCTATTACACAGTTTTGATTGATGGGATTAAAAAGTAGTTTAAAGATCTCAGGGCAGTATTCTGCATGAGGCCAATTTTCTGCTAATTTATTAATTTTAATTCATAATTTAAATGAGAAAGTTGTAAAACGTGGCTCTATCTGAACTTGTTGAAAAATCAGTATTCTCTACCATGACTCCTTTGTTCAGTTCTCTGTACCACATATCTGACCTAAAGGTAGAGGAAACTAAAGGAAGGGATTTTTAGGGGCAGAAAGGAAAAGATACAGCCAAACAAAATAACATGAATTTCTATCTAAAAGTTGATACCAACTCCTGGATTTCTGAAAAGATGCTGAGCAGAAGGAAATGGAGCATGGTACTTGGCAGGAGGAACAGGCAGGCCATGCACCTTCAGGGCATCCCCTGCATCAAAGCAGTGTACATCTCATCCACCTCACCTGTCCAACCCAGGACCACCTCTTATATCCCACTCACAGGAGTGGCATTTTCTAGTTGTGACATCGGCTTATGTGTAGCCAGCGCGTGAAACGAGACCACAATGGCTTATGATACCAACTCAGTGCCAACAACAGCTCTGTTGTTTTCTCTTCCAAAAGTCAAGTTCCCATCAGTTAACCTAATCTATTGTTTTTCTTTCCAAGGTTCAGTTCCCAACAGTGAAACTATACAATATTTTCACATGCCACATCGACAAGCACAACTACAGACCAGGGCCTCAGACACGACTCAGGTCCCTGACACAGATGGTCACCTCAGAAACAGGGATATAGACAAGGCAGAGGTGGTTAATGCTTTCCTTGTGTCTGTCTTCAACACGGATAACAGACTAAGGGTGTCTCAGTGCCCTGAGCTGGAGGACCATAACTGCGAGAATGACTAACTCCCAGTCAATTCTGCAACTGTGCAGGATCTGCTGCTCCAGATGGATCCCTACAGATCTATGGGGCCTGGTGGGATTCATCCAAAAATCCTTGAAGAGCTGGCTGATGTCATCGCAAAACTTCTCTCGATGATTTTTGAGCAGTCTTGGGAATCCATAGAGGTTCCAGCTGACTGGAAGCTGGCAAACATTGTCTTGATCTTCAAGAAGGGCAAGAACAAGGAACCCAGAAACTACAGGCCAATCAGTCTCACTTCAGTGCCTGGTAAAATTATGGAGAAGATTATTCTGGGACGTATTGAAACACACTTGAAAGCCAACACAGTCACTGGTCACAGCCAGAATGGCTTCAGTGGGGGAAAGTCCTGTTTATCCAACTTGATTTCCTTCTGGGACAAGGTAACCCACCTGGTTGATCAAGGGAAGCCAGTTGATGTAATCTTTTTCAATTTCAGTAAAGCTTTTGATACAGTCTCTCACAGGATCCTTCTGGATAAAACATCCAGCACACAGCTGGATAAACAGCTGGATCATGTGGTGGGTGAGCAATTGGCTCACAGGTCAAGCACACAGAACAATAGTGAATGGGGGAACATCTGACTGGTGATCTGTCACTAGTGGGGTTCTGCAGGGCTCCATCTTAGGCCCTGTGCTCTTCAACATCTTCATAAATGACTTGGATACGGGGCTGGAAGGTATACTAAGCAAGTTTGCAGATGACACAAAACTGGAAGGAGCTGTTGTTTCCCTTGAAGGCAGGGAGGTCCTGCAGAGAGACCTCAAAACACTGGAGGACTGAGCAATCATAACCAAATGAAGTTTAACAAGGGAAAGTGCTGGATTATGCATCTAGGATGAAGCAACCCTGGATGTTCATACAGACTGGGGAATGAGATGCTGGAGAGGAGTGCAGTGGAAAGGACCTGGGACTCCTGATCAATGGCAAGTTGAATATGAGTCAGCAGTGCCCTGACAGCCAGGAGGACCAACCCTGTCCTGGGGGACATCGGGCAAAGCATCAGCAGCCAGTTGAGGGAGAGGATTGTCCTGCTCTGCTCTGCTCTGCACTGGTGAGGCCTCACCTTGAATACTGTGTGCAGTTTTGGGCACTACAATATAAGAAAGATATTAAGCTATTGGAGAATGTCCAAAGTAGGGTAATGAAGATGGTGAAGGGCCTTGAGGGGAAGCTGTATGAGGAGCAGCTGAGGTCACTTGGTCTGTTCATCTTGGAGAAGAGGAGACTGAGGGGAGACCTCATCACAGCCTACAAATTCCTCATGATGGGAAGAGGAGGGGCAGACATTCATGTCTTCTCTGTGGGGACCAGTGACAGGACCCACGGGAATGGCCTGAAGTTGTGTTGGGAAGGTTTAGGTTGAACATTAGAAAATGGTTCTTCACCCAGAAGTTCTGGAACAGGCTCCCCAGGAAGTGGTCACAGCACCAAGCCTGCTGGAGTTCAAGAAGTGTTTGGATGATACTGTCAGGCACATGGTATGACTCTTGGAGATGGTCCTGTGCACAGCCAGGAGTTGGACTTGATGATCTTTGTTGGTTCCTTCCAACTTGGAATATTCTGTGATTCTGTGACTCTCTGACACAGAAAATACACAGACAATTTGTGAGACATCCCAGTGTATCTGTCAATACACAAGAACCCCAGATGTGTTCCGGCACAAGGATTCCCAGTTCTTTTAGGGTATTTGCTAGTCAGCATGAGCACCCAATTTGAATGCTCAATCAGCAGTCATGGATATGGAATCTTTGAGCTACATAAAACAGTTGGGTAGCTTTTGAACATGTCAGCAGATATTAGACATCATTATTTTAAGGCTTTTTAACACTTTTGTGAATCATAGCCCATGACCTCAGGAGGATTTGAAAAACAGACAGATTTTCTTTTCTGATTAGCTGCAGTAAGAGGATAGATGTTAAACTGAAATATCTAGTCCAAAATAAAACAGAAAAAAAAAAGGGGGAAAAAAAAGAAAACACTTTGGAAGCAATAGAACTCTGTTTGATTTAAGGCATGCCATTTAATGGCATAAAAGATTTTCTAGCACCAGTGTTTTCTGTGCGTGGTTTTGGAATAGCAAGTAGAGCTAGTGCCATAAACAGGGTTGATCTGAATGAGGATAGCCACAGATATGTTCATATGAACAGTAGTCAGCGTCTGCTATTTAGCTGCAGTTAGACAGACTCAGTCCCTTTTCCGATGGGGGCCTCTAAGCCTGTCAAACCACTGTACTTGGCCACATTTTCTTGTTTTATTTTAAACCTCTTATCTTCACTTTCTCATGTAATTTTTTTCTCTTTCTGAAAGGATATGCAAGAGAAAGGACTTTAATTTTTTTTTTTTTTTTAATGCTTAATATTGGTGGTGCGTAAGTGCAGACAAAATCCAGTTTGTTTAAATGTTAGGTAATAGATGCTTGCAGAAAAGTTATCTGAATTTCTTGTGCATTCTCAAAGGCCCTGGTCCTGGTTCAGTAAGTTTTTGAGTGCTCCTGAGAGGATAAACCCCTTCATTTCCTTGTCAGGAGTTAAGGGTTTTCTTTCTACTCAATCAGCAATGCAAAGGCCTTAGCATGGAACTATGACCCCTCTTAATAATATAAGTGATTTTTCAATGAGGATCACTTCTTGGTGTATTGTAGCAAACAGGTTTCTTGGACAAATTACAGGCATTGGAAAATGGCATATAAGCAGCATAATCCTGTTACATGAAGCCGTGTTACAGGCTGGGTAGGCACTGAGTCCCACATTCATAGGATCACTTCAAAAGATTTAATACTAGAATTTCAGAGAAGGTTAATGAAAGCAGTAAATGATATGCTAGACTTTGCAGGAAGCAAGGCACTCTTCTCCAGCCTCACTGTGCCTTTTTTATGATGGCAGCAAAATAGTCAAACTGACCATTATCCAGGACAGAGAGAATTTAAAGTCACTATAGGTGATTTTATTACATTGTCCTCTGCAGTCTTCAGGATTGCACTCTTGGAAGCGGGTCTGAAAAAGGAAGGCAAGAGCAAGATTTCTGTGGTGGGTACTTTGTCTAGACAGTGGGATCTGTGAACAGCCACTCTCAGCAGAACCCTACTTAGAATATAGGCAGGAGCTGCCCTCTCTGGGTGCTGCAAAGAGCAAGTTTACCTCTTTCGTGATCTTTGTTCTTTGGCAATGACAAGTATGAATTACTGAAATATAAAGGCAGGATACTGAGTTTGTCCAAAATTCTGAGTTCTTATAAAGTTCTTTCATTTCCTACATATTTCAGCATAGAATGAAGCACTGGAATTCCTTTTACCCTTTACACACTAATTTTAGTAGCTGTAGATATTTCTGCCAAATGCCTCTCTCTGGCTGATCATGGCAAATAATGTTTCACCATTTTCCACATATATATTAACATTATGAATGAAAAGTCGCATATCTATAAATTTATTTCAGAATGTGTAGTTTATTTCATAGTTCAGAGTGTATAGAAAAAAATACAGTAATTACCATCCTAGAAGAGATGCCAAAGATCGAAACTTTTTGCCATGATTTCAATTGAGTATAGTTTCTTAATGCTTATAAGGAGGTTGTTATGGCTTTAAATGACATCCGTTGCTAATGGCAACTGTTTCAGTAATTGCAAATACTATAAAATAGATAGGGATATTTAAGCTGCTTAAAAATTTATAGCATATTAGATTTAATTAATGCATTCAATTATGAGAAGTCATTAATAATTTGAAATGTGAATAAATATTTTTCTATATATGTATGATTTCTATTAAACACAATATATGCAATTCTCTCTTTAGTATTAGAATGGAATATTTGTATAAATGGTACAGTGACTTGGTCCATTATTTCTTGACTTCTGTATGCCACAGTTGAAATCTGGATTAGGTAGGAAGGAGTTACTGTGGAATATTCAACAGAACTCTTTGCTGGCATTTTAAACCCAAGGTTTATTAGCAGGGTTGTAGTTGTATCGTCAGTGCAGTGTTTATAGTTCATTCACCTCCAGGTGCAATTACCATATCTAACCTCACATATTAATTGGTTTTATTATAAACTACCTTTCCTCTCCTAATAAATAAAATTCAGTTATTATATTTCCTTCAGCATAATTATGTTTTTAAAATGTTATAATAAAATATAGAGAACTCTAGTGTGCTACTTAAAGTGATTTTCCAAAGCTCCTTGAGGGCACCTGATAAGTGAAACTTAGTAAGTACAAAATTATTAATATTATTACACAGAAAGTATAGGAAAGACTGAAAATACAGTATATATACATATATATATGTCTCAATATATTTTTTCTATGGGTGTCTGAAGTACTTGTAATTGCATTTCAGGGTTATTTCATTCTACTATAAAGACAAATAGAAGCCTATTATTTTCCTAAACCGCATTTCACCTGAAAGCTGGCTTCCTTGACTATTTAAAAAAAAAAAAAAAAAGAAGAGCTAAGCTTTAAAAGAGTAAGTGTATTCTAGCAGGAGATGGCATGGAAAATTAAAGCTGTAATATTTCACTGAGTTTGAAGTGGGTAAAGATATGCAGGAAACATTCTGCGGAGTTTCCCTTGTTAATATTTCTCCAAAACCTCCAGTACTGAGTAAAGGATGGGGATGTATTTTTCTCAGAGTCTCTAAAGTGGTAGCCACCCATATCACAGAAGAAGATCTCTGCACATTTATAGTAATCTCCACCTTAGACTCTCTAATAAGAACCTGTATGAAAAAGACAGAGTCTCTGTTTTAAACACTTTTTTGTTTGTGATGCTAGGTTAATTAGAGAATTCCTATCCCAAGATGTTCCCTAAACTCCTTAAGTGAGATTTTTTAAACACATGGAGTTTATACTGCTTTTGCTTTTCTCAAATTCAGTGGAACAAATTTAAAAGATACATGAAAATCTGTTAATCTATAGGAGTGTAAAAGGCTGTGTCTTAAAGAATTTCTGCAATGGCTGCACTTGTACAGGACTACATTTAAACTAGACATTTCTAGCCATGTCATGTACTATACACAGTTCAGCAACTGACCCAATCCAGAAAGATTTTACAGCTTGTGTTGAATGCCTTGTCATAACTGCATTGCTGCGAGCAGCTGTGTTAAAATCGGTATGAGCACCTTTACAGAGACAGCAGGACCATCATGTGTAATCATGGCATGTGTACATACAGATTGATTCAATCCAGTTGTAGATGTATACCAGTAAAACATACACCTCTAAGGTAATTACTGTTCTCAATGGAGAAAAGTACACACATGGAGAGATTCATTAATTTGACTGAACTGCTGACTAAAAGACACTGGCCACAAGGGATAGGAACCTACTTACCTACCTTAAACTCAAGCCTTCTAAATTCTGGTGCTTCATTAGAACAGACAAATCCCATTCACAGTGTTCAGTGGATCAGAAAAAGATAAAGTAGGTTCCACTTAAGACTTCACTACTTAGAATTTCACATCAGATCTAGAGAGAAATGAGCTAGAATGTCAGGGTGGAGGTCTTGAGACAACAGATATTCCTGAGAATAGTAAGATGTCTGAAATTAGGCTTATTGCAGGAAATATTCAGACATTGAACAGGTAATATAGATGCATGCTTTACAAATTTCATAGAACAGGATAAACACCTGTCTGGAAAGAATCCACACAATATACCTCTAAAAGCATTGGAATCGAAATATGTTATTTGTCTTTCTATCCTCTAGGTCATTGAAAGGAAATTAATTGTTCAGCTTTGAGGGAGATCTAAGGAGGTAACTAAATTTAACAGAACAGCAACAGATGCCTCTGGCTGTCTGCAGAGATGCTAGTACGATGTTACAGGGGGGAAAAAGAGGGAGACTATCTCAAGACTTCAGATATTTATACTTAGGAAAGCAGTCTGTATCACAAAAGAAAAGGTGATGGTCTCAAATTCTGGTTAAATAAGATGAAAAAACTACTTCAAGAACACCTATAATTGACAGGTCACATGATGCAATTTATCCACAAAATCTTGCCTCAGTAATTTTAAAATTTTCATTTTAAGACATAATCTTCTAGTCTCTAAATGATTAAACTAAAGAGGAAGGCTTATCTGTTTCTGTGTATCAAGACTACCAACCTCAAGGCAACCTGCTATATCACATCCAAAAAGACTACCTTCCCCTTAATGGAAGGACAGGTAAGAGTTCTGATGGCAGAACCTGCAGATTCAAATGACTTCCCACCAAGATAATTATGACACCATGTTAACCTGAGCCTATTCACAAATAGTAAATTTTTAAAAAGAATAAAATTTATTTATTTATTTATTTATTTATTGAAAGAGGACCCTCCCAGGACTCAATAAGCAAGGCATGTTTCAAAACTGCAGTGGGACACAGGCTGCTGAACATGACTCCAGAAGTGATAAATAAAACTCCATGCAGCCTGAAGACAAAATTGACTGCCCAAGTGATGGAATTTAATGTGTAGAATATAACTACTAATTCTCAGCAGTAGTCATTAACATTTTGAATTTATATTCCTGGTACATGATCTAAATGTGTACAGCCTCTTGGTTTGTCTGATTCCACAATAACATTGATGAATGCTTTGGTTCACTTAACCGGCTTTGTCATAGAAACAGATATTTGAAAAGTAAATAATGTCTGAGGAAAACAGATAGTTAGGCACAAGAGAGAAATCTGAGTCATGTCTCTAGAGAAAAAAAAAAATTAAAATAAGGAGGACATGGGGTAGCCTAGGTAGAAAGTTATTCAAGGATCAGGGTTTTGGGGCTATTACATATTCTCTGTGATTTTGAACAACTCTTTAAGGATTTTTGTATTCCCAAAAATCTATGAAACTTGCTCAAATTTAAGAGCATAAACCTTTTGGGAATTATTCTTGTCTTAGATCAGTAATGGGGTAGTCAAAGGTCAGTACAATATATTCAGTGGCAGATAGCTTCTTATTGTTTAGATGTCATAGGCTTATGGTCAATAACTGTATGTTAATTAATAATTAATATTTTCTGCAGTATTTTTATGGCAAGCTAATCTCTGATTGATTTTACAGAGAGCATGCATGTTTTGCATGTTGTCTATGCACTGCAATAATCCTCTGGCTTTGTGTACATCATTCTGTTAAATTTCTCCAAAATACTTTCACAGTAAAAGCAGTTGGTAGAGTTCCATCAGCACTTTGGTGCAGAAATTTAGTGCACCTTCAGAGAACTGCCTTTTCACCCATATTGCAGCATACACTGACAAAATCTTAGAATTGCTTGTCTAAGTACGGTCAGCACCTTTTCCATACTTTCAAGCAATTTTCAAAGCCTCTCCAGTACTTTCAAGAACTCCATCCTTCACCCACTCTTCACCTACACTGTCTTTCATTCTTGCTTTTACACTGCATTCATGTGTTGAAGCAGTCCAGGTCTTGAATGTAGGCCAGTGCAATCTCTAAAAAAAAGAAAAAAGAATAACCACAATTAGAAAATAACAACACCACAACAACGAAAATACCCAGATAAGTACTTCGGGTGTCACAGAACTATTAAAGGTAGGAGGTAACTGTGTCATGGTACAAATCAAATGCTGTTGCAAAAGCAGATATATTACCAATCACCTGAGAGTACTTGATGAGGAGGAATAAATGTTGCCTTCTAAAAGCTGCATGTCCTTGTGTAAGTCACTTCTAGTTTAAAGAGTACCTCAAATATTTAGTAGTTCACTGTGTGAAGATACTGACACTAGAAGAAAATATGGTGAGAGTACTTCTGGATTGCAGTCATATTGCTCAGTATCTTTCATTCATGTGGATTGTATTAATTGTTAAAATTAAATAAAAAAAAAGAGAGAAAAAACCAAACTGATAGAGAAGGTAAAAACCAGACGATTGGTTTTTAAATCACCAAATTCTAAACAATTTCTTAATGTAATACACTGCATAAGTCTTATCAGCCATTTGTTCTTGTTGGTCTCTACAAGACACAGAATAAAATGGAAGCAGAGAAATATTTCTATGCCACCTTGTTTTCTTCTGAGAAAGTACTGGGCTGACGGGACAATTTCTTTAAAATTTACTTAGCTCATTGAGTGCAGCCTCAGTAGCAAATCACTAAAACATTCACAACTGAGCTCTTTTGTTCCTTATTCTGAAGCAGCTAGTGTTTTCCACTGCCAGAGGTCTGGTACTGGATTTAGCAGACCAGAGAATTGCTTCAGGTTGTCACTTCCTCTGTTAGAGTAAGTGCCAAGCTGCCTGTAGAAATCATATTAATCATCCTGCTCATTCTCTTTAGGCAGAAAAGTTTCAAATAAAAGCATAATTGACTGAGAAAAGGAAAAAAGTTTAACATTTTCTGGTATCTTAGCCTCAAGACTCTCATCATACTTTTCCTATCCTTCTGTGAAAGTGATAGAAGTTTTTATTTCAGATCTGATTCTCATTACTGACATAACGTCAGGTGGCTAAAGGTAAAAACTGGGAGAAAAAAGTTGTCTATTATATTTGCATTCAGACTATCATCAGGATTGTACAAATCTGTAGCACTCTAGGGCTAATTTCTGCAGTGATGTTAACTAAATTCAGAAACAGGTTTGTGAAACTTCCATGTAAGTGCTGCATAATTTAAAACAGCAAGAATTATAATACATGTATTTTAAATCATTTTATTGTTATTTGCTTTTATACCTAAGTAATAAATCACACAATGAAAACTGGTTGGGCTAACAGGGAAACATCTAGCAAATTGAGTACTTGCTATGCAGACTCACAAAAAAAGAATTTTTTTCCTGCTGGCAGCATGTAGTAGCAAGCTATTTCCCACAATGCAGGATAAACTTATTCTCTTCACTGCAGTCATTGTTTTGTTCAGACATTTTTATTTATGTGTGTGTATATTCCAGTATTTACTTATCAGAAATCACTACAAAAATTAAACAGAAAATTATCCTACCAGAAAGTACAATTTGTCAAAAATGAAAAATGGAAACAAACACATTAACAGTGTTATAACAAAGTCCTTTAATGAATGGACAAATTTAATTAACAAAATGAAGAAAATAGGAAAAAATCCAAATTCTGTTTTAGTGAATTCAACTGAATGCTTCAGCTGAAATGTTTCAAGTTGATATTGTTGTATGTCAGATTTGTATTGCTTCCTTTGTGGCACTAACATATGTAATAGTAAATCATCAACTAATTAAAAAAAAAGCTTTTCAAATGGAAACATTTAAATATTTTTTGAAATTAAGAAATTATATTTTCTTTCAGGATGTCTGAACTACTTATATTCCCAATATTTAGTCTTACATGCTCAAATGTTTATTCTTCGGTCATAAAAAATCAACTATTGAAGACATTTACATGAAAAATGCTAGGTAAAATGGAGATGTGGAGCAGCTGTTGTTTTTCTCAGGTAGTACATGAAATGAAGAATAGAATAACAAGGTTTTTTTCTGTGTTATTTCATTTTACTGCTTGCATTGTTACAGCTTATGTGTTTTCACAGAATCGGTCAGGTTGCAGTCCACAGTGGGTCATCTGGTCCAACCTCCCTGCTCAAGTAGGGCCATCCTAGAGTACATGGTGCAGGATTAAATCCGAATGGTTCTTGAATATCTTCAGTGAGAAAGACTCCACAACCTCTCTGGGCTATCTGTTCCATTGTGCAGTCACCTGCACAGTAAATAAGTTCTTCCTCATGTTCAGTTGGAACATCCTGTGTATCATTTTCTATCTGTGAGAGACTGATATGTTATTTTTAATGACTGAAACAGCCATTTGCAAAAGCAGGGGGTGCTTTGCTGATGATATGCAAGTTTAACAGCCCAGATGCTGAGGGGATATGCACCCACCACCTGTGGCTACAAGCTGGGTTTTGAGCTAGATAAGGCAGAAAGCCAATAAGAAGCAGATCCTGCAAGATGGAATAGTGGTTTTTATCATGCCAATTTTCCCCCTTACACAACTGGCTCAGTTGTAAATCACCCCCACACCTGGGAAAGGTATTGGGACATTCCCCTTATTCACCCCTTCTGATGGGGCATAATCAGCTCAGGTGTGGAAACTCCCCATAGGGAAGTACCAGAACATTCACACGTAGACCTGAAGATATTAAACCCTTCTGATGGGGCATAATTGGCGCAACTATACTGACATGAGAGGCTGTCATTTGTTAGAAGGTTCATAAACCATCAAAGACCCCCAAAGTGCTGCCAGACTCATTTCTGGGGCCTTCCACCGGAGGACAGTGCATGATCCACAGTGTTGCATCAGACAGTGTAAAATTCTGTCCTAGGGGTGTTCCCATGTAAACCTGAACATATATTAACCCACTGGACTTTCTGTTTCATGGGCTTCCCCCACCCCTGATAGATCAAGGCTGTGACCATCACTTTGACAAACGGACATCTAGACTGCAACAATCAAGTCTCGTCTTTGGATCCATGAGTGGTGATATCTCTCTACTCTTACCTTTTAATTATCTTTCTTTATTTTCCTTATATGTTTTCTTAGGTGTTATTTTTTTGCTTTATATTGTTATATTACTATGGATAATAATAACCCAAACAGATCAAACAGTAACCAAATTGCTCTAAAATAAACCATCCATATATACACACACACACACACACACACACACACACACACACACATATGTATAAACACATATATATATAAACAACGGTCATTCAGTGTCATTTCACTCTAATTCACCCCAAGGGATCCATTAACAAAAACCTCAGTTACCCTCGCCTTCAGTGGCTGGTCATAACTGTTGCCTCTTGTCCTATTGCCTGTCACAACCAAGAAGAACTTTTCTTGTATTTAACCAAATAAGCAAAAAAGATAAGCAATTAGTGTGAAAAAAAGACCTAAAAAGGCATCCAGAATTCCTGCAATAGGACTTAGAAAAAGAGAAGTAATACAGAACAGATTGTTGGACCTGTCCTAAACTGAAAGACAGAAGAATGTACTCAGGCTTTGTATTACCCAAAACCAAATAAATCAGGTGACTAAGGAAACTACTGATTAGCATGGTAATTCTTTGTACTATATTGAATTTCTTGCTCAAGTAATTTGTTCTGTTCTGTAAATAAATCTCCCCTTTGACAGACAACAGTCCTGTCTCTTTTGATGTGGAAAAAGTCACACCAAAATTCCTAACTGATGTTAACCGATGACAGCTGATGTTGGCAAATTGCTGCAGCCTGAAATAAATGAACTGTGTCAACATGTTCCAAGGAAGAAAATTCTGTCTTGACAGGTGTATGTAAGTTCCTGATAGTAAATAGCAACAGATTCAAGCAAACTGACTGATTGCAAAGAAAATGGGATTAATTTTACTGCATGTCTATGATTATAGTGGTGACCACACACTGACCATACAAACGCATAGGTCCAAAGGTAAGTGCAGTTGATTGTCATTTGTGTACATGATAACTGGTTTTTTTACCTTCATGATTCATCCATATTCATAAGATAATTTGGTATAATTACTTTCCAGATAATCTCCAGAGGAGATATAGCTCAGATCTTTTGGAAACAAAATGTACTGTCTGACCATTCTTCCATGCTGGCTATTATGCTCAGAGAATACAGAAAATTTGGTAAGCATGATTTTCTTTTGAAAAAAGCTGCCGTGTTTCTTCCACATTTCTTATAGTTTCAGAAAACAGTGTTTTCAACTTAAACCCAAACTTCCTTCTCTTCTAATCTACTGATTTACCTCTGATAACTCTTATAAGTTAGGTCCAGATTTACTATCCTCCATTTGTGCAGCTAATTACTTATTCTTACTAAGAGAAGACACATCTTTGGTAGTCACTCAGTCATGTCACTTCACCAGTCCATTTAATTTTTCTGCCCCTCTTTTTAGGTAAAAAAAAAATCCTTAAAACCTTGTACTACTTTGCCCCTATAATTTGATGTTTGTGACCTCCTGTTGTTTATGAATGGATTCTGGCCAATATTAAAGACATCCCCCTTGTTAATGTATGTAAACTAGGAGAACAGACTTTGCAGATTCGAGCAATAATTTGCTAAAAGGACTCTTGCATTAGGGACAATATTAGCTATATGTAAGGTGGGCCATCTTATAGCCCAGTGTTCTCTGCATATTGACTGGTTAAAGCTAGACAAGATAGCACATTTTATTTTAAAATACTGTTAGTGGGACAAACTTCACAAAATCTGCTGATAAATGGGTAAAGGACATGATACTTTTAATTTACATAATTGTTTTATAATGTTTACAGAATCAAGTCTGATAAATGTATAATATAAGCATGGCAAGAGCCATTTTCAAGTAGTTTCCTGTGTATATGCCTATTATTTCCCGAGTGCAATACAGTCAGTTTAAAATATTTTCCACATTTCTTAAGTGAATTTTGTGTTCCTGACTTGGGAAACAGACCTGATTAAAATCCCCCAACAAACTAGAGAATATACTGAGCTAAAGGAGGCAATTTGAAAGCTTTCAGGCACTACTGACTTGAGTAGGAGGCAAATGTAACTACCTCGGAGCCTATTTCCTCCCTTGTCACCCTTTCCAGAGGACCACCCAATAACATTTTTTATTATAGCATATTTTTAGTGTAGTGAATACCTCTCTTCCAGGGCATAGCCTCTAAGTCACTTTGGATATGCCATTAAATTCCACCAGAGCGTTAGAGTAAATAATTGTTTTGTCCTTGCTTTATCTCTAATTTTTATGGTCATGCACATGATCATGAAGTGTCTTTATTTGACTTTGTGACTTTGCACACTACTGTAAGTACCTCAGTTTCCATTCATTCATGAATACAATTGTCATGCAGAAATTAGACATTTTTCCACCTTGTTCCCCTAAGGGGAACATTTGAAACACACCCAATTGAGTGGTATTAGACCCCACAGAAAATGCCACTATTCCTGCTTCTTCCTTAAAGCAGATTTGGTAGTTATCTTCTTACAGGATCCTACTTCCTTGTGTATCAATTCAGGAAGTGAAATATATGCTTTTTAAAGATTTCAAGACTTTACTTAAAACATTAAGCTTATTAAGCAGATCTGGCGACAGCCTCCATTCACCCTTCTTAGAGATCTATGTTATGCCCAAAATACAGACGAATAAGATACATAAAATGAACCTCAACCTACCATTTTACCTCTTTCCTAGTATTCTGTCACTTCACATATCTCTATATATGCAGACATAGATATATACATATATATATATATTTATCCAGTTACCTTGTCTATGAGAAAACTTACTTTCAGGTTACTTGAAAGAATGATTAATTCTCAAAAACTGCAGATCAACTACTATAGAAATAATTGTTCATGATTCTTGGCTTAGATTTTTAGAATGGGACATAAGAACTTGTAGGCAATTTGACGTACGTACATGGTAGCATATGTAATAAATTGAAGAGAGTTGTCTCCAAACCATGTGCATTCCTGCTAGTTTCGTGGCAACTAATGTTTAGTTTTATGATTGTTTACTATTATGTTATGTGATCAAAAGCTCATTTCCACCAGTTCAAAGGAGCTCAGAAGAATAGCTAGCAGGGGAACCCCAACAACCTCATCAGAGCAAAGGGACCCTGTAAGGCAAATAATCCTCAGGTGATCCCAGAGGAGCCTCAAACCACAGCACAGTGGTGGCATCAACCAAACTCAGCTAATGGGAGAAGCTCCCGCATTCACCTTATAAACTGATGAGGGGGCTTGTTGTCCCTGAGAATATGACATTTGATACAGGATGCCAGAAAGATCCTTTTGGTGTTGAGCCTGACTTTGGGATATTCAAAACAGAGAACAAAGATATGGAAGGAGCAGTGGACTGGGAAGGTACAAGTGTGGGAAGAAAGGACTGAAAGGAGCTAGTTGTGTATAGCCAAGCTTCTGGTCAGTGTGCTTATCTGGCCATGCCCTGCACCTGATCTCCACAGTCTGTCCTGTCTCATACACTCCATTTCTAACTCCACTGCCAGGTGCAGGGACCTTTGTGTGCCTGTGTGTCTAGGGATTTGAGTGTGGCAGCTGGAATGGGCCAGGGGTTTCAATGGCCTTTGTGTCTGTGGTGAGAGCAACCAGAGAGACCAAAGCATCTGGGCATTGTGTGCAGGTGTGTGTCAGTGTGTTGTCACTGGTGTGCATCAAGATGGACTAGCCAGTGAGTAGCCAAGAGGATTGGCAAATAGATATGGAAGAAGCAATAGGTCTGGGATGGATCTTGAAGAGAGCAGGGGGCTGAGAGTAGGATACTGGAGGGACCATGGGGTGAATGCTGGGTACTGGAGAGATCACAAGGTCTGGGGGTGGACTACTGGAGGGGCCCTAGATCTGAACCAGGTTCTGGTGGAACCCATGGCTGCATCTGTGTGTGTGTCTGTGTATGAGGCAGCTGGGAGATCAGGGGGAGCAGGGCCAGCTAATGAGCAGACTGTGTGTGTAAAGTTACCAGAAGGATCCATATATGTAGATGTGTGTATGTATGTATACATTTTTCACTAACAAACTTTCATCCTGAACGAAGTGGGTAACAGGAGTTTGAATGGCCATGCATATATAAATATATATATTTATATATAAATAATAATGTGTACGTGCCTATTGGGAATAAATAATTTAGGCAACTGAGATAAGGGTCTAAAGCCAAGGGGAATGAATCTAGACTTTTCTCTAGATGTTAACTAGATATTAACCTGTACAAATGTATAAAC
>JAWWES010000041.1:22519427-22548167 GCA_035583135.1 Lophotriccus pileatus | reverse complement strand
GGTCTAAAGCCAAGGGGAATGAATCTAGACTTTTCTCTAGATGTTAACTAGATATTAACCTGTACAAATGTATAAACTGTAAATATGAAGCTGAGGACATAACTGCTTAAATCTCCACACCAAAAAGAGTCATGTGTAGTACTTTTTTTTAGAAAACTGGAAGTCAGGAGTGTATTGAGATCATAAAAAAAATAAGCTGTGGAACTGTCAGGCTTGATGAAATAAATATACACTTTGGTGGATGTAATTTGCTTGGCAGCTGCAGGTAATCTGAAAGACAATATACCCTAAATGATTCATTTGTACTGAGAAAACAGGTCTAATTCACCTCAGGAAAAGCTGTCTCAGTCGCAGTTATTAAGCCAGGCTGAGTTCAGTCCTGTATGCTTTTAGTACAGCTGTATGCCTACTGTGCTTCAAACTTTGTTCCAGTCTGAAGATTACCAAGTAAGAAAAAGCCTGCCTGGAAAGCCTGTTCTTTGGTACGTGCTATCACCATTTTTATATCCTGCTTGCTTTCCTAGGGCTTTCAGTCACAGTGAGGCACAGTAGTTACTCTGGGATGCCCGATACCTGTGTATGGCATGCACACATGCCTACATTTTGCATATGCCTTGGCTTGTTTTCCTGACAGCAGGGTAGTACTTTCCTTCATGAAAATGCAGAATTTTCAAGGAACGAGGCCATCTTTATTCACAATGTGCCTGTGTTCTGCCTAATTGCTCTCTCTCTGTGATAAGGAAGCAATAAAACCTATTTTTCAATTCTACTAGAAGAAAGGAAATTATTTGCCATAGCTGGTTTTTCAGTAGTTGTTTTTTCTTCTCTGAACAAGCTCATCATTTGAGCCCTGACTGTAGACTTTAAAATATCAGTCTGGTAGTTTAGAATCCAGTCTGGACTGGATGTTTTATTTGGAAATTAGGACTGTCTGTTAGATCCTAAGAGATAACTTGAACCATGTAATTCTTTGATAGGGCTTCATGTTTTACAGGAGATCTCTGCTGAGAGTTCTTATCTTATTCCAGAATTATTAAAACTCTGATCACCAGCTGTGCTTGTGACACAGATTGGAACTGATAGTTCTGTCATCAGCAGTGGCACAAAGCAGTTAGCAACAATTGGGCTTCTCTGCCCACCAGACTCACTGGTAAGGGACATTGTGAAGAACAGAGATAGGTGATGGAGTTTTGATTTAGTGCAAGAGTGAGCTAGGATGAGACATGGTCTTCCATGTCCTTTGTGTTCCCCTTCAATCTTCTTGAACAAATCTCTATTCTTGTAACAGCTAAACAAAGTGGCAGGTGATACTCTGCAAGTCTGGATAAGAAGAAACAAAACCATTAGGAAAGCTGTCATAATGCTCATTGCAGTTGGAAAATGCTACTACCAGACAAACATATATATGTAACCCTCTACTTAAAATATAGAAAACATGGTTTGTTTTGGTATCTGCTAGCATAGGATTTTGAGTTGTATCAAAGCCAGAGTAATATAATCATGAATACTGGCTGAGGTTTGATGTAAATGTGTGTCTTTTTGTGTAATCTTTATCAATTAGTGTAGTGTATTTAACAAAATGCTTTAGGAATGTTTGGGATATTACATATACATAAACCTAATATTCAGCACTAAATATTGTTGAAATAGTTATTTTCATTTTTTTCCTCATATATTGTTTACTAACTCTTCAGTTCTGCTTTACTAAGAAGGTTTAAGGTGTACAAGACAAGTTACAGCTGTGCACATGCATAAATCCTGAAGTAAGTCTTGTTGCATAAGTTTAGTCCTGTGCTTTCATGGAAAAAAACCTGCCTCATTTAGTAATGTAGAATATTAACCTATGCATCAATTTCTATATTTCTGTTGCATGTTGTAATAGTTTCAGTGCGACTGACCAGAGGCAAACTAAATAAAAGGGATGCATTCACTCAAATCTAAGCTGACTGCTACTACCATGGAGGTAGTGGAGTAGTGGCAGGAGATGGTATACGGTGAATATGCAGTCAAAGTCCGACTCCTGGCTCCTGCACAGGACAGCCCCAAAAATCACACCATGTGCCTGAGAGAGCATTGTTCAAATACTTCTTGAATGCTCTCAGTCTTGGTGCTGTGACAGCTTCCTCGGGGAATTGTTCCCTGTTCCAGTGCCCAACCATTGCTGGATAAAGAACTTTTTCCTAATATCCAATCTAAACCTCCCTCCCTCAGACTCATGCCATTCCTTCAGGTCCTGTCACTAAGTCACCAGAGAGAAATTAGTGCTTGCTGCTCTACTTCCCCTCATGAGGAAGCTGTAGACTTGTGTGCAGCCTGCCCTCAGTCTCCTCTTCTCCAAGCTAATAAGACAAGTGACCTCAGGCGCTCCTTGTAAAGCTTCCCTCTAGACCCATCACCGCCTTTGTAACATTCTTTTGGATGCTCTTTAATAGCTTTATATATTTTTTTATACTATTGTGCCCAAAACTGTACACAGTACTGAAGGTATTACACCACATCTATGCAGAGTAGAGCAGAAAAGAGACATCTTTCGTTCATGTTCTGATTAGACTGGAGACATACTTGTGATGAATGTTTGAC
The DNA here is from genome assembly GCA_035583135.1 of Lophotriccus pileatus. NCBI lineage: Eukaryota > Metazoa > Chordata > Aves > Passeriformes > Tyrannidae > Lophotriccus > Lophotriccus pileatus. The sequence continues at coordinate 22,545,587 of JAWWES010000041.1, read as the reverse complement.
CTTAGTCATAGTTAATGTTCTATAAGAGATGATTAATTTGATGTTGCTGCTGGAATAAGTGGATGGGTGTTTGTCAGAGCTGGGCTGTTTATTCAGTGGAAGTACAAAACTTTTACCCAAAACACTGTGGGACTGGACATATTCTTGGTACACTGGCATTACTTTGCTTTTCTGTCAAAATATTTGATTCTTGTCACCCAAAAGTTTCTTTTATGTTGAACAAATTGCTCGATTATAAATGGGAGAAGCATAGACTTTTAGGGTTATACTGCAAATACAGTTTTCCAAAGTCTTTCCCATCTTTCCAAAGGTTGGAGCATAAGCCAGTTTGTTTTGTAATTTTTCGAGTCAGTTCTGGATTTTCAAGCTGGCTGCTATTATCATGAACTTTGGCTGGCAGAAAAGTTACTCTGGCACTGTGAAATGGAGCAAGAAAAAATAACTGACTTCTAAGGCAGCTATTTTTGGTCAATCTACTGCATTTAGTCCTTCCATTTGGCAGTGGAGGTGCTTGAAAAAAAAGTATTTTAAAGTTACCAGAAAACTCCTATAAGTGAATATAACATTTCATTTTTACTCAGGCTTATTCATATTAAATATTTAATACATGAACGTTCACTAATATGGGACTATTTCGGCCAAATTCTGAGCTCTTCTTGAGTGCTGCTGAAAACCCCAAGTTCCCACTGAGGTGCATGTGAGCTGAACTTCCTATTGTAAGCTGAACTTCCTATCTGGCAAGATAAGATCCTCAGTTAATCTTGCAAGCTTAGATCCTATGGGAAGTGTTACCTTGCAAAAAAAAAAAAAATCCTTTGATGCTCTTCCTATTAATCGTAGTATTTCTAGCATTCTGTCATTGTATTTCTCACTTTTTCTGTTTCTCACTCCTATGTATTATCTACTGAATGAATTACTGTTTTTCATTGCACTGTAGGTGGGGAAAAGTATTTAGACTACTATGGAGGATACTAATTTCTTCTAGTCTTTTCCCTCAGGCTTCAGTCTCTAAATTTTAATGAAGATTGGTTTGGTCCATTCAAACTGGAATGTTGTATTACAGATTTGTTTCTAATATAATTGGTCATTTGGTTATATTGCATGTGCAGTGGCTGTATATCCATTTAAAATGGTATAACAAAAATGAAGTATGAAGGGAAAACTTAGAAGAGAGATGACACGATCCTGTATGAGACTGTCACGGGGATATTGCAATTCTGCTGTTGCACTTTAAGATTGTCCTGCAAGACTTGGACTTGTCATGCTGTTTTCATTCATTGAAACTAATCATGTCAAGGCATCTTTTCTTCCTGCCCAATCATTACAAATTTCTGAGTTTGTGTCACTTATTATGGTACTAATTGAGCTATCACTAAATTTAATATCATCTAGAGAAACTTTCTTAATAAAAACTGGCAGGCTACACATTCTGAACATGGAGGGAGTGGGGGGAAGCCAGCTGAAATTAGACCCTCTATTTATAGTTATGTTGTGGAAGTCCAAAGGGAGATGTATCTATTTCTAGTATGACTAAGCATAGATTAGCAAATGGATCCTTACAGTGATATTCTTTCTTTCAGTGTGGCTCTTGTGCACAAATAGCTCTACCACTCTTGCAACTTGTTCGTTCTAACTTGTTCTGACAAAAGCCAAAGAACAAATCACTGTGTAGGTGTCCAAATGACCAAACAAGTAACAAATGAAAAGAAAAGCCCACTTCTCTGGGCTGCAGTTAGGCTTAGAAAGAGTATTCTCATAAGGATCTTACAAAATGAACCAAAGCAGGAAAAAAAAAAAAGAAAAAAAGCAAGAAAATAATTAGACTTTGATATTCATGGCTGGAATTACTGGAAAAGTTAGATCTTTGTTGCTGTTCCTAGATATTTGAAGTTCTTTTGGCTACCTGTACAAATCGTGTTAATGAAAGATTTTCTATGTGTATTTTTGTATGTATATCTTTATGTATGCTAGACATAATTTCATAAACAATTAAATCCTATTATTCAGCTTTTGATTTACTGTAATTGGGACTTTTATTTATAATTTTACAGGTACTCATCAAAGAATAAACTACTGTCATTAATATGCTTAAAAGGGAAATTAAATGGTGAAGTTGATATACTGGCTCCTAGAGGCTGTGATAGGGGGGTTCTTTTTTTACACTGTCACCACTGAAACAGTCTGGTGTAGTGCATGTAGAACTCTGAGAATTGCTTTAATTTTTTCAGTATTATTCATGTGGTAACAATTAAGAGTCATAGTGGCACTGAGGAGGAAAGAGATTTTTATGAGAAATACAAAGAAGAAAAATCCCCTTGCTTAGGTTAATGTGTTCTAAATGTAGAAGCAAAATGGAAAATAGAATTTTTAAGAATGCTATTCACAAAATATCTTACTTGTTTGGGCAGTGAGATACAAAATAAAATGAGTGTTACTATGAGATAGCACTCCCCTCTGGGGCTGTTGCAAAGCAAAAAAAAACCAAATTGCATTATAAAGAGAGCTATTGCCTTTAAAAAACTTGAGAAAATTAGTGTTACTGTTAGAAACACTTCAAAGTACCTAATTAGGATTGTGAGGATGGGTTTAATGATTTTTTCTAAAGAAAAAGAATCCATGCTTGTTAGAGCAGTGATAGATATTTCCATTTATTCAGAAAAGAGTAGTGAAAACATAATAGTTGAACCTTTTTCTTTCGTATGTACACTTACGTACGACTTTTTAAATATACAAAAAGAACATCAAGCTTTCAAAAAGCAAGTGTTCAAAATCAGGCTACTAGAGTAACTTTAATTTAAACCTTGCACTCATGTCTTAGAATTTCTGTCTCTGTTTAAGATCATTACTTGTTTTACATATAGTGGAACAGTTTCTTTTTGTCTTCTTTGCAGTGATCTTCAATTCATTTGAAGACAGTTCTTCCCTCCACTTAGCTCCTATTTACACTAATCAAACCTAGTGAGACAACCTTTTCTCTCTTTCTATTTTTGTTTGAACCATTCTTTCTGTTTACCTCCTGTACATTTATTTCTTTCTAAAAATGTGTGGTAGTATTCAGATCTGGAAAAAACCAGAACCAGTGCACAAGCAGAAGCTTATTGACACTGAGGAGAGTGGGCTTACCCATTCCAGTACAATAATAGTTTCATTTCTGTTGGCAATCATATTATATTGTGGGTTTGTACTCAGCACCTACTCCCAGAGAATTCTCACATACTCCTGTGCAAAATCCCTGTTCCATGAAGAAACAATTATTTTCCATTGTGTCTCTGCAGATGATTAATCATGTCCTAGTGGTTAGAATATGTAACTTTGCAGTACATATTCCTGACCAGAACTCTCTCCAGATGAGTCAAGTCCTCTCCATAATTCTAGCTGTGAAATATCATCTGTACTCATCACTTCAATTTAAGTCACATCTGACCTTTACTAATGCTCACTGGGGATTTCAGTGTTTTCTACAAAGTCATTTGCAAGAAATATAAACTTTTTATTTGATTTTTTAAAAAAAAATTAGCATAAGTACTGAGATGAGTATAGAAAGAGTCCAGCTAGCAACGCCAATGTTTTCTTTGGTGAACTGCAGTTGCAGGTACTCTGAGGTACAGAAATTATCCTGTAACACCTCTTAGTACTCAACAGCATATGACTGTGTTTCTCCCATGTTCTTTCTGATTAACTGAGGTGCCAGAGTCATGACTGGCTGTTGTGAATTAAGCTGGGAATTAAGTACCTTGCAGCCTCTCACTCAACCTCCCTCTCTTCTTCCTCCACCCTGGTGGAATGGAGAGGAGAATCAAAAGTAAAACTTGTAGGTTAAGAACAGTTTAGTAATCAAATAAAATATCATACAGTAATAAAGGTATGTAATAATAACGATAATAAAAAGGGCAATAAAAAAAGACCACAAAAAATTACTCACCACCGTCTGACTGATGTCAGACACCCCCTTCCCAAATACAGACAAGCCACGGTTCTGGGCAGCTCCCCCCAGTTTATATACTGGGTGTGACGTTCTGTGCTGTGGAATATCCCTTTGACCAGTTCAGGTCACCTGTCCCGGCTATGCTCCCTCCCAGTTTTATCTGAATACCTTCTCACTGGCAAAGCATGAGACATACACATGAAAAAAGAGTCCTTGACTTCGGATAAACATCAACTTAGCAAAAAAACCCAAAACATCAGTATGTTATCAGTATAATTCTCACTCTGAATCCAAGACAACTTCAATTGTTCTGAATAAAAATTATTCAAACCTGGCAACAGGAGAACTACTTATTACTGTAGTCATGCCAATGTCAAAGTGAATATGACTACATAAAAGATCAATTTTAATTATGTGACTGACAGTTAAAATGAGACAATTTGAAAACTAAACGTGTAACATATGTTGAAATACATAGATGTCTTGTCAAGTTTTATCAAGTCTACTATGGGTTTTGTGAGATAGAATGATTTTTTGACTTTTTTTTTTCTTTTTTAAATAGGCTTGTTTATTGGTCAGTTTTGGGATGGGTTTTTTGTGGGGGGATTGTTGGTTTGGGTTTTTTTGTCTGGTGAACGTGGTGGTGGTGCTAGGTTGACAGCTGGACTTGGTGATCTCAGAAGTCTTTTCCAACCTTAATGATTCCACGATTCTATAATTTCAACAATTAAAAAACAGGTACATTTTGAAATATCTAAAATTTTCTTTTCAGGCTTTCTACTATTGTTGTGCATGTAGAGATGCAAAGATAATCTGAAAAAAATAATCATAGAAAATTGTTAGCAATTAATAGATAAAATACTCCTTTTTATTAGATATGTGAGGCTAGTGAATGAAATGTGAGAAAACACGAACAATTTGCTCTGCAGGTGTGTCATGAATGACAAGTTGAGTTATACTTTCCTCAAGAAAATGGATAAATTGTGTTTATTTGGGCAAGTAATTATCTAACCTATAAGCCCTTTAATGACTGTTTAAAATGAAATAATTTTTTTTTCTTAAAAAAACCCCAGACACAAATTTCAAGAAGCAGAGTGATATGTAAATTGCAGAAAAATATATTTGCTTCATTACATTACTGTGGACTACTTTAGTCTTTCTTATCAAACCACAGTAGAAAAAAAAATAAATCATTAACTCTGATAAGAGTTGGTTAAATTTTGGCATGTATTATGTGTCACAACTTTTTGTTTGCTCCTGAGATAATGCTTAAATTACTGCATACTGCTGCAGCAGATGCTGGTAATGACCAGAATTGAAAAGAAGAACAAAATATGTTGCAAAAGGTGTTTCTGTTAGTAATTTAGAGAAAATGTTCTCACTATGGCATCTGTAAGTTTTCTTTGTTTTAATCAAGAAAGAGACTCACATCAACAAGTTTACTAAACTTAACTGCTTTGTCCTTGAGGGAAAGTTGTGTGACTTCCAGAGCCAGGTATACAGTTCAAAAAAGATGAGCCATCATTGATAATAGTAACAGAATTCCAGACTTCTTTCTTTGTGGTAAATAGGATGAACTTTTGTCTGGACTACTTGAGGATGCGAGAAGAGACAAAACCTGTTTCTGCTATACAATCCTCAAGCAATATTTTCCATGTTCATTCTTAAGCTAGGCACGTGGCAGAAGTGTCACTTCTCCTTACCCAGGCAAAATGGTAAATCAGGTCTTGTAAACAAGAAGGATAACAGCAATATGACACGTTAACCCCTATTCCCATTCAGTGCTACATATTGCTAAAACCAAATCCTCCACAATGTAAAGCTGGTTGTTACTGTATAAGACTGGAATCTGGAGTTTAGATGTGCTTCACTCATTGCTAGATGAAGGAAAACAAATGGGATTTTCATAGTTGAGTATGTCAATTGTTTTTAAGTTTACTTCTGATTTGGTGGATGTAAATGACCTGTTTGACATTGTGAACAGTTGTGAATAAAGAAGCATGTGAATGCACAAATACCTTGACCAAACTTCAGATATTGCATTGAGTGCTTTGTGTTTTGGTTTCTTAAGATATACTCACCTCAGACAAAGCTAATGATTTACTGCCTGCATCTCAATGATGGTAAAACACAAACCCCACAAACCATACAAATAACTTGCATTATGCACCAATTATTACAACTAGAGTATGTTCATGGCAGCATGTCAAGTCAGTATAGATTTGCATATTTTAGTATATAATCCATTAGCTTGGCATCCTACAATATGCTGCTTTCTATTTCACCAAGCCCAAGATGTAAAGTTTGCAAGGTGCAGGGTAATACAAAGGGTATTAATTTTCTTCTTTGCAATGGAAAAAGTGAAAGATATGTCTTAATGTCTGGCCATTAAGAAGGCTCCCAGTTTCTGATGTAGTAACTGCTCAATGAAAAGGTCCTATGGGATTAACTATTTACTTTTTTAATTGCTAGTAATGAGAAAAAAAATTGAAAACTTAGATGAGAAGAATATTATTTAACTGTTTTATATTAGTTAAATGTATATTGGACAGGTGAGAGTCGTCTTTAAGGCAACAGCATAGACAGCACAAAAGATAAATGTTCATGCATATCCTAAATAAGAGATTATGGGATTTTTTCCCTGAAGAAATCTTTTCCTGTCTTGTCCTATTTTGGGCCTTGGACAGCAGTGGGATGAAACTTGGAGCTGTGTAGGTGTGTCTCCTTTGTTATTCTATTCCACTCACATCATTTCTCAGTTTGGAAATAAGGGATTCTCACTTCCCAGAAGAAGAGAGCATGGCTTCAGGCGGAGTAAAAAGGGAATGTGCAGAGGAACCTCTGCTGTTTTTGTTCCTTTCTTCTGGATGAGCAAGCGGTGAGCGGAGCACTGGGGTTACTCCAGTCCTACTGGGCTGGGGATTTGTCTTTCATTGTTTCTCATTGTCTTGGGCTCAGGGGAAAACATGGGGACAAATGGTTCCATCCACCGTTTTTCTCCTTTGTCTCAGGAACCCGCATGGCACCGGCTGCGGTAGTGTCAGGTCAGTCGGATCAGTTAAACTTCCATGCGCATTTTTGCATGTAATCATCCTCTTTCATACGCTGTTGCTATTAATATTATTGCTGTTACTGTTTACTCTCTTTATCTCATTTCTGTTTTCCAGTAAATTGCTATCTCAACCCATAATCTCTGTCATTTGTCCCTCTCTCACTAGAGAGGAAGGCGAGCAGCTGCTTGGAGCTTAATTTCCAGCAGGGTTTATACCACAACATATCTCTGTCTTTAACTCCTACTGGGTTATCTGGTTAGCTTTATAGATCTTGGAGAGGGCGGTTTATTATAGTATGGGTGGGACAGTGGTGGTCTACTCTGTAAAAATTCTACCAGATAATTTGAGCAATGACTGTTTATTCCATAGCCTCCTTCCTAGCATCCTGCCTGAACCTCTGGAGTTGGAATTTATTTCATAAAACTTTAGACATCTAAAACTTCTGTACCTAAATATGAGATAGTCACCTATGCTCCACTAACAGTCAATGGAGAGAAATAGGCCCCTCCAGAGGGATATTCATCTGACCTGTCTTATGTGGCTATAACAGCACAAGACAAATGACCCTATGTTTTTTTCTCTTAATTGATGAAAAAGAGACCTATAGGAGTGCAAGAGACTCAGGTGTATAACTTTTAGATGATTAAGCTAAGCTAGATGTACTCAACTCTAGGTTCTGGATTAGTTCCTTTTAGTTTTTATATTAATTCATTCAAAATCAAATGGCTTTCAGCTGAAAGGACTAAGACCCTCCATGGAAAATCATATTAGGTTTGTAGTCTCCTGCAAGATGTTCATTGACGTTCATGTCATTGAGAGAATAAGCTGAATTTGGATCTCCTGACTCCTGTGGTATTTTCTCTCTGGTGGTTCACTGAATATAGGATTTTGTTTTATCTGGCCAACTCATCTCTGAAGCCTGTTCTGAGAAATTGATTGACAGCTGTGGTTCAAAAAAAAAGGAAGGTCCAGCAAGGTAAGAACACTTCCTATGAAGCAGCTGTGGAAACACTCAAACTTAGTATGGTCCTGGATGTTCCTGCAGTTCATTGCAATTCACTGAATGGTATAAAAAGTGATTTTGTGAAACTAGGGTTTTGTGCATTAACATCAAGTTATTTTAGTTTCTTTACCTTGAAATGCATTACTGAAAAGCCCGCATAATTATTTCTGTTATAAATTTCAAATTGATACTCAGTATTACAGACATGAACTTCACATATACAAGAACCTACCAAGAATTTCTTTTCTCTTCTTAGATATTTCATTATACTCCTGTCTATAAAAAGGATACAGTTTTTCTTAATAGCTATTCACTTGCTCATAAACATGAAGGAATAACATAGGAATATTAAATATAAACAAACCTACATCTCCTAATAAAATAATTAGAATTGAATTGCCACTAACAATTTGGAGTAGTGCAATGACTTATATTACTTCTGAAGGCGAAAAGTCTTAATGAAATAAATCAGTAGTCTATCAGGAACAGATAAGTTTTCCTGTTCAGATTTTTCAATCTGCTTCTTTTCAGTGTGTAACTGATAGCTCAACATTTTGTCATCCTGTTCTTTGAGTGATTTGGCACCCTATAATGTTTGGAAAAATTCAGCTTTAACAATTTGTCAAATTAAACACGGGAAAGAATGAAATATAGACCATTAGCTAGGTGAGCATTTTAAATTTGTATATGAAGCTAGAACTTAACTTGCTTTTATTTACTTGTACATTCAGTGAATATTGAGAATGAGTAATGATACGTTCAATTTGTATGCACTCATTATATTTCATGACCCATGGTCCATTTATAGCCACATAAAAGAGAGATTTTTATCATAGAGATGACACCTGGAACAAGGAAAAAACCTATTGATTGTATTAGATGAGGCACTTGTAGAAATCGCAAATGATTGACTAATAACACACTGTCATAAAATCCAGCTCTAATAACTGAAGAATTCACTGTTTTAATCAGAGAGGGAAAATTAAAGAAGAATATGGCTGTCGGTATTTACTACAGCATAAATCACTTTTAAGTAGCAAATTAAGCAGAAATAATCGCTAATCTTTGTTCAAGCTGTTTTTATTGGTGATCTAAATTATTTTAGATACATTTTTTAGGCTTGTATTGTTTCATACTGTAATTTTAGAAATCCTTCATTCAGCCTGCTGGAGGAGGTTTTTTCTCCTAGAGGAAGTCACAATTTTTGAATTTCAGTTCAATACTCAAGGATGTTATTCAAGTTGTCAGATGCCCTTTCATGAATGTTCTTTCCAGCCTTACACTAAAACTTGGCTACCACTAGTTCTTAGATAAATGATGCATGCAATGTGTATCTGTGTCACCACAGATATACTGAGTAGACATTTGCAGAAATCTGGCTGCCCTAATTAAAAGAAAGATGAAATAATTGTTAATGTATAACCTCTTAGTGATACTCTGGACCCTAAGGGTTTTTACACTAGGCAAATCATCTTTTCTCTCTTTCAGCAGCTTTGAAACAATATGTACAGCATATTCACACTATCTACTTAAAAAGATGGTGCATCCCTGCAGAAAGGAATCAATAACTAATGTGTACAAGAACCATTTCTTCCTATCATGATGAAATATTTTCTCTTGCCCACTGTGCCTAGCACCTGGCAAACACATGTTCAGAGTTGGCCTGAGAAGCAGCACTGTTGTGTGGCTCTGTACAATTTTTAGTCATCACGGAACTGTGAGTTTGGCCTTGCTAGAATGAGTGAAAATCTCTTTTTAGGTACCCATTGGTCATTACAGTTCAAAAATTAAAGTCTCATGCAGTTCTAGTGTTCCCACTTGTGTTGGTACATAAAAGAGGATGTCTCTACAGAGGAAAGGTTGAAACTCAGGTTATTTGAGAAAGGAACCTAAATTAAAATGTATTTTGTGTGGTAATATTCTCAAATATTGTTGAATAATCTTTGCCATACATGTTGATGTGGTATACTGTTTTAATAATAAAACAACTAGAAAAGCAAATATATTTTTCTAAAGATAGTTTCTAAATTTACCACATGCCTCTGTTTACAATACAACTTGAACAGGATATAAGCCTTATATAGTCTAAAGGAGTTAGAGATCAAAGCACTTTTGTGGATCTTGCCTTCTGTGTCTAGAATTCAACCTAAGCAAAGTACAAGAATGTATTGATTAAGATGAACTTGAAGATTTTTAGGAATTTCCCACGGAGTTTGCCTTTGGCACAAGACACTGGTTTACAAATGAGATCCTACTTGATAAATCTGATAAAGTATATCAAACCAAATAGACTTATATAATAATTCAGTATTTTTTCAACACAGTACTGTAAAGCATGAAGTGGTTCCCTCTCTGAGAAATCCTAGGGTGGGCATCTTGGTGCAAACTCATTTTTAGCTCAGTGCCTAGAAAATGAGTAATATATTCAAACTCCTGTAATTTCATTACAGATTCAGCCTTTGAGGAAAAGAGATTATAGATATTCAGACGTATCGTACAAGATACATTAGTGCTCATGTACTTCACTTTTGTTCAGTTGCTGGTAAAAACAGGAAAAGAGGGGCTAAGAATAGAAGAGGAGGGGGATAGAAGCATAAACATTCCAGTACAACTTTTTCTTTAATTTTTAACAAGACAGTGGAATAAAATTTGCTATATGGGGTCTATTTTACTTAGTAAAAATTGTACAGTCAGTTGAAAGAGCAGCTGGTGACATTGTAGTCAATGTTCTCCAAAAGCTAATTAAGAATGATAAAAAAAAATCTGATGTAATATATAGCTGCACAGATTTTCATCTCACCCCAGACACTCATTACACACATCTGTTCTTCATTCCCAGTGAACAACACAATTCCTCTGAGTTTCTTCCAAAGAAACTCATCAACAACCCAGAAGACAAAGAAGCATACGTGAAACACATGTTGAATTCTATCCACCCTGGATCAACAGTTCCTCTAATAATGTTCAACTTTCAATGTAATTTGAAGTATGTAATCAATGTATTTTTTTTTTCTTTGAGTTTAGAAACATCTTTGTGACTTGTGTTAATTTGATGCCCGTATATTTTCATAAATACAGGGAAATTGTTGCAATGAAACAATTTGCAATCTAAAAGATACAGCAAATAGGAATGTTGATTCAAATCCATGTTTTGAAAAACAAAATCTATTTTGATCAGTTATTGGGTTTCCAAATGTTGATGACATTTTCCTGACTATTTTCAGGTGTTTAAATTCCCACAGAGAATTTTGTATTAGTTAAGACAGTAAATCAAGCCATATCTAAAAAATCAAGGAAAAAATACTTTAACTTACATTTTCTCAAAGCTTATGGAGGTAATGAGTATTAATTTATCATTTAGTTGTTAATTTAGTAGATAGCTTTGAGGTTTCAACCAGTTGTGTTCTACTAATACTTCTCAATGCACCATAAATTGTATTTTTTGGACATCTGATATTAAAATTTAGGTTTTCTGCTTGTACACAGCTATGGAGCCCTATTCCATTTGATTTGATACCATTTTTTTGTGTGCTGAGAATTTGGCCCCCAAACAAAGAAAATAACATTTCCCTTTATAAATTATTCAATTTTGGTTGTTTTGTGATACAATGGAAAGCACAACGGCATTCTTTTCTAGATTCATATATCTTCATGACTATGTCAGCTGAAATGGAGTCCAGAAATTGAAGGGTTCTTTTTTCCAAATGCTTGTCTCTACCATCAGATTATCAGCAACTGGGATTAACTGTAATGGGATATCTTCCTATGTGCGGTTGTTGGAGGCACAGAAGTTCAGAGATGCGGAGATGTCCTATCTCTCATACTGAATATGAGCTAGAATTATTTCCAATCTTTTACTTCTTCACAGCTGCACCTTCACTGCAACTATTTGCACTGATGTATCATCTTTCTGCAATTCTGTAGCCTCACATATCTGACATAGCTTAATAGACCTATTCTGGAATTTAGTATTAATTTTGGGAATGCTATTGGTGAGGGATATGGAGTATAGACTTGCAGATGTGGGACAGAGGCTTAACTGCTGCATTGCATCTTAGAGTGTGCTTACTGAGTAGGCTCCACATTCAAATGAGTGCTGTTTTAATTCACGTGTCTGGTTTCTGTTTAGAGCCCAGAGTTTCTTCACAGTCAAGGGAATTATCGCTAGCAACTCAATTATTTTATTTTTTTCCAAAAAATGACATAATGCATGGGTTCTTGTCTTTTGGGAGGAAAAAAAATTGAGAATTCAACAGAGAAGTTGTGTAAATACACTGTATGACATTGACAAGACAGTACTTAAACTCCTTCAGGCATGTGTAGAGGAGCACACACTCACCATTGGTATTTACCGTCACCACTGCATCACAATAAGAAACATTGCTCTGAAAAGGAGGCCCAGAGGAGTAATCCCATGTCAAAAAGTGATGAGAACTTTTATTCCAAATACCAGAAACACCTCTGAGACCTAATTTTTCATCCAATGCAATGTGAGACGCTAGTTAATGTATTATATTTACCCCTACAACTGTGTGTTTTTATAGTATTTAGTGCAGAAAATCTTTGAACAAACTCCCTGAAGGCATAAAAAGTCATCAGAACTAGTAAGTTATACATTATTTCACTGGGAAACACAAATGTGACCAGTCTTTCCAAAGCATAGGGACAAAAACACTGGTGTTCTATACACCAAAGAAAGTGTGTGTCTTTTTCGACTTACATGCTAAATCTGTAGGAAGTCCAGAATCAAAGTGTTTATCTCTGAAGTCGTACAGTAAGATTTAAAACAATAAACCAAAACCCTAAGGATTTTGTTGATTAGAGATGAGTTAATTATCCTATCTAATTTAGTAGGGGTCAAAAAATTCACTACTTACAGTGAATGCTCACTTGCCTATAGACAGTCTTCTAATCCAGTCTACTACTGATAACAGGCCAGACTAAAAAGAGAGAACAGTGTTGTCTATTTTGTCTGGTAAATGTAGAAGAAAGAAGACTTTTGAAGGAAGGTGGCTCTTTTACATCTTTGGGTAGCTAGCATCATCAATGAGCAGTCTCACCATGCCCCTGGAAAGGATAAAACTTAACACCTTAATTTTACAAGCAAGTTCTCTTGTGATGAAAGCATTCTACCCTATTGCTAGAAACATTAAAAATGTTACCCCACTGCTACCCACTGTTTGACATAGCGTTTTTGTTCCGTCATACTCTTCAACCTATTCTACTGAGAGGCAGACTGATAAAATACTAATGTGAAAGTCACTAAAACCTTATAAGGTTGTAGTTTTATGTTTAAATCTTCCACCATCTGCCATCAAAAGTGGTTGTTGTTTTGTAATCTTGGTTTTCTCATTCTGTTTTCTTTTTGATAATTTCCATGTTATTTGGGGAATGTAAGAAATGGGAATACTGAACTTTTTCCTGTCCTGTATCACTAGCTGTTTCCCACAGACCATGAGCTCTCCTTGCTTTACAGAGAGTAGCAGAAGGTTCTTCTTTCTTTGTTTGTTTCTTTTTTTGTTTGTTTGTTTGTTCTGGGTTTTTTGGGGTTTTTTTTGTTTTGTTTTGGTTTTTTTTTTTTGTAGTAATAGTAGTAGTTCTTGATCATAGAGAGGTCCATGAAGAAAACTAGCAATGATTTTGGTAGAACCACTGAACATTTGAGGAGATTTGGCTACTTCACCAGATTTACAAACTTGTGGAAATAATAGGGCAGGCTCAGGCCAGGGCAAACCAAGATAACTTTATTATGTGGCTAAGGGGCAGACTGTGACCCTTCCTAACAGTGTCCCAAACTCAAATAGCACAACAGCAGCTAAAGCTTGAACTGCAACTAAGAATTTGCTAATAAAGTCCACTGCATGTCTTACAGGCAGCAATCTGGGTGTATGATGATGGGCTTGGGAGCCTGCCAAGCCTTAATTACAGCCTGGACTGCAGGATCTCTGTAACAAATAAATTAGCAAAGCCTCTTGCTGACTTTCCGTTCTCTGGTCATCCATAATCTTCCTATAGTATATTATAAGAGTAATGGCTGTAACATCCTTCTCAGTGGGGACATCCACAAGTGGTTGCATTCCTTCAGATTTCTTGTTTGAAAGTTGTACAATCCTTGAAGGAGGATAGAGTTCTTTTGCATTTAAGAGCAACCTTGTTCTTCAAATGGCAGATGTATAGCAGAATGTTAGCTGGTAAACACTTAGGGTAAATTCAATTCCCAAAATGTGTATTTATTAAACCACTTTAGGGGGCTCAAATATCTGCATGTGGCTAGAAAATACAACACAAGAACCTTCAGCAGAATCTTGATTTTTGTGAAACAAGAGCTGCTGACCAGCTCAAATGTAGCAATGCCTATATTCAGACAACTGTAAACCTCCTCTGATGTCTGATCCCTGCTTCTGAATCCATGGAAGTTGGTAAAAGGCAGTCATTCATACACTTCCAATCTGAGATGCTGTCAGCAACACACTTCCACTGTGATCTATTTCCCTCTTTCCCTCTGCAGTTTTTAGAGATAGGAGCACTTCAGGCAGATGGAAAGCCTCTTTCTCTGGCCCAGCCTAGTTTGGAAAAATTTCTGTGACTGTATCCAGTTGTGTCATAATGGTGTTTAAATAATAAGTTTTCTTAAGGACTTTCCAATAAATTATCTTAAGGTTTTGGCTTTTATTGGGCTAATGCGTGCATATTCTGCTTGAAAACCAACCAAGAGCCTAGCTGGCCAAACAGAAGGCTAATACTCTTTCAGATATAGGTAGGAAAAATTGATTCTTATGCCCTGATTTCATTCTCTAGACACATTTTATGAAATCCTTTAGTTTATCCTTTTTTCAAGATCCTGCTAAGAGGTATGTCAAATAGACTGATTTAACCTCAAGTTCTTTTTGGACACCTTACTTTGGACTTAGAGCTGCAATGTCAAAGTTTCAGGATCAGAAAGTTTTCTTGCTTCCTACTGACTGCTGCACTTCTACTGTCCTGCAGTTCCAATAGGGCTGCACTGCTGTAACTGACAATGGGTTATCAAATAGGCACAAATGAAAATTACCTTTCTCTTGTTTTCAAAATTTGATACAGGATAGCACAGCCTTCAAAAATCAGTGAATGTAAGCCTCTGAATTGATCAGTCTTTCAGATTTCAGCCAGCTACAGGCCAATCTGTACCATTATAGGTTTATAAAAGACAAACCCCCTTTAAGAAAGCAATGGTGACAAAATTTTACCATCCTCTTTAGATAAACTCTTGCAAGAACAGTGCTCTATCTTCCAACAGAAATCAGCAGCTTGTGCATTCAGTTTGCTCTCTGTGAAGTAAATAAAGATTTTAAGAATTGCCAGTTTGTGATCAACATTCAGGCTGTGAAGAATTGTCCTTGGGTCTGACAGCACAGTTGAACACAAAGATGGTGTAGACTTTGTTACAACAGAAGTATTTTCTGTAACTGTACAGAATCCTCTTACCAAAGACAGACATACTATCAAATTTCTGTTTAAAGGAGTTCCCTCACTCGTCAGAACATCATTTGATGAAATGAATTTCAACTCAGTAAATCACTTAAGTGTCTCTCTAGAGAGAAATCAGCAGTACTGATAAGTTGAAAGACATCTTAGCCCTACTTGAGACGAAGAAAAAAGAAAGAATTTGGAAATGTGTAACAGCCCAGGAACAAAGACAATGCAAATTTTAAAAGTGCAAGTGCCAGGTATAGTAAATGTGTTTTGGTTGATATAAAAGATATGAAAGAGATACCAGAGAACAGATGTAGGTTATGGTCTACTTATGGTCTTAGCTTTGAATGGTAGAACATTTGTTCATTCTATTCAAGGACAAATGTCCTATTGTTTACTTAATTTCCATAAAGTACAGTGGAGCCTTAAGACACTGAAAAGAAGACCTTAAGATAATAACATTGTATTTCTAAATTAGAAAATGCTGGCCCAGTTTTTTGCTAAATTAATATGATGAGATTTAAGCAAAGTGAAATAAATTTGTATTGAATTCTCAGAACATTATACAGTACAAATTTGGTAGTTCTTGAAAATTAGGTATACTGCTGTGAATGAGTAATTAGATAACAAATTAATAAGCTGAAAAGGTTAAAAGTAATGAATAAAAAATATAACCCAAATGAATTACAGTGAAATAGATGACAAAATGAAGTATGCAACATTTAATAATTTTCAAGTATTTTAAAACACAGTTGCAAGCATTTTATACCTATTGAATGTTCTTTTATTTACTTAATAGGCAGCACATGATCTTTGGTCTGCTATTGTACTGTTTTAAATCATCTAAGCTGAAAGCAATAGTCTATCCCTTTGTGTGATATGAATGAAAAATGAAGGTTATTTCTTGAAAATGCTAGACCATGCATGTCTGTGTGCACATGTATGCACTCATGCATATGCAGTCACTTGGATTTCAGCTTCACGCCTCCTCCAGCCCCTGTAAATGCACTCCAAATTCTTTCTTCTAAATAATGTCTATATTGCTCTAACATAATTACTATGTATCCATTGCTGTTTTGCATAGGGAAGATTGCTCATATGCATTGCATACTAACTCAGGAAGCATTCACCATTGATGGTGCACAAGTAATCTATTTTAAGATTTTTCTCTCACTGTAAACATAAAAAATAGTTTATTGACATTTTCTGCTAGATAAGAAGGCATTTTTTGGTGTAAATTTCTCTTTTTCTTTTTTTTCCACATTACTTCAAATGCCAGTACATAGTGATAATGTTCTTAGATACAGCAAAATTTTCAAAAAGATTAATACTGTAACTTTCACAATAGATGGTTTATTAATAGAAAATACAAAAAATAGTACTCAATACTGAGGTACAGGGAGATGTAGAGCATCCAAAATCAATGCATATGGTTATGGGTTATGAGGCCAATCCAAGTCAGATCTGTCTTTTCAGTTGCCTGAGCAGTAGTAGTACTCTAATTTAATACTACTTTCACCATATTCTTTGGAAGCGTAGAATAGACATGGTAACCAGAAGGGACATCAGTGTAAATTCACACACATATATTCATGTTCATACATGAGTAGAATAGAATATTTTTTTATTTTTCATACTCCCTGGGTGTCCTTCCACTGGATTACTTTTTATTTTCTTCCTCACAGAAGGTGTTGCTATTTCTTGTACAGTGTTGCTATTTCTTCACCTCTGCATCTCCTTTCTAGATAATACTTCATTCACCTGCATGCAGGTGCTTACTAGAGCCATGGTTGCCATTACTGCCAAACATAATTTAAAAAAAAAAAATATAAAAAGAGAGAAAATAAATCCAGTTTGGACAATATCTCTGCTGTGTTAACTAACATCAGCTTAGGGAGCTGACTCTTTCTTTGGAAAGAAGCTCATCATTTTTGTGTATACAATAGAGGAAATCCTCTTATCTTACTTCTTTATAATCTTGTCTCTTACCTTTATTTTGTAGAAGCAGGTTGCTTCCCCTACCATGAAGTGTCCCTTTTGACTTTCTACCTCACTAGTAGCTTAACTGATTGCAGACCTAAAGTATAATAAATGAACCAGCATATCTCTTACTTGTAATCTGCTAAAAAGGAAGACCATAAATGCAGTTGTGATGTATATTTATTGCTTGTTTTTTTTCTTGCTTACTGCAGGCACAAAAATTTCAGTCTGAGCTGTTTACCCATAAAAGACCCATCAGCTCATCATACCTGATCATCAAGAGTGGAGGCAGATATGGTGGTGTGTGTGCGTTTGTGCATGCGGGCCATGGAATTCCATGGACCAGTCTGTTAGCCAACATATATGTCATTCTTCTCACTGGATAGATATTTTATGTACGTTCCTCTTGAGCTAAATGAGAGAGAAATGTTGTCTCAAATAAAGGCTTTTAAAAAGTGGATTAATAGTTTGTGTCATATGGCAGCATAAGGTGATTCGCTAAATAAAGGTGTGTATCTTCAAGTATTAGATATTCTCTCAGTATCTGAATACCAAAATGACTATGTAACTGACATGATTTTGGGTTTGTGGAGTGTTAGGAGGGTTTAAAGCTAACTTGTCATCACACTCATTCACCTCTTGATAATAACAACTCGCAAAATAATAATACAAAATAATTAGCAGTTAAAAGAAAGATTGTGAAGAGAATAATAAAACAATACATGTTACACGGGTAGAACCCAGTTTCTGGAATGATATTTAAAAAACCAGAAGTCCCTAACTAAGCTTGAAGAAAAATACTCTCAACTTCACATTTTGTTGGAAGATGAGGCTCATCAGAATGTGCTTTACAGGGAAAATGCACAAAGGCATCAGGCAGAGATGCCCCACAGGCAAATTTTGCCTAAAAATATCATCTGGACACACGATGGAAGCTCTGGTAGGTTTCCCTAAACATGAAATTTTTTTACCTCCATTATTGTGGGTAAGTCCAATGGCGAGATCTTTAGGAGATTTGAAATGTAAGAATGAAAAGTTTATGCTGATAAAGCAAATTATTCTTTGGACTTTTAGGTACTGAAAATACCAGCATCACACTTGGGATCCTTGAAAGCAGAGATATTACATGAATGAACTGATGTTTAAAATCGAGCTTTTCACCATATGTGAAAATAGTTTGACCCTATTACAAAATTCTGCCAGAAAGGTCACTGTGAAAGATACATTGTTCTTCATTTTTTATGTGTGCCTAGCTGTATGGCAAGAGTATTTTCCATGTTTATGTAGTATAAATGACTCCCATTCAGTATTTTCTCAAAAGACAGGAACAACAACTCCCCTGTGGGAGAATTTTCTGAAACAATCCTGAGGTATAAAACTGAGATGATTTGTATAGAGAATGTAGGAAAGATATAACATAACATTCCAAAATTCTGAACTCTGGGGCTATGTGTAGAATAGAAAGCCTACAATTTTACTCATTTGGAAAGCAAAATAAATTAAAATATCACTACGCCTGTGGAGTACATAATTGTTCTTCAAATAGGCAAGAAACGTTAGGAATTCAAAAGTCTAATTTTTTTTTTTCTCAAGGGAAAAATGATTAAACTATGCAAGATGCTCTTTCATAATCTATTATTCATTGGAATGTATTTCTAGTTCCTATTATTGCCCTCAGATATTGAAAATGAATCAACATTTGTAGGAAATTATTTGCATTTTTTCTTAAGGTCCAATTACTGGGCAGCATAGCAATAGTGATACATGTACTGTTTTGCAATACCTGATAAATGGCTCACCTCAGGTTATTCTGGGTTCATGGCCATTATTCACTAATGCAGTGGGGCAAAATATTTAAAGCCTAGCCTAAGAAACCAATCAGCAGTTAAATACTTAGATGCTCTTCATCATGAGTTTAAACTGCTCAAAGTCATTTCACTAATTTGAGATCTGTGGTTAACTAATGAAAGTACTCAACATTACTTTTGGGCAATATTGCTCTAGCAAAGCACAGCTCATTAATGACATGAGAGAAGGCTCCAAAACTGAGAGGATGATGTGACCATTGCTTGTTTTTTCTAAGGTAGCCAGACTGTTAAACTCTCTGAATACTCCGATATCAGGTAACTCCAGCAACAGGATTGTCACCTCTAACTCTTCATCCAGCTAACCAGCAACTTACACCTCAAGTCAGATAAGAAATTATTTCAAAAGAGGACTCAAATTGGCACAGTAGTTTTTTTCCTTTTTGTGAGTCATTTGGCCTCTAAAATATTTAAATCGTGATTCTAAAATGGTGATGGGACTCATATTTTCAAAATATCTAAAATCTTAGGGGATAAATATGTTCTCTGTGAATGTGACAAGCTATCCCATTTTTATTTCATCTCCTGCAGTACTGACTTTTTGTGCCTTTCCATTGTGCATACATGTGTTTGTTGGTACTCCTTGTATGTTTCTGAATTTGCTTAGGTACTATTTCTGAGTCTCCAGAAACATGGACAAATTCAACGAATTTGACAGACAGGAAGTTTAGTGAATTTATGTAAGAAGATGACAAAGAAATTGAGAAAAAGACAGGCCCTATAAGTTTAATGAAAACTAGTATAAATATATGTATATGAAATGTGTATAAATGTCTTCAATTCATCCTAATAGTATTATGCAGCAATACAGAATGCACAAACAAACCAATATCAACAGATTTAAAGAAAACTAGATATTCGTGTAGAAGTCCTAATCTTTCTCTACAGTTGGTGGAAAAGACAAGATTCTCCCAGGAGCAATTCAGATTGGAGAAACTTAAGCTTCTCTGGAGCTATAAGTGTTTCTACACCGGCTAAAGATGGAGTCAGGAGCAAATACACTCCCAAGTGTTCAGGTTCAAATACATCTGGCCCATTAGAATGAATTTAGATTCACTATTTGAACTCCTAGAAGAAAATCTTCTTTGAAGAAAATCTTCTTTAAAAAAAATCAACTTTATTTTGATTTTTTATAGAAATATTGTTCTATATTAGAAAAAATTATTAGAGTAAAATGACAGTAGTAAATTGGCAAATATCAAAGTGAAGAGATGAAAATTACATGCACTAAATATATTTTCAAGAATCTAGAAAAAAGAAATAAATCAGATCCTGTTAAATGATTCCAATGGCTTATGAAAAATAATTTTGCACACTATTGGTTAACTGACTGTAGTGGATGTTTTCACTGTTTCCTACTACACATTAAACTGGTCTCTGTTCAAAATGGGTAAAATCTTTGTTTTCCCAAAATAAAGTAATTGGTTTCTGTTGCACAATGAATTGGAAGATACTTCAGAGTAAATGGGGAGCTGATGAAATAGGAAAAAAGGATCCTTTAAAAATATTCTGTATCATCCAGGAATTGGAGTTTATGGGGTAAAATGGAAAAATAGATTGACTTTTCTTCCACAACTCCTACTGTCAACTTATCAGACTGCCAAATTTGTTTTCCTTCAGTCCCAAATGGAAATTACAGTACTATCTACAGATTTCACTGGTGCAATAGAACAGATTGCCTTTGACTTTCTGATTTAGTTTCACCATCCATCTTCCTGTTCCATAGAACCACGCTGAAGATGGCTAGTGAAATGAATTTAAGGACACATTGCAAACTGTAACACTGTCATGAACATATTAAGTTTTGCACCAGTAGTGCAGAAGGTGATCTAATCACCTTATTAATGCATCTAAGAACATTAAACCATTGTATATTACTCCTAAAAGAGATTTGTGCATTTTATTTGCAAGATTAAAAAAATAGGAATTAATCTACAAGCTGGACCAAGACTTGGCCACTAGCATAGGAATAGTGATGCTCAACTATCAAGAAAAAAAAAAATCTCTTGGATTTTTTACTTCTTTAGATAGATAGATAGATAGATAGACAGATAGAATATCTGTTTCATTCTATCTCAATTTATGAAATGTTCACGGCTTACTTGGGCCCTTAGAAACCTTTTGACAGCTTTTGCTAACTTGCACATGGCAACACACAACTGTACTGCCTATGTCTAAACAATTTAATACTTTATAACTCATGTCTCCTAGCTAAAAGATGCAAAAAGGTACAAATGTAAAAGCACTCTAAATTAGTGAGACATAATTTCCCCATGCCTCTCAGGAAGTAACTTCAAATGTTACACTTGCAGACAAGAGCAATTTGGTGTAAACAAAAGCACAGGAAACGAGCTTGCACATTGCCTCTAAATTAGACCTTTATTGGTGAGTTTGAGGAAATCAAAACGAGACAAGAAATTAAATGAAATTAGAGAGAGCTTAAGCAGTTATAACTTGTATAGTAAGTGGCATGTAAAAAACATGTAAATATACAAATTTGTATTTTTCAGTAGTTTTACTTAGAATTATTTGAGTTCATTTATAACTTCATCTATTAATT
This sequence comes from Lophotriccus pileatus, assembly GCA_035583135.1. Taxonomy (NCBI): domain Eukaryota; kingdom Metazoa; phylum Chordata; class Aves; order Passeriformes; family Tyrannidae; genus Lophotriccus; species Lophotriccus pileatus. The sequence goes on along the minus strand of JAWWES010000041.1, from coordinate 22,523,749 downwards.
TGGTCACTATGTCTCATGCATGAGTTTTCATTTCATACTTCAAATTTTACTTTTTTATAACAATGGATGCTAATAGAAGTGGTGTCATGTTTCTTGTTCTTTTCCTACAGAATAAAATGAAGGATGCAAGATTTGATCTCAGAAAAACTGCAAAGGGCTAGCAGAGTGGATTAGCTTGTATATCAATATGGTAATTTGTCACAATGTTCCTCAATCAGTCTTTCATTTAGTTGGGATTATATATTGGGTAAGAAGACTTGAGGTCCTAAGCCTTTATCTGCTCATAAGACATTACACAGTAATGGGGCCACTCTGATTTCACCATGAGTTAGGATCAGTGTAGTATGTTAGTGAATACTTTAGCTTGAATAAAAGCCTTCAGTTGTCAACAAATTTCTGAATCCAGCTAGCAGGTTTTTAATGAACTGGTTCTTTCTGCTGGAGTGTTATACCTGTCAATTTCTATAGCAGCAATTCAGAAATTTCTAAAACTATCTTAAAACATGATTTAGCTCATTCTTTCCTTCTGTAAAGTATGGATCTGTCTCCATCACCTTATTTCATGAATGTTTTTACTCTGTCACAAACTACCAAAATTTGATTTTACTTACCAGCATTTAATTTAAAACATTAAAGAGGCCAAATTAACAAAATGTAGTTCACTGAGTAGTCAAATGTTGGCAAAAGTTCAGTAGTTAAGTGTCCCGGGATGCTGGCTCTAATGTTTTATGTCATTAGGTCTCCAAATATTTTAGAGAGAATAATGCTGAGTTCTAATGGCACAAAAACTGTACATAATTACAAAACAACTCTTAAGTCTAATTCTTAAACTGTAGTAATTGATCCTACAGTGAGATTTATTCTGTAATCATGGAAGGCAACAGCATTTACAACTATAATAATTAAAGTAAATGAAGAGGAAAATTGTATTCTGTATAACATTTAGTTCATTATAGGCTTAAACAACTGTGCCAATCCATGTTCATCAATATAAGTTATGATGCTCACAGACATAATTAAATAAAAATGTTATCACCAAGACACAGTTCATATTACAGAAGCATAGAAATTGTTACATTTAAGGGTTTTGCATTTTTTAAGGTTTTATTGGCAGTGCTCAAGAATATGAGTAGTAGAGGATAGTATTTTTTTTTTTTTCCCCCACACTAGTGGTCATAATATATAAAATCATAGCCTTTTCTGCACTCTCATGCTGCTGGGTCTTACTCCTTCAGTGAGGATGCTTGATTCCATACCTCATTAAGTGCCTCTGTGGCTCTTTATTTGTTCAGTTAAGGTCTCACTGGAGTTCATTAAACCACATTAAACATCACTATGTTTCTGAGGGAATTGCAGTATAAGATGCACAAGAGCCAAAAAGGGAATTCTGAAATTTACATGGTACATATGAGCAAGAAAGTCTGTAAGGCACATGACAAACTCTGCATCAGGTTGTTTTCACATCAAGTTGTTCTATATTTTCCCAGGATCTTGAAACCAGCAAAGTATGAAGGATTAAAAATTTTCTTCTGAGATAGCATAAATGATGGATTGAATTTTTCTTTTACTGAAATTTCCAGATACAAAGATGAAGTATTTGATAGCTTTTCGATGTTTGCATATACTGTCAAAAAGAATAAAGTTAGACAAATGCTATATAATAGCTTAATAGCTTAACTCCCTTTTCTTCACTGAATTTAAAAATGCATATTACTTCTCTTCTGTATCCATACTATAGTAGTGTTTTCATGTTAGTACTTTGTATGCTTTCCTATATTTATTTCAAGTATGAACAGTACAAACAGTATTAAAAGTACAAACAGAAATAAATGAACCTCAAAATATTTGTGTCCCCCCTTTTTCTTTTTCCAGCACAAAAATGAGGCACATTCAATAAAACTGAAAGTCAGTGATTTTTAAAAATCATAATTAGTGTGAAGAACACACTGTAACAAGATTTCATAACTAAAATAAATATCTTCATAAATGGATGTGGGACTGGATGTGGGACTGGAAGGGATACTAAGCGAGTTTGAAGATGGATGTAAAGCCTAGAGTTGTTGACTCCCTCAAAGGTATGGAGGCCCTGCAGAGAGACTTCAAAAAATTGGAGGACTGGGAAATCACCAACCATATGAAGTTCAACAAGGGAAAGGGCCAAATTCTGCACCTGGGATGGGGCAACCCCCACATATTTGTACAGACTGGGGAATGAGATGCTGGAAAACAGTGCCACAGAAAGGGAGTCCTGGTTGATGGCAAGTTGAATATGAGTCAGCAGTGCTCTGGCAGCCAGGAGGGCCAACCGTGTCCTGGGGGGCATCAGGCAAAGCATTGTCAGCCAGTCGAGGGAGGGGATTGTCCCGCTCTGCTCTGCACTGGTGAGGCCTCACCTTGAATATTGTGTGCAGTTTTGGGTACCACAATATAGGAAATGTATTAAGCTACTGGAGAGTGTCCAAAGGAGAGTAATGGTGAAGGGCCTTGAGGGGAATTTGTATGAGGAGCAGCTGAGGTTGTTTGGTCTGTTCAGCCTGGAGAAGAGGAGACTGAGAGGAGACCTCATTGCAGTTACAACTTCCTTGTGATGGGAACAGGAGGGGCAGGTACTGATGTCTTCTCTGAGATGACCAGTGAGAGGACCCACAGGAATGACCTGTAGTTGTGTTTGAGTGGGGAGGATAGGTTAGATACTAGGAAAAGATGCTTCACCCAGAGGGTGGTTGGGCACTGGAACAGGCTCCCCAGGAAGTGGTCACAGCACCAAGCCTAACAGAGTTCAAGAAGCATTTGGATGATATTCTTGGGTGCATGATGAACTCTTGAGGATGGCCTTGTGCAGGGCCAGCAGTTGGACTTGATCCTTTTGGGTCCCTTCCAACTCAGCATATTCTGCAATGACAACATATGCATTTGCGTTGGGATAAAAATACATGCAGAAATCTTTATACTCGGGACACAAACCAACTACTAATGAAAAAAATTTTGAAAAAACTTCCCCTTTCGGCAGATCAATACAAGTAATGAAACTCACATAACTATCCCCTGAAGTCAACAAAACTGATGTCTTAAAAAAAAAAAAAAAGATCTTATCCAGTGCAACAACTAGAGAGAGAAGAATCATACTACTAAGAGAATGTAATTGACAAAATGAAACCATGCATGATAAGAAGGTTAATGGATGCCAAGTTCAGAGATGGATAAAATAAATTTGGGCCTCGGGGGAATGTGTGTACTCACTTCAAAGAAATTAATAAAAATACACATAGAAGAAGAGGTCCAACTCACTATCATTTTCACTGATTTTGTTAAGACGTGTTCGTTCAGTCATGCTATGTGGTCCACTCATCATCAGCCTGCTAAGTGAATGCCAGGCTGTATCCATCTATGTGGACCTATGCCGTCTGTCACAATGCTCAGAAGGCACATACCAAAATTTATATGTTGCTGGAAGGTAGAATTTCCACGTTGCACTTAGCATCTTTCAAAATTTGAATTTTAGCATTATGTAACTTGTCCCATGAAATTACTGAAAATACAAAAAGAGACCATGTGGTTGGTTTACCTTAGTAATAGTGGAGAAAGTTCTTAGGTTTTGTTGGGTTATTTTTTGCTTGATAGGTTTGGGGTTTTTTAATTTGTTTTTATTGGATTTTAACAACCGAATGATTTCAGGATAAGTAACTCTGATATAATCTTATTCCTTAGTTATGTCAGAGGATGGAGTTAAGTCTGAACTTTATTTCTTTGTCCCATTCCTTTGATACTGGTTTCAGGTTTTACTTTGTGGCAACTGATTGAGCTTTTTGATAGAAATCAATACTATAGCATGATTTTTAAACTGACTTGCAGAAGACAAGTAGCAGTTTTTGGAGAAATTATCTTTTCTTAACTGTTTCATATCTGATTTTCTAACCTAGATGTCACTGGAGAAATAAACAGATTTAAAACAATGGGGTTTTTTTTCCTATGAATTGTATATCACAGCCTAGAGAATTTCAGACAACTTGTGAAGAGTCTCTCATCTGTCAAGTGATTTTAAACATTATATGTCTCAAAAATACATTTTTCCTGGTATCCAATTCGTTTGCTCTGTTGTTATAGACTGAACAGAATAACTAAACCCAGAGCATATAACTGAATTTTGGCTAACTGCAGTCTGATAGATTGCATTACACTGTTAGAACTGGAAAAGGCAACTTTTTACATTCATGACTCTCATTTCATTTTAAATTTGAGTAATGTTAAACTTGTAAATTTCATAGGAGCAACAATGAGAAAGCTACCTCACTGAAAGACACAGAACCTTCTAATCTGTGCAG
>JAWWES010000041.1:22493817-22519327 GCA_035583135.1 Lophotriccus pileatus | reverse complement strand
AACAACTGACCATAACCCCCATTCCCTGTTCCCCTGCACCACTGGGGGAGAGGAGGGAGAACATGGAAGGAAGGAGGGGTAGGGGAAAGGTGGCTTTAAGATTATTTTACTTCTCACTCTTTTGGTCTAATCCTGTTAGTAACAAATTTAAGTAATATCCCCTTTGAGTCTGTTTTGCCTGTCAAGGTAATCAGTAAGTGATCTCTTCCAGCTGTTATCTCGATCCATGAATTTTTTTTTGTCTCCTATGTCCAGTTGAAGAGGGGAGTGAGAGAGCAGCTGTAGTGAGTACCTGATGTCCAGTCAGTGTCAACCCACTACAGCTTTATGTGCCCATTCACAGTATACACAACATCATTTTTTCAGTTTTTCTTTTATTTTTTTTTTACTAATCTCACTAACAGAGGTGTCTGCTTTCAGTATTTGAAGAAATGAATGTAATCTTCGAATAAATTCCATGTGATTTTCCTTAAAAACAAAAAGTGATATCCAGTGTAACAGTTTGCAATCAATTTCATGTATTGGTGAAAAGATACTATAAAATACATTAAAGTCATGATGAAAACACAGTTTTCTTATTTTCCTTTTCGTGGGGTGAGTCATGAGTTTTCCTCAGCAAGCATCAGTTGTGAGGGTTTTTTTTGTTTGTTTCTTTTTTTTTTTTTATAATGATTTGAAGATTTCAGTTACTAACTTTGCCCAGTTCTCTTTGCTGTATATTGTAATAAATTTTGGCTGACCTGTAAGATCTCTTAGCTGGGATGTTTTTTCCATTTTTCCCATTTTGGTTGTCTGAGACTTGATCCGTAATGTTCAGCTGTCTGTCTTAACTGAATGTGATAGGTGTAGATATCTAAATATTTAAAATTCCAGTATAGGTGGTCAGCAGACAGTGGTTTAATTCTTTCTCAGAAGGAGTCATACAACAGGCCAAGAGGATCCAACGCCCTTGTTTCCCCATTCTTATGATGTCACTTGTTATAATGCATTATATTATGAAAATTACTGCTCAAATCCCTTTAAAAATACTAATTCAAAAAGATTCCAGTGGAACTAGTGCCCCGTATAAGCAATATGTTTTTTAAAATTAAGGCAATAATTCTTCAAGTTTCATGTAGTTTCAACATTGAATTTCTATGGCTTCATTGTAACAAGGATAATGTCTTTATTTCCTCAGCTCATTTCATATACCTGACTTTAAAACTCCCAAAGTAGATTAGATTCCATTTAAAATAATACAGTGTGCTTCATTTAAGTTACAACATGGTGAACTAATGAGAAAAGTCTATTTGGAAGTGTGAGGGGGGATGTCGCTCAGCCATAGAGACTCATTACCACCCTATTCATGACTCTTTTAGTGTAATTTGCTGTCTTGAAGTGAGAAAATTTTGGATTTCAGGTTCAAGGTAAACTTTATGCTCATCACAATGATAAACCAAAGGGTGATGAGTGCTCCTTTCTATTGTACTCTTTCACTTCTGGCCTCTCTTTAATTATTGTCTTTTCTTCTACTCTGTCATTAAAACTAGTATGCCCCCCACAAATGAATCTCTCTCCTATATCTTAGTCTTTTACCTAGACACTCAGCATTTCCTAATTGATCAGGTTTCTTTCATTTTCCCTCCTGATTTCAACATTCACAAAATATCTAGGAAGCAGAGAAAGATAACTGTCAAGGAAATTGTATAACTCAGTAAAGCAAAATAAGTGCAGAGATAGGCTTCAGGATCCAGAGAGAAGATATCACATAGACATGAGACCAAGCTCATTGCTACTGATGAGAAGCAAATTGTATAGACCTGACAAACGCTGTAACAGTGCAGTTTTGCTGTTGTAGAACCCCAATCTACCTTAACTAACAACAGCTGACCTCTAAAAGGCCCTGGAGTTCCCAGATGCTCTAGAGAGATTAGCTTCTTGTTCAGCCTTTTCCCTAAAATGTCTTCTGGATCCTTCCCTGTTACATTATGTGTTTCTTTCCGAAACTCTGTCACCTCTTTCCATTCTCTTTCTAACAGTGTTACTCTTCTGCTTCAAGCCACAAATGTCTTGCTGACTCTGCCATGCCTGTTCATACAAACAGAGTGTCATGATACTCACAGCTCTGATTTTGCCTAAAAAACCTTCAAGCTCTTTAAATTTTTCCTCAGAACCTAAATTTTGTCCTTTCTAGAGAAAAAAAATTCTTAAGTATTTTACGTAATTATTTTAGTTAATTAACTGACTGAATATGTTTTTTTGTTTAAGTTTTTTCTTTTTCAGAGGGCAAGGAGTATATGCAATGACAGATGATTTTAAGGAACAGAAACTAGTGATTTGTAGAACAAGACTGGAGTGATTATATTTCAGAACACTCAGGCATTGTATTATTTGAAGAGCAGTTATGCTGCTCTCACTGAGAGCAGAAAATATTTCATAGAAGACTGAAAGAGTATGTTACTTTGTTGCATTTACAGCTATGCAAAATGGGGCAATTTCATTAGATACTGTTTTCTTTTCTCTTAATATTTCTTGGCTTACTTACATTTTCCTTTCCAGTTCAAAGAAACACTAAAAAGGCTTTGGATATCCAAATACCTTTGAAATTAAATTTAGCTGAATCAGCTGAAATGTGGAAAAAGCTATTCCAAGAAACACTGTAGACAGGACTGCTGACCCTACTGTACCTGTCCTAATCTGTACTATAACTCCATGATCAGGTAAACTTTACTTGTTTAATAGTTCCACCGTTAAAAATGGAAACACTTCTAAATAGAGACATAGTCTATTTCTCTGGCATCTACATACCAGCAGGCTCATGCCAGTGTAGTGTAATCATAATTGTATTAAAAATAGGATCTGCAGTAGCTTCCTTTTAAAGGTATGGCGAATTGCTTGCAATTCCTTAAAATTGTATCTCTGGACTAGGTCAAGGAAGAATCTAAAATCTATTTAAAGAGTTTTCTGGTTTTGGATTACAGTGTCATATAATATGTCTTAACCAATTCAAAAAAGTCTTCTAAGAACAAAATGCAACCAGGTTGACAATTTGTAAGCTAAGTTCCATTCCAGTGGGAATTAAATTGACTGTCATAAACTCATAAAAAACAAGGATTAAAAAGTATCGTTCTAGTAGGCATAGCTATAATTACTCTAAATAATGACAATGCAAAGTAAAATAACAGGATTAACTTACTTTTCTAATAAAAAGGGAAATCTGGCCTCTCTGTGCCTAGCAGTAGTGAGGAAACTGAACATTGAAAAAGGACTCAATGCCATTTTTTTTTTCCAGAACTTAGATGTGGCAGCATCTTTTTGGTCACTCTGTGTTTCCTTCCTCTTGCCAGTGATGTTGGATAGCTCACCATTGGAGAAAATGGTAATTGTAGCATTATGCAGTGCATAAAAGCCCTTGTTATTTTTACAGATTTGTGCTTCACAGTTGCTAATTCCTTTTGCTTGCCATTATATATATTACATTTGTTCTTCATTGAGAATCACCAGCATGAGGAAGCTCACTGCAGTGAGCTATCTCTGATATTTGATGCTATCCTGTTGTTTCTCCTAGTTTTTCAGTAGAGATGTGGAAAAGCAACAATATCAATGTCAGAAAAGACACCAGATAAAGACATGACTAGTTAATGTGTTATGGGAAAGCTACATTATTTATTACAGGAAAAAAACCATTCTTCACAGAATCTGTGAATGGATGAGCTTGGAAGGGACCCATCAAGATCATCTGGTTCAACATCCTTACTCAAGCAGGGCAACATATAGCACATTGCCTATATCATGTCCGGATGATTTTCAAATATCCCAAAGATGGAGGCTCCACAATTTCTGTGGGTAACCTGTCAGGTGCTTGATTGTCCTCACAGTAAAAAAAAAAGTTTCCTTGATGGTCAGAAGAATCCTCCCATGTTTCAATGTATGCCTATTCCTTCTAGGCTCCACTGAAAGGAGTCTGGTTCTATCCTCTTTTAACCCTCCCTTCAGTTATTTGTACACATTGGTGAGACCACTCTTAAGCCTCCTCTTCTTCAGGCTGAACAGTCCTAGTTCACTCAGCTTTTCCTCATATGAGAGATATTCAAGTACATTAATCATTTGAACTCTGTCTCCAGTAGCTCCACCTCTCTCTTGTACCGGGGAATCCAGAACTGGACACACTACTCCAGCCCCACCAGTGCTGAGTAGAGAGGAAGAATCACCTCCCTTGATCTGCTGGTAACACTCCTGTTAAAGCAGCCCAAGGTACCATTCACCTTCTTTTCACACAGAATCACAGAATGGGTACAATTGGAAGGGGCCACAGTGGGGTCATCTGTTCCAGCTGCCCAGCATTCCCATAAGGGCACATTGCTGGCACATGTTCATCTTAGCCACTCAATATCCCTTGGTCCCTTTCTATAAAGATGGTTGCCCAGACAGTTGGCTCCCAGCATATAGTGGTGCACGGGGTTTTTCCCTGAGGGCAGGATTTTGCATTTAACCTTGTCGAACTTCATGAGGTTCCCCTCAGCCCGTATCTCCAGCCTCTCAATGTCACTCTGGCGTATCAGCCACTTCCTGCTTTGTGTCACCAGCAAACTTGCTGAGGGTACACTCTGCCCCATTGTCCAGATGATTAATGAGGATTTCAAACAGGACTGAACCCAGTATTGACCCTCAGGGTACACTGCTAGTCACTGTCCTCCAACTAGACTTCGTGCCGCTGATCACCACTCTCCAGGCCTGGCTGTTCTATCGGTTTTCAATCCACTTCACCCTCTATTTGCCCAATCTACACTTCTCCATGAGGATTTTAGGGCAGTGCTCTCCCCTCATCTACCAGCCTTCTATCTTCTGTTCAACCTCTTCTATCATGAGTAGAGCTTTAAAGGCATCATGAAACTTTCTCCTGGAAATGCAACCTACAAACATCTTTCATTGCTAGTGTCTGATAATATCCAGAACAAATGAGTGTCTGACTAACTGGAAGTAGTTATTTGCCTCGTTTAGGACTGGAAACTACCAATACTGTACAGATAAATGACACCAGATATCAGTCTACTGAATGTGGCTAATGGAAGAAGGACATAGTTTACCAATGCTGACAATAACATATTTTTCACCAGAAAGAATTTACCATAAATGTAAAAGAAATTCCAACTTTCCTTTGTTTTCTTTGAAACACTTGCTTAAATAGAAAAATAAAACTATCTCTTTTTTTTTTGTAATATTGAAAATGGCGATTTTTAAAATACGTATTAAGTTGTTCTTATTACAGAAATATGAAAAACTTCATTTAAATAAAAAGAAATTGCATGGATTCTGTAATATATTTTTCTACATAAGTTCTATAACAGTCAATAATTTTTTTCATATCTTAATATTTCCCCCATCTTTCTTCGTGACTAGATTCTGTAATATCAAAATAGTCTGCACAGTTTGTTCAGCTGGCTATGATGCATAGTTCAAAGTTAAGTGAGGACAAGGCTAACTTCATGATTCTCAGTAGAACAGTAAAGCTAATGTTCCCTTCCCACTATGTGTTTGGTTCAGTACAACCTAATTAAACAATAATTGGAGTCAATGTTTTCAAATGTTAAAAAATAAATCAGTTTCAGCACTGACAGCACTTTTTTCTGTCATGCATATATAAAATTATCTATTAATTTTGGATTTCCTTTCAGTATAGTCACGTTAAATCACAAAGTACTACTTGTTAAATTCATATATAAACTCCTCAATGCTTTCACCTTCTTTATCTCTACAAATATCCACCAACTTCTTCATGTGGATTCATGTAAGCAAGAAAAAACAGTTGTATTTCTTGCTATTTCATCTAAATTTATTTGGCGTGAAAAAAAGTAACTATTTCAATGGACATTTACTTTTCAAAAGGGAGAGAAAGCCTTCCATTTATGTCTTACCCTTTCTGAACTGCTGAAAATATAATGTAATGTTATTATCACAGCAACAGTTATTACTTTGGAAGTATTTGTAAGGCCAACCAAGACTGAAAACAAACAACTTTGTCAGTACACCATGTATATAACCTATATCTGATCTAACTTTGTTTCATGACAGATTTTTTTTAGGAATTATTAACTATAAGAAATTAGTATTTTATGATCTGCTTATTGAATGCAGCAGATCAATAATGAAAATTCTTACTGTTTTCTGTAGTATAATGATATGAAAATAGTTGCACCAAGTGAAAGAACTCTTAAATCAGAACTGTCAAGTAACGCCAAAAACTTCTGTATTATATTGCTAAAACACTTGTTTCAGAAGGACAACAGCAGTGGTGATCATTTTCGGGTGCACGCTTTAAAATAAATCCTGAGCTTGAAAGAGAAAAATCCTCTTTTAAACATTGAGTAGATTCCTGGGAGAAGTTTAACTCTAGAATCAGAATATTTGCTAGTTTAACTTGTCTAACTTGTCTAACTCTTTTACATTAAGTGAGAATTTCTATTTGACAAATGAATTGATCTCTTTTAGTCACATACAGAAAAAAAATAAATACAGTATAAAAATAACTTTTAATAAAGTGCAAGTGTCCATTAATGCAAAAAAGTGCCTGTCAAAGATATATCACCATCAAAAGGACACTGACAGACTAGGGACATAGCAGAATTTATGTAGTAAAACAGCAGAACTATTGCCATTCAAAGACTATTAGAATTTGCTTGTTTCAGTTTGCTAGTCTTGTAGTTGTTTTTCCTTGATTCAAACACAGGACCAACCAGTATTTAATATCCTTGTAGATGCTTTGGATGCTTTATAAGATGATACTTTCAGACCTTTGATAGACATTTGTCTGTTTCAGCTTCCCACTTCTTTTAATGGCCTTATCCAACAATATGCCAACAACTTCCCTTTACATTAAGCAGCCTCACATTAACCCCTGATGTATTCCAATACAGACTATTCTTAGAATGTAGAATTTCACCACAACTGACAAGAACATTTCATGCAACAAGGAGCAGACTTTACTCTGAAGGGCCGTACCACAAAGAAAACAAAACTAGCATTTATTTTCAGACTAAGTTAAATCAGCTTAATCAAGATTAGACAAGTTCTTTATTTCTTTAGAAATGTTGCACTGATAAATCATTTAAACTTTTTCTATGGTAAAAAATCCTTTACTTTCCACTGATCATAATAGTCTCTAGCAGCTCGTGACAGCTGATCTATGCATGAGTCATGTTGGATATAAAGCACAATTCATGTTAAGAATGAATTATGGAATTAAGCACGCCATGCTCCTTTAAGACTGAGCTGAATGAGTTTCAAGGTGACTTTTTTGGTCAAAGTTGACTCTAAGCACAGACAGCACAAATGATAGGCAGCCTTGGAAAGGAGAGTGTTTATTTGGGATGTTATTGTGAAAAGTGAAACAAGATGTGAAGTTCAATTTTCAGTGAATTAAGTAGCCATTTCCTGGTAATAATATTGGTACAAAAAGCCAGGAAGATTTGAGAAACCCTGAAAGAAATGACAGTTCTGTAAGAAATAAGGTCCATAGCCATGGAGAGGGCAATTAAGTTTATAAAAGTTCTATTTTATTTTCATATTATTTGGCTTCAAAATACTGTAGCGTTACTGCAGTAGGTAACCTGATAAATAATATTTGTGTATAATAAATCTGCAATTATACACAATTTGCATACAGTGTAGATATAATTTGTATATAACGCATAGACTAATATAGATATCTACTATATTCACACACACACACACACACAAAATGCAAAACAACAGAAGAAAGGGAAACTAAAATGGTCTTTTTGACACTGAAATTGTAGAACCGGATTTTCTTCAAGGTATGTAGCAAAATCTGGTAACATATATGAGGATATGGATTGTTAAGGCATTTAAGAGGGAGAATGAATGATAGAATCATAGAATATCCTGAGCTGGAAGAGACCCACAGTGATCATCAAATCCAGCTCATGGCTCTGCACAAGAAAACTCCAAACATCACTCTGTCTAGGAGCATTGCCCAAACACTTCTTGAACTCTGGCAACCTTGGTGAAGTAATTACTTCCCTGAGAAGCCTGTACAAGTACCCAACTACCCTCTAGGTGAAAAGTCCTAAATCTCACCTAACACAGCTTCATACTGTTCCCTTGGGTCCCTGTTCACCTGCCCCTTCACTTGCTGCTGTGAGGAAGCTGTACACCGCAATGTAGTCTGCCCTAAGTCTCTTCTTGTCTATGCTGAATAAGGCAAGTGACCTCAGTCACTCCTCATATGACTTCTCCTTTAAAACTTTCACCATCTTTGTAGTCCTCCTTTGGACACTCTCTAATAGCTTTATATCTTTCTTACATTGCGGTGCCCAAAACTGAACACAGTACTCAATGTGATGCCTCAGCAGTTCCAAACAGTCCCCTCTGTTGAACCGCTCTGGTGATGCTGTGCCTGATGTACCTCAGGACATGGTTGACCCTCCTGCCTGCCAGGGCACACTGTGAATGAAAGAAACTGTATTCAGCTCTGAAGCCCTCAATGTCAGAAGGACAAGGAGTCTGGAGAAGTCCTCAGGGATACTTTAGAGCAGCCTGCCAGTACCTAAAGGGGGTCTACAAGAAAGCGTATAGTGATAGTCCACAGGGTTTAAGCTGAAGAGAGTAAATTTAGATTAACTATTAGGAATTTCTTCACTGTGAGGGTGGTGAGATGCTGGAATAGGTCAACCAGAGAAGATGTGGGTGTCCCATTCCTGAAAGTGTTCAAGAACAAGTTGAATGGGGCTTTGAGCAACTTGAATTTGTAGATGTAAACCCTGCCCATGGCAGGGGGCTTGGAACTAGACGATTTTTAAGATCAGGTCCCTTCCAACCCAAACCATTCTATGATTCTATGGTTCTATGAAGTGTTTACCTGAGTTCATTAGGCGTTTGCCAAGAACTCAGTAAATTATTATTCATATATAACTACAGAAAAAATATTTCTATTCTTTCTCATTTGCCATAGTTCACAAAGTAAGACAAATTCCTCAGACCCAAAGTGTTAGTAGCCTTGATCAAATAGCCTAGTAGAAGAAAATGTCAGCTTTTGAATGCCTATTTTGTCTCCACTACATGTCATTTACCATTGATGAATGAGCAACAAGTGTGACATATTTCACCAGTATGCGAGGCTCACAACTAATGAAGGACAAAATCTAATAGTCAGGAGGGAGGTGAAGCTGTCTTATCATTATTAGATGTATTCACAAAATCTGAGATTGATAATTTCTCCCACATTCCCTGTGAGGAATGACCAAGTGAATCAGAACCCTCCAGGCTGAGAAAATGACAACTGAAAAACTGTATGATAAAAAGCAAAAATGACAGAAAAAAATGTGAAAAAACTATTGTTCTTGCTCTCCATCTAACAAAATGTCTAGAAGAGATCACATTAAATAGCAGTTGACACTTAAAACAAGTGAAAGAATATGCATCTTCACTCATTTTTTTTTTTTTATATTTTAGGACTCCCTGATAAAGGGACCAAATAATTTACATGGATGCAAAAAACCACCTGACAAATGGGGAAGGTGAAGATCACTGAGACTAATAAATTCAAGCTCTGAAGCAGAAAGTTATTGAGGTAGCAATGTTAGGAATCTGGGAGAAGAATCTGCAAAGGACCATGAAGTCCTGCTGACTCTGACCCATCCTTCTTCCACAGGAATCTTCTACTGCCTGCTTTCAGAGTGGCAATACTGAAGGTGATAATTTCTTGGTATGACATGAAATAACTGTCCTTTCAAAGCTCAGCAGAGTACTGTATTTCTTCAATGAGATTCAATATTTCCTCTTTCATCTACTCTCCAAATGCCTGTATGATTCAATTTCTTCAGTCATTTTACATAGAGGAACTGATTTTAAAATTATAAATTCTAAAAGCCTATTTCTGTCCTGGTCTTCTTTATCTATTACCTTGTCTGCTTAATTACACTTCATGATCTATTGCAATTGGAGAGACATTAGGGACACCATATGTTTCAAACTATTAAAATGATGTGATACTATGGATTTTATGTTATTATTGCTCACAGCACTTATATGTTCCAATATTTTTATTTTAACATCTTAGAACTGTCCTCAAAATAAATTGAACCATGTAGACATTTTGCTAAATGAAAAACACATTCATAGTGACAATTCAAACAACATTTAATGTCATTTTCCCATGCAATTGAGAATGATAGAATACATCCCCTGTAATCTCATTACATTATGCACGATGTCCACAGACAAAATCCTGTCTGTGTTGCTTTGAGTTAGCTTAGCAAACTTCCTTCACATTTCTGTAGGCATTGCACCAAGAGGCACAAGCCCTCCAGCAATTCTTTTAAAGCTTGTGATTTTACAGAGAAATTTGGCTCTTGGAAGACATAGATTTCTTGCATTCCTAGTGTCCAGAGAACAGTGTAAATTATTAAAGAGCTCAGTGATAGAGAACAGAAAAAAACACTTAAGTTCCATACTTGCAGCACTGAACAAGTAAAGCAGGAGCAACTGAAAGATATTTTCACCTTCTACCTGATTTACTGTGCTTATAATCAGCATCTTTCTCAGCCCCCTCATTTTGGTTTCTGGTTTTATTTTTAAAGAAAAAGAAACATGCTTGTAGAAAACATTATGTTAAAAGAAATACAAAAACCTAAAGACATATACAGCTGAAAAAAATGATCATAATAATTTGACCATTTAGAATACTAATTTGATGCCAAACAATTTGATGGGTTTCACCTTTTATTCTCTTTAGGCATGGTTCTTGAATATTTCACTTTTTTCTCAATTTTACTTCATTATTTGAAATTGCAAAGAGAACATGATAACTAAACTATGCTTGGGCTGCTGTCAAGTCATGAATAATTTATTTTAAATATCTGACACTGCACATAGGCACATTTACTAACCTCCAAGATCCCAAAATTTCTGACTAATGTAGGTCTGCCTGTGCTCATCAATACTCTCATGATTTTTTTCTCAGGCTGCTGTCCCTGGAAAATCTTTGCTCAAGATGGCTGCACAGCACACTGGAAACTTTGCATTTGTTATTATTACTGATTTATTTCTGCACACGCTATGTTGATTCCCCAAGATGATAAGCATTTATAGCATTTCAGTCTTTGATGGATCTTCCAAAGTGTGGATGTCTGATCTATAAAGCTCCTTGTGATCAGGCATCATACAGACAACTGAATCTCAGAGCTCAGTCACACATGTAAGCACAGTAACTCTTGCACAAGATGGGTGAGTGCAATCCATGTGCATGAGTGTTCCAGGGGGACATATAGTGCAATACTATGAGTAGATAATTTGTCGTAACAAGCACTTACTTCAACGACCCAAGATAATCCTCTGCTTACTTCCATACTCAGTGCAGATAGGCCTCCCTATACGCAGGTGGAATTTGAGTGGTAAGTGAAGGGCTTTTATTTGATAATCCTGGAACTCTTCCTGAAGTGTTGAGAATAAGCCTGGGGTTATAAGAGAAGGGAGTATGAACAGTCTGCCTTTTACAGATGTGTCAGCCAGTCAGTCCCTAGCAAAAGCTGGAATAAATTACTGTTTCTACTGGCAACAACAGATAATGAGAGTTTCTGTTCAGGGGCAGAGATGACATGAACCTCCTCAATGCAACTTGGATTCAAACCTGGAATTTGCCTTTTTTGTTTCATCCTTTCTTTTCTTTTATTCAGTTAAACTGAAAGCCCTCTTCTACTCTGCGTGCTTCCTTATGTTTTGATGTTTTGATGACTGTAAGTCCTCTCAGCAAATGAATTGTTAATGGAAGATTAATATGGTGGAATAGTTGTTTTTTTCCCCTCTTAATTTAACTCATCTACTTACACCAAGGTGAGAGGCCAATATAACTCTGTTGCTTTCCATTACTACATAATAATTTTATATATTGAAATAATATTGGCTCAAATTCTGCTTCTGATTTGTAGAGATACTCCTCAGTGGGTTTAGTTTTTTTAGTTACATGTCTGCACATAATTTTGCACTGAGTAATGAATGAATCATTACCACACATCATTAAATATAAATGATGGAATAAAATGCTTACATTTTGTGCTTTTGTGTTGTAGGTATTTCCACATTTTAATAAATTACAAGTCCAAGAAGCCCAGTATAAATCTTCTCACTGTCAATAATATAAATAGACAACGAAACCCCAGCCTTTTTAGATATTTGAAGAACTTTTCTGGATTTTAGCTATGCCTGTACATTTATAGACAGCTTTGTTATACAGACTCTCTTAAGATGTTTAAGGAATTTAATATTTAATATTCAATAAATCTCGTAACATTTCTGTGTCTCTTAACTTTCAGAAATAAACAAAATTTTTGACAAAGATGGAGGTAAAGTATTTCATCCATATCAAGGATGTAATGAAGAATTGAAGGTTGTTATTGCATTGCTTATAGAAACTTCTTTTTCTTTTTACCTTTTTTTTTTTCCCTCTTAAGTATGTTATCACAGAGGCATTACCACTGTCTCTGATTGGCTCAACCTTGGCCAGTGGCAGGTTCATCCTGGAGCTGGCTGGAATTGCCTCTGTTGGACACAGGGAAAGGGAAAGCTTCTCACAGAAGCCACTCCTGTAGTGCCTCCCTCTCTGCCACAATCTGGCCGCTCAAGCCCAATACAGATGGCCTAATCTGAAAAATTTCAGGTGAAATCTTGGATTTATTATTTCTATAAAGAGAGAATTTTGCTTCTGTGTTCAAGAAGAAATTCATGCAACATATCTTTAAATATCCTTTCACTATAACATCTCAAATTTCCATTACTTAGCCTGCCTGCAGAATTCCTTAACCAAAAAAAAAACCAAAACCCCACAAAACAAACAAAAACCAAAAAAACCCCCAAAGAAACAAAGAAACAAACAAAAACAAAAAAACCCACCAAAACCAGCCAAACAAAACCAAAAACACAACTCCAGCAGATTGCACATACTTCCATCTTGCTGGAAGTTATTTGCACTATGCAGAGCAATCTCATTAAATGAAAAATAACATGGTTGACATTTGAAATATTTTTCTAGAGTTTTGACTTGAAGTATTTGACCGATACAATCTCCGGAGAAACACAGGGAAGAAACACAGTCCACTGTACTTCTTTTTGTAAATATACACATAGAATTTTATAATTTTATTGTAATTTACTGCTAAATCTTTTGGTCCCAGATAAGTTTGTGACTTTAGTAAAATTCACTTTGCAGCCAACAGAAATATTACTTAAATAACAAATTTTAGACAAATTAGACTTAAATGTCTAATTCCAATTTGTTTGGAAGATTACAGAAGCAAAGAATTCAGCTTTCCAAATTCCATAGGGAAATATATGTCCCTAAAACATGTGCCAGAATATTAATTTTGCTCCAGGAAAGCCGAGACCCTTATGCCTGACCTTGTCCTGTTATGGGGACCCATCACCAAACAGTCCTGCTGGATCAGAGAGCGATTTGACTGCCCATTTCAGGGGGCTCAGCCAACAGCATAAGAGAGACCCCTCAGCAGGTCTTCCCACTTCGAGTGTCTTACCTGCTGCTGGCAGCTGTCAATGCCTGCGAAGGACACGAACGGTTTACAGAATAACAGTCTTTATTAATATAAAATTGTAACAGATTAAGTTTCAGGGATCACTGATGATAGTATCTGACTGCAAAGAGATATTTAAAGCAATACACAGACAAGCTGCAATCCCAATAAAAGTATTCAGTGCGTGTAGAATACAGTTCTTAAGCAACAGGCTCCCTACAGCTTGATTCCAGCAGTTATGATGGAGTCTTCCCTAACTTTTCCTCCATTCTCCATTTACTTTTATACTATTGCTTTATGTTTAGGTGGAGCTTGAGTGACATTAATCCTAAATGCCTTTGTTACTGGTTGGTGTAAAATTCACTCACTTTGTTTTTAAAGACACAGTCAAAAAAATAGAGAGCACCTACCCAGGGGGGAGTCGTCATACCTTAGGGGTGGCTAACTTTGGGATGGAGGTGTGTGTTAAGTTTATAATTAGGTTTTAATGAACCAAGTTCATCTGAGGAGAGAGATTTTGCCACAGCTGTTGGCTCAGCAGCAGGACATCTTCTCCTGTCTTCCTTGGTTGACAGGTGTTATGTGGGTTATCAGCTGCAAAGTGCAGGGATTTCCACAGAGCCTGGCCATGGAGTCTCCACGCTCCATTCCATTCCTTTTAGCAGGTGGTTGTGGCTGTGTAGGGAATTATCACGGAACATGCCAACTGCATTCCATCCAGGGAGCAGCAGTTGCATTTTACCCTGTAATTTCCGTACGCTTATAACTTCTGTGAGGATGTGAATATAATTTCTCAGTTTCCTCTAACTTTATCTCTGGCCATCATTCCTTGGGGTTCCCAGACAACACTTGTTTAGGTTGACATTAATTTTTTGTAAAGTAAATTCAGAAATATGCATACGTCTTTACATAACATGAAATGGGTAACAGTTACATGTTCCTAAATGTTCCTAAAAATCCAGGCTGTTTCTCTCTCACGTCCACATCCCAAACACTTGTAAATACCTTTCAAACAACTTATTAACTATTTCATTGGAATTTTTGCCCTTCAGATAGACCTCAGTATTTTTTTACCTTTTTTCTTGCAATGTTTTTACACAATTGTACCCACCCTAACCTTGCACAGACAAAAACCAAAGTATCCAATAAGTTAATATTTTTAATACATGTAATGATTTGTTGTAGAAGAAGAGAAAATGGAGAACAAAATTAAAAGCATTTATAGAAGTATTCTTTTATATACTCAGTGGTTGATTGGTCACAATATTTGTTCAGGATGTGCAAAACTACTACAAAAATAGTGCTTTAACAAATACATTATTTGCCTGCAAATGTCAGTTTCTACTTCTGTGAGAATGCCAAATTATCAAGAACATGTATAATTTTGTTAACATGCAAATTGTGTAGATTTTGTTCTGATCAGTAAACAAATGTGCAATTGTGAGAACTACCACATTTCTCAGAAAATTGAACTTTTCTTCTCCAGTCAGACTATTTCAAATATTAGATCATATCACTGACTTATAATAATAGGGGAGGATTTTCCTATGCTTGCTATTAAGGAAGTGGTTTGTTACAAAGCACGAGTCCAGGTATTCTCATAAACGTGACAGATGCAACTGCGATGAAAGTAGGTTTATTTTACAGCTCAGCAGTTGACCACTCATTATAGAAGCCAAAGTCACTCCTTTCCATTTAAACCATGTCCTTCCAAGAAAACCACCTCGAAGTCTGTTATAGAAAGGCAGAATAATCTGAGGCTCCAAACATGTCTACAGTCATTTTCATGGATAGTGTACTTTGACATTTCTGGATGTATTTTACCACTAAAAGCAGTCCTAAATCAATCAGCTACTTAAAAATCCACAACAGGGCAAACAGGGGAATATGAATCTTCAAATGTACTCCAAATAAGTCAAAGCAAAAAAAGAGCACTTTGGCAAATAAAGGTCAATTAGCTTTTCTTTAATTATTGTAATACATGTTCATAATTAAAATACCAGTTCTTTGGCTTAATATCTTCATTCTTAATACATTTTTATCCCAGGACACTAGCTACTGGACTTCAAAATTACTCAACATAATCAGTTTTGAATCAGTTCAAATCATGTGTTTGGCGTTAGAGAGACATCTAATTTGATTCTCTGCTTTGAATCAGATCATGCAACCAAAATGAAATTAGTGAATATAGTCACGATAATTTTATGCTGCCAAGAAATTAATTTCTTCAATTTTTTTTCTCCATAAAGGGTTTTACATGCTATATAGGTATCCTTAAATCATCACTCATGGCTTGTAGCTCACATCTGTATTCGTAAAAGTAAATCTGTCAGAGTAGAAACAATAATATATTTTGGACGTTAGATTTGGACTTAACCTCTTTTTTTATTCCTCTCTGCTTTCTAAATTGGTAACAGACAGATAAAACAAAATAACAGATTGTTTTAAATTGTTGGAGTCACTTCAGATTACATCACTTACATTTTATGATGTTGCTAGTTATTATCACATGATGTAACATAATTTGTCAAAATGACATATCAGTAACATGGCAGAAACACCAGATGTCATAGGAAGGTAAGAACTGCCAGCTGAATTTAGTTAATTTGTCCTTTCCAGCCAACCTGTCTCTAATCGTGGCCAGCACCAGATGCCTCAGAAGAAGAAAAAACCCTTGTACAGTGAAAAATGTCTGAAAAATCAGTGTAGGACAGTATGTTCTTTCTTTCTAAATCTGCTTATCAAGTGATTGGCCTATTCCCTACAATATAAGGATATAAATTTCTGTGCTAATACTTAAATTCCTCAAACGTCTTCCGTTCCCTCTAATTTTTATGATGCTTTTCATTCTTACTTTCATGTCCTTCTCAGCTTCTTTACTCCATGTACCAGCTGGCTTACTCCATATCATTTAGGATGTGATTCAGCAAACCAAACAGAAGAAATATTTGTGCAGGTATCCATATAAACTGATAAAATGCAATATGAAGAAATGAACTGTATTAATTTGTTCTTTGAAAAGTTAGCAGTTTTATGTGGAAAAATTGTAATCTTTACAAAAGTAAGTTTTTTTAAACAAAACCTGATTTTGAGAGAATCTAAATGATGGGATTTTTTTCCAGATTGCATTTGTCTGGGGAGTCTTACATCTTATGCCATGTGCACAGAAGACAAGCAGTGAAGAGATCTGCCTGCTTATATTTTGTTAAAAGGTCAGATAACCTTTGCCTAAGCAGGATTTTGACCAACTTATGACAGACAAAGGAAGGCAGTCAAACTGCCTTTTCCAACTGAGTTACAGTAACTTTAGGATTATGTGTGTTAGTAACAACATAGATATCCTGTCCTTTCATATCTGCACCACTTTGCTAATTCCTAGTTGCCACCATTTACTTAATAAGCAGAAGACAGTCACAGTATAGAAAAATAACTCATCTGTGAAAAGTAATGACTTACATTCTGTCAAATTAGACAGCAAAATCCAATTTTCTGATTTCTGCTAGGGACTGAGCTTCATTTCACATCATAAATTCCTGAGATAGTATCCATAGAGTTCAAGGAGCCTATTTCTCAGTGTTTGTTGCCCTCGCAGAAACAGAACTCATTACTTTTTTAAATCAGATTTTCCCATTTTCTAGGTTCTTGTGCCCCACCCGCACATCTATAAGGGACTTACTAGGACCCCTGCTTCTAATTTTCGTAAACTGCAGAAAAAATTATGTTTGTTTCCCGTTGACAAGTGCTACCGAGCATTTACATGTGTAGGTGATTGAGAAACAGTGTATATGGGAAGCCCCATGGAGGAATTGCGTGGATGAAATAGGTAAAAGGGAGGAAAATTTCACTGAGAATGTAGCTAGTTTATATCCTCTCCCAACAACAATTTAATTTCAAAGAAGAAATAAGATTAAAAACCACCTTTTTGTCCCTAAAAATTGTAGTTGCAGGATGAGTCCCAGACAAAAAAACTTAACTGAAGCATCACTGCTAGACAGTGAATGACTGACACTGAGCAACCAGCCTCCTCAGGGGGACCTAAACACAGTGCTTCATAGCAATCCAAATCCAGTAATGAACTTATAAGCTATTTACTTTGCTGCATTTTGTTAGGTTTCAGTCCTGGAACCCCAGACTATTTAGGGGGAAAAGAAGGGCAATATCATATACTACAGTTCAGTCTTTCTAGTAACTAGATGAAACCTCACCTCAGCTTTGATGCTTATAAGGTAAAGAAAAGGTACAGCACAAAGCTGAACTGAAGCACGCAGCTGGGAAAAAGCAGCAAACGTGTTTTTTTTTCTTTACTAACACAAATTATTTTATTTAAGGTTTTAAAATTTCTCTTTCTCTTTTTTTCTATTCTGACAGGTATATAAAGGGGTCTAGATATCTATTGCTCCACAATATCAGATCAAACATACTGACCTGAGAGCTAACACTGGCCTACAGCACTTCTATTGCTACTTTTATATTAAGAGAAAGGATTTATTTTTAGCACTAATTAATTTTCCTTATTAAGGAATTTGTGATACACCATTGGACTATAAGCAGAGACACTGGAATTATGTAAATCATGAATTTTTTTTTCTTTCTGCCCTTCATAAATATACATTTTTAATATGCCTTTAGTTTTAGACTAGGCTGGTATGTAAACTCCCATTTTTTCCTGAAAAGGTAAGTTTAAAGTCAGGTCCATCCACTCTGGTACAGATTTCCTGCTCAAGAATGGAGTTCTGCTCCTAGAGATAAAATGGTGTGCACGCACATGGACTTGCAGATATGTAAGGGGGAAGCTACAGGAACATATATTACTGATTTGGTGTGGTGGGTTGACCTGAGCCGGTAGTTTAAGTCCCTACACAGGCACTGCATTACCCTGCCCTGTCCTAGAGGACAAGGAGGAGAATAAGAAGAGGAAAAACAAGAACACTCATGGCTTGAAAGAAAGACAGTTTAATAAGTGAAGAAAAAATTAAAAAAACCTATCAGCTTCAAGTTCCTGAAGGATTTCCAAGGAAGCTCTAAAGATAAGTATCACTGAGATAATAAGATGAACAAAAATCGTTCTTAAACTTATCAGCAGCTCCTTTTTCCGCAGTGTCATACACCCATCAGACTTTACTGGTTGTCTCAGCCTAATTGCTTTTTTGCTGACTTCATCCACATTACTTCAGTTTCAGAAACACTTGAATTGGGTAGCCATAAAATGTGTTTATGGAAGACGCCATAAACCCACCTTGCACTGCAATTTATTTTTCTGAATATCACTACACAGACTATGAATCCTTTTGACATTGTGTTCACCCCACTAGAAACACACTGTTCACCCCTGTTCTCTCAGAGGAAGAGTCTAAATTAAGTAGTGTAGTTTTATTGCTCATAGACAATATCATTAGCAAGAGTCTTCAGGTTCCTTAGTCAAGATTATTTGTAAAGTGTTGATTAGATACATATAAAATTGGCTTCCCATCATAAAGGATTCTGTAGAGGAAAAACACGTCTCTGTATGATCTAAATTTTTGTGAATACAAGCATGGACAGGACTGCAAGACACTTTGATTTTTGGAGAAAAGCTAAATTTTGTGATATCATAATTACCCATAAATAGAAAAGTTTAAAAAAATTATTCAGGACCGTGTAGTGTAGGGATAGGGGTTTTTTTCAGTAAGAGGACTACTAGCATACAAAAATAATCACTGAATGTGGCAGCTGAATAATTTTAGTTTCACTCTAATAAAAACCTTAGGAAAAGCAGAAGATATAAAGAAAAAGGATTCTATAGGAAACAGGCTTTAGTACTATCCGTGTAGCTTTTTTTCTTCAAGATTTTAAGTGCTCATTTGAGTAGTGAGGTTATGAAGCTAAGTTATAAATTACTCTACAGACAATTAAATAATCCTTCTGGGAATTAAATAGGAACAATGGGAAGAAAACTGCTGTAAAACATCTTTCAAGGAAATAAAAATGAATTATGAATCTTCAACAGTTTGAAATTAAGCTCAAGTGAATTTCTATTGTTGGAGCTGTTATGAGGTGTTATGTAGTACTTGCTCTTTTTATTAGAATTAAATAGAAGATGCCAAGCCTAATGAATTTAAATACTGATGTAATGCAGTTCCTGTGAGAAGGACAACACTCATTTAACAATCTCCTTGTTTACTTTAGCTGAAAATTCCTGTACCTAATGAGATGAAGGAAATGTCCATATGTCTTTTACAAGGCTGTAATGGTGAAGATGGCACTGTAAAGTACCAAATCTTTCTCTCTGTAAACAAACTGATTATTGAGCATAACAGTGTGTCTAATAAGGCAACACTAAATTTATAATGTGTTCTTAGGTACAGTAGCATGTTGACGTCTAAGCAATAATTGGCCATTATTGCTGATTCATCAAAGGAAAATGGGTAATTTTTTATTTTAATGTTAATGCATAAGCGTCATTTCACACATTGATCCACACCTGAGTTTTATGGTATTGTTCTAGAAATAATCTCTGTCATTATTACCCTATCAAGTGATTATTATACCTATCAAGGGAGTCATCTGTTTCTGTGAACTGGAAAGAAAGAGGTATACTATTTCCCTAGATCCTCTCATCCCTGATACCTCCACATGCCTCCTTCTTTCACCCACACTTTGGTCTCATTGGGTCAGAATGTCAGCTGGTGATTTCCCTGATGTGTGGGAACTCACCTGGAGGAGTGAACAGCTACACCCTGTCTAGTAATAGACCACTGTTGATGTTAATTTACAAAGGGAAAAGAAGAGAAAACCCTGGTTCAACCTAGTGTTCTCCATAAACTTAATTTATCTTTATTATCAGGTTAATCATCATCTTCTTAGAATTTCCATTAAGCAGTATGAAGATGAGGCATATTCCTAGTTCTGTGCTTACTTTGGATTTTTGTCTTCTTTCCCCAGACCCTTTCCTTATTCACACTGTGGAAGAGAATGTGTTTGGTCCAATTTCAGGAAGATGAATTCCAAAATTCTTGTTCATATGTACAGTCCTGATTCCCTCGTCTAATTTTTTTTTCGTGTGCTTTTCTTCTTAAGACAGTAGGAGGTCTTTTTCTTCTTAAAGTGTTGGAGGGTTTCATAGCTGAAAACAGAATGAAGGCCTTAAAATATACCTTCACAAGTCCAAAAAAGAACAAATGCTGCAATGATTTTATGATTTTCAGTTTGAGTTTTCTGTGGCGGTACAATATACTATGTAGAAACATATTTGTATTGTAGTCATGTCAATAATCCATTGGGTATGCATCATCCCTTTCTCATGTTCTATCTTAGACATAGCAGAACTTTTCATTTTTGTTAAGAAAGTCTATGGAAAGCTTTAAAAATGCTACTGTAATTCAATTAAGTCTGCCCTTCTTTTTCTGGTTTTAATGTTTAAAGCTGCAAATTACCATGTGGCTACTAAAATATCTCAGTTCCTTCCATGTTGCCATCTCATTTTATACTCTTGAAATATGAGGGCACACTTTAATGCTTATCAGTATTTATAGTGGATAGAGATCATTACATTTGTGACCAACAAATTTGTTCTAGGCACTGAGTATTAGAAAATCATTAAAATATTAATTGTTGTCTTCATCTCCTCAGAAATTTAGAAGTAGCATGTGGCAATGTATACTCAGTGATGAAACTTCTCCTTGAAAAGTTAAAGGTTGTTCAGGTCTAGTAAGAAAAGATATAGCTCCAGCCTCCTGTAAGCCTACATAGATTGGTGGCTAGTAGAGAAAGCCTGTTACAGAACAGATTCTCAAGTAATGATCAGACTTGTTCTCCAATAACTGTTAGCTTTAAAGATAGTTACTAAGCAACTCAATGAGAAATGTACTTCAAGAAAAAAAATCTAGATGTTATTTCACAATAAATATTTTTTATAGCTGGGAATTTTTCCTGCACTGTTTTCTCTTTTCGGAAGAGACCAAACGAATCTGATAGAAATGTGGCACTACTACATATTCACAAATTAAACCCTTTCTTGTTGTAACTACTGACTTCAGCAATAAAAGAGAAGAGCTTGTCAAAAAATCTTTAGCTCAGAAGTCATGCAATTAGATCAAAATAAATATAGTCTGTGCTACATGAAAATTTGAATTAACATACTTAATTTTACATAGTAATATATCCATTCATGTTCCCACTTTGCATTATACATACAGTAATGAGGATTTTCCTGAATGAAAGTGGAATACTAACTGGCACAAAAAAAAGAAAAAAAAAGTGATGCAGAGGATCTATATACATTATAGATTTAAGCAGTAAAATATAAGAGTCTGTGCATAGAGAGGCAGACAATTATCATTAGATCTTGGTTGTATAGTTAGGCTCAATGGCACAACTAACCCAAAAATATATTTTTCATTGCATATAGCCAGAATATTTTAATATTTACTGTTTGGTGAGGGTTTTTTTCGCCACTGACTGGAATGAATAGGTGTCCACTGAACAAGCTGTCCTTTTAGACAGGGCAGCATTAAACTGCCTACACATAAACCATGGACGCAATTCCATTCATCCTAGGACGTCTGAGGCTTTTACAAGATCTGTTGGATATCACATAGTCTCCAGTGAACGCATACTTCTCTCTGTTCTCTGTGTAGCAAACACAGGGTATTCTGGAGGATTAAGACATCACTAATGCATCATTAATGCAGTTCAGTAACGTTTCTAACTCAGATGTAGATCTATGTATGTCTATACCTAGGTGTCTTAATATGTTGTGAGTCACATAAGTTTGTACCAGAGAATGTTGACATGTGTTAAACCTCCCTTCCTCTTTTCCATTTAAAACACATTCGCAAACTCTTAAAGAGCTTGCCCAATTATTTCAGGTTTAATAATGATTGGAAAACATTTTTGTATTTATCGCAATTTGGTCAGGAGGAACTCTTTTTGGTCAGGAGGAACTCTTTTGTATCTAAAAATTTCATAACTTGCTCTCTTTTAGCACTGACAATTAAAAGTATTTTTCACCTCAAACACATATGTAATGCCCTTGTGTGCATTTCTTAAGTCCCTGCAAACCTACCCCTTCAGTCAAACTAATTTTTATGGAAAAGTTGCTTTGCTCTCCAGTGAACTGCTGAACACGCTACTTAGCACCCTCAATGGATATAGGTGTAAGAGTGTACTATGAGAATAATCATTCTCCTTTTTTCTTTTCTCTTGGCACTTAATGATTGTAGCAGCTGCACCAGTGTTACTAAGCAATGTCATTCGATAGGAGCAGAACCATAAAGCGGAACGGTTGGTGCTGACTGTTAAGATATGCAGCCCTGGCAGGAAGTTTAACTATCTGAACAGACACTGAGAAACTACAGAATATGACATGAGAAATTGCTGAACACCACAAATAACACAGTGAGAAGCTGGCAAAAGTTACAGCTAGTGCTGTGAGGAATGGCTGAATTGCACAGATGGCTAAGGAGGAAGTAGGTGAGAAACTGCCAAGATTCACAGATAATCGTGAGGAGTATTGGGAATCTCTGGGGGAGGAGCACCTAAGTAACCATATTGATAATACAAGTTAGGCTGAGATGACCTAGGTGAGAGCGTTAGTAATACCAAATTTGTCTAAGAGTGTAGCAAAACTGAGACCACCGGAAAAAAGCCCAGACAATTCCATATGCATTGCTTATTTGAGGGGAGACAAGGATGGAGAAAGGAAGGATCAAGTTGGATGGAGGAGAAGTACAACTATGAAAAAAGAAGGGAAGGGGAGGAGGCCTTTTGCATGTAAGCAAGTGGCTGGTCAGTACACTTGTATGAATGAGCTTCACAACTTTTGCTCTGTAATGTCACTCTCTTTCCTGTTTGTGCCTGTGTTGGAAAGTCTAAGCGACAGCAACCATAGGCTGGGTTGCCTGTATACTCAGTGAATTTGAGTCTTCCATGTGCACGTGTGAATGTGTGCGTCTGCACATGCACGTGTCTGCCCCTCTAAATTTCACATTCAGTTCTGCCGCTGGCTGGACCTGGAAACAGGAATAGCAACACCTTTGCTAAATGTTGTCAAATGCAGGAAATGCTGATAATGAGGAGTTTGACTCTAAATAAGAGCAAAACCAACAGTGTAATCATATACAATGCTATTTCATACA
The DNA here is from genome assembly GCA_035583135.1 of Lophotriccus pileatus. Lineage (NCBI taxonomy): Eukaryota > Metazoa > Chordata > Aves > Passeriformes > Tyrannidae > Lophotriccus > Lophotriccus pileatus. Next base: position 22,495,692 of record JAWWES010000041.1, on the reverse strand, counting down.
TTCTCATTCTGTTTTCACTTTTCTAAGGCTGAGAGGTCATTCTAGGCTGATGGTCATGAAGTTTTCCCTTGAGATTCTACACCTTCGGTCATCTATTACAACCCTCCACAGATTTTCTAGTTCTCTTTATGTCTTTTCTGTGGCGAAAGGAAGTGTTTCTGCTCAGTACAGAACTGTGATGGAGAACTGATGAGTATCACCACTGTGTTTGATGTTTTACATTTTGTGCTCTATTCCTTATCCTTAAGATGTTTTGGGTTTTTTTGTGTCACTCGAAGAATTTCAAAATAATGTTATGATGTAAATTATCAAAGACACTAAATGAACAGATATTGCCTGTTCCTGACATCAAATTGGAAGATAGCAAAAAAAAGAGACATATTCTGAAGGAGAAACACAGAGTTTGAGATCTGATCTTAGGTAAGCTTTTCTGCCTGTTGCTTTCTGTCTGAAACTTTCAAAACCAGAAAACCTAGGGGTAGAGAGATTCATGCAGACCTTGTTAAACCTCAGATGTACTAAGCTGGATGCTGGCAATGAGATATATGGATGTATAATCCTTAAGGTCTCCTATCTGGTAACTCAGACACAGGAGCAGAGACAAACCACCACAGCAGCAGAAGGCCCATCTAGGCAATGAATCTTCAAAAAGAAGACCCTACAGAATATTTTTATGACATGGAAAAAAACCTGGAACAAAGCCTTCTACTCCATTGATTAAGATATCCACATTGTTATCTCAGGTGAATGATCCCAGGAAATCACATGTCCATATTGATAGCAACCACTGCTGCAGTACCAAGTAAGAAGAAAAGAACAGAAGGGCTGATACAGATCATTGAAGGAGAGCAAATAGTATCCTAACAATGAAATTATGTTCAGCTCTTCATCTTCCTGGGATAAATAAAGCTTTCTCACTCAGCTGAAATGTGAAAAAAACAACCAAACAAAAAAATTCCCCCCCAAAAAATAAATAGCAATTTCGGAAATTCAAGAAAGTGCATTTCTTTAGAAAATAACAAAACCAGTATCAGAATACCAGCTGGGATCCCCTTCTTTCAGTGAAAGAAACTTAATCCTTTAGTTTAACTGAGTTTTAACAACCAGATATATATTCTTTTTAAGTCCTTACATGCAAGTGAAATAATAAAAATGTGTCTTGGTGAAGATTTGACTAGTTCTGAGTATTTGCCAATGAAAATAAAAGTTGTAACACTGCTGAAAATTTACCCTTGCAAAAGTCTGCTTCATATTGTTGAGCACTACTAAAATGAAAATATGATAGGAAAGGTTGCTATAGAACTACTTTCTGTATACTTTTGTTCCTCATCAGTTACTGCTAATTTTCTAAGCCTACAAGCCAAAACAAAGGACTTCCAGCCCCTTCTGTTTCATACAGCAGAAAAAAAATTAAGCTTTGCCTCTTGGTCCATATATCAAACCACTTGTTACCAAAAATCTTATTTCAGAATGCTAAACTCCATTTGCAATTTTACTGGATAAAGAAAGCTAAATTGACCATAACTTGCTTTCACAGGCTATGCAGTAACAGCTGTGCAATGCTGGCAGTGATTTGCTTGTATCAGAAAAAGGCAAAATCCACATCTGACCACTTCATCTTCTGCAATACGTTGGATCCGGCTCTGAACACTGAAGCAGAACCTACTCTTTTAGTAGACTGAAGAAAAAGTGAATTTAGAAATGGTGGGAGAAATACCTGTTGTTATGGTGTTGGGAGAATTTTTAAAATATACAGGCCATGGAGTGCTATTGTAGGCCTGTTTTGGTGCAAATCTATTTTTTTCCCACAGAGAAGCACAGACCGGGAAACCTTGAACGTTTCATAGGAATGAACTGTGTGTATAAACAAAAGAA
>JAWWES010000041.1:22473475-22484498 GCA_035583135.1 Lophotriccus pileatus | reverse complement strand
CCTCCCCCCACGAGAGAGGGGGAAAAAGAAACAAATTTTCCAACTTAGTTTTAAAGGCACAAAAACAAACCATGACACTGGTGAAAAGAGAGTTGGGACAAAAATGAGCAGTGGATGGTAAATTGATTAACTAAGATATTTGGATGATGACTACAATATTTTATTGGTGAGAACCAAGACAATTTTTTTCACTACTTAAGAGCCAAAACAGAGCAAAAATATGAGAAAGATTATGTTAAAATTATATTTCTTTTTAAGCTAAACAATTTAAATTTTTAATTAGTGAGGTATTTAAATTACATGCTTTTGCTGATAGCACTATTTTGCAGGAGTCTATGGAAAAAGGAGTTTGATTAAATTGATGCATCAATTAATTTACTTATTCATTTACTTGTATTCCCTATAAGTTTTTTAATTAAAGCATCATGACCACAATGTCATCTTTCTTTTGGTACCTTTTTACTTATGCTGTATTTGTCTCAGAATACTGGAACATAACTTAATAAATAATACCATAAAATCTTAGAAACACTGTGGTCTAACACTTCATGAGTAAATGATGTATTAATGTACCTTCTGAAAATTACAAAGATGACTACATGAAGGATTGTTAAAATACTGTTATTTTCTTTAATGGAAAGGCAATCAAATCTCATTCAAAAATTTTCATATTACCAGTTTATAAGGGTCTCCTAATTCGTTTTTAATTTTGCAATATGGATTTTAAATGAGAGTGAAAAAAAAAAAGAAAGAAAGAAAGAAAAAGGAATAAAAATGGGTCTTATACTGACACTGTTGTAAGAGCTTCTATCCCACCATTACAAAGATAGTTTTCTGGTGGTGACCTTGTATACTAATAAGGCTGTCCTGGATGATATATACGCTGGTAGAATTCCATTCATCCATTAACATGGTAATCTTTCTCTAAGATGCTATATAGCAAGAAACTTATGTACTAATTCTGTATTTCTAATTTCCCAGGTTCTTCACAGTCAATGTACTAATAGGGAAACTGTTTTGATAAATGCTGGACTTTTTCTGTCCCATTGAAATATATTAAAACAATGCCCTTATTACTATATTGAACCATAAAGTTTTGGTAGTCATATGAAAATATTTAATTTGATTTGGTATATTAAAGAGAAATATATACACCTACATACTGTTTTAGATATGTCAACATAATTAATTTATAGTATATTAAATTATATATTAAATTTATAGTATATTAAATTAGAACATATAAAATAAAGGTTTCAACTCCAGTGTTTCCTAAACTCATTTCATGACTATTTATAGGAATGATAATATAAATAAGAACTGACTCTTATACCTTAGAGATCTACAAAAGTATTTCAATGTACTTAAACTAAGTGTAACAATATGTAAGTTTAACAAGAACTATAAGAAGTGCAATAGTACTAGAAATCTTTTTCTCCCCTTTGATTAATATATAGCAGATCCTTTATTTGCATAAACATAGACTTAGTTACTAATATGCTTAGCTAAAGTAATTGCTTTTGAAATTACTGTTTCTGGTCCAGAATTTCATGAATAGCGAACTAGGTACTCTTTAAAAAAAAAACCCACAAAAAACATAAACCCAAGGAAAAACCAATATTGAATCACTTTGAACCATACTCAGGCTTAACATAGAAAGAGAAATATCTTTCCTTAAAATCCGCAGTTTAAACATTCACATGAAAAAGACTGATTATTGATCACATAGCTGCTATATACTATTGTCTTCTATTACATTCAATGTTTTGAAGATATCACTGAATGCACTACATTATGTCTGTGATTTAAGGTCTTCAAAAAACATAGGTAAAGTGAACAGTTGTCAGTACTTAACCGGCTACGTGGATGACAGCATTTGCTATAAAGGAATTAGTCCTTCACAGTATGAGTCTGTTAGAAAAGAGTCTTCAACCAGAGTAATTATGTAGTCAGAGCTCTCTCCTGGTATTCCTTGGATGAACTCCTTCTACCAGATAAATTGATGAGATGAAGACAAAGTAAAGTGATAATCAGTGACTTAGTACAGAAAAGTTACAGAGATAATTTTCATAATGTCAGTGTGCCATCTTACCCTTCTTTGATCAAGTAAAGCTAACGTGCTAGATCTTGGTATTAATTCAGTTGCCCTTTGTCCTGCCACAACCTATTACCAACACCATTTGTACTGCAACCCCATAGAAATGTATTCCGTTTCCCTTGAGTAGCCCTTCACAACCTTTGATTTCACACTCTATCAGCTTTAGATCAGATCTATTTCCCTGAGTATGGGACTGCCTTTTTGATAGATAACTCCTGCCTTGGAAAGTCTTCGTTCCTGAATCAAAGCCTGACAGCTGGGTTAGGGCCAGTTCTTTTTTTGCTGTATATGTTAGTGGAAGAAATTCAGGGTCACTTATCAAACTACTGTTTCTTTGGGTAAAAGTGTGCCTGACCACCAGCTTTCTGCTTTAAATGGATTGTTTATAGGCTTTTAATTGTGATGTTAGGGAGAATGCACTGAACAGATGGGTTGGATGTTTGTGCTAGAGTTAAACTGAAGATAAAAGCAAGACTTTTTTTCCAATAGACAAAATGTAACTATATATATGAACATTTACAGGAATGTCTGACACAGCACAAGTTCCCATGCTACTGTTTTAAGTGTCAGGTAATAAAAACCAATCTCTTCATGTGACCTAGTATTTGTTTACTTGGCATAAAGAAAAACAAAAAAGGATAAAAAAAAGCAAAATCTAGCTGAAGGCCTGAATCCACTTTTGGGTTCCTAAATGTAAAAAATATGTGGGGTCCTTGGAGGATGTCTGGTGGAGAGTAAAAGGCATGATTGAAGATAACTGCAACCTGAACTTTAGGGAAACAATAAATGGACTGTAGTTGTTCAGAGAGAGGAACAAGAGGCAATATGATTACAGTCCTCAAGCACATATAAGTCTTCTGCAAAGAGGAAAGGAACTGTGAAGCTGAAGGTCAGATTTCTTAGGAAGTCTCTTCTGATCTGCAGTGAAGGCACCATGTTCTAGAAGGTAACAAGAGGTCATGTAGTAGGGAAGAAATGAATTGAATTGCAAAAGTACAGTGAGAGTCCTTGTACTCTGGTGTGCTGAGACTGCTTACTGCAGTTCCTAACAGGAAGATAAGAGATGGCGACGAGTGGTCCAATACACAGATGTGTCATAAAGCATCAGCCTTCCATTTGATTCCTGTTGTCTTAGAAGAAAAAACCCAACAATTTCTAACCCAACAATTTTTGTCATGATGGGAAAGCACCTATGCAGCAAGCGTAAGAAAAGACAAGTAAATGAAAAAGGGTTACAAATTTCATAAACTTTACCACTGGACCATTGCTAACAAAGAAGCAAATATTCTTCTGCAACAACACTTCTGTAGCTGATCATGTCTTTGAACAGGGGACTTTTATACATAAACTTTGGAGGACCCTATCAAAACTGGGACATAGTGATCACCAGGACTCACACAAAAGAGCAGGTTCATAAGCATGCCTGATCTTTTTATATGATGCATTAATCTGATAAAATGTGAATTGAGAGTATAAGAGCTCAAAGTGGAACATGTGCTGAAGGTTCTTATATATGGTACCTTAGACCTCCACCAATTTTCCATCTGGAACACAAATGTCTCTGTAAGAGTTTTATTTTTGATGCCTCAGTCCACTTCTTTGCATTTTGACCCTTGCAAAAAGGATGAAAATATGACCCAGAGCTGAGAAGTTAATGCTCTTAGAAAGCTAGTTAATCCTTCATAGATAAGAGTTGCCCCTGTCAACGTGACCTCTAAAACATCCATGTGCTTGATTCCTGCACAAATTAACCTTTACCTAGTAAGGCAGAAAAGATTTCATACAGCTACCTAATCTTGTTGAGTACATTTCATGATATATATTTATCTTGTATTCAAAATACAGATCATAGTCACATACCAAGATGTGACTTCCTGATAATACTAATGGTAAGAACTTCAGTGGTAGCCTGAACACAGTTCATAGTATATTAAGAATATGTATATCTAAGAGGAGCGTCATAGTCTAGTTGTTTTACATATGTTGTGTTCAGTGCCTGAGGATAATATATTCTCAACATTGTGCAGATTTGTTGAAATAAAAAAAAAATTCTCACTGATAGTGAGCAGCTCTGCCAACAGCTTCATATGCAGGCTTTGGAATTTCTTCATTTCACACAAGTTTTTTGTGTTTTATTGGGTCTGGCTGGAAGACTTTCCCCACAGCAGATCTCATAGTGACGTACTTCGTATCTGTAGATAGAATAGTGTTTATATTACACCAATATTTCAGCTACCACTGAACAGTGCTCCCAAGCATAGAGGATGTCTCTCCAAATCACCTCCCCGCCCCTGCAAAAAAGAAGGCTGGGGGTGGACAAGATTTTGGGTTGGGGCATAACCAGGACAGATGACTGAAACTCATCAAAAGGATATTCCATACCATATGACTTTGCTTAGTGCTAGAAAAAATAAACACAGAATCATAGAATATGCCAAGTTGGAAAAGACCCACAAGGATCATTGAGTCCAACTCCCAGCCCTGCACAGGACCATCCCCAAGTGTCACACCATGTGCCTGAGAGTATTGTCCAAAAGCTTCTTGAACTCTCTCAGGCTTAATGTTGTGACTACTTCCCTAGAGAGTCTGTTCCAGTCCCAGTCACCCTCTATGGGAAGAACCATTTCCTTATACCCAACCTAAACCTCCCCTGACACAACTTCAGGCCATTCCCTTAGGTCCTGTCACTGGTCACCACAGAGAGGAGGAGATCAGTGCCTGTCCCTCCTCTTCCCCTCATGAGGAAGCTGTAGATTGCAATGAGGTCTATGCTCAGTCTCCTCTTCTCCAGGCTGAACAGACCAAGTGACCTCAACCACTCCTCACACAGCTTCCCCTCAAGGTCCTTCACCATCTTCCTTGCCTTCCTTTGACACAATATTCAAGGTGAGGCCACACCAGTGCAGAGCAGAGGAAAAGATAAGCAAACAAACAAACAAACAAACAAAAAAAAAAAAGAAAAGGCAAAAGGAAGAAGAAAGAGAGGAAGAAGAAAGAGAAGGAGGTTACTGGGAGGTTGCGAAAGTGAAACAATTATGCTGTTCAAAGTTCAACAAAACAACGTTTATTACAAAAAGAAGCAGCAAAGGAAACAAGAAAACCGAGAGACAGGAGAAGAAAACAAATCCCAAGACAAACCCCCCCTCACTCATGCGCTATCCACAGCTGCTCTACATACTGATCCCAGAATGCACATAATTCCCAATAGCAGTAGCTTCATACTTGGAGCGTTGGCAGGCTAAAACACTCTGGCAGGTGTCCCTGCAGGAAACACTGTCCTCAGATGTAAAGCATTCTTTCTGCTCCAAGGAAGAGCTGTCTGCTTTTTCAAACAGTCAGTCCGTGATGTCCACCTGACCGCGTGTGGCCAGCACCGCTCAGTCAGAGGCCTCCAGTCCCTCTCCCCCTTATGTAAGTGTTACCCCTCCTGCACATGTGCGGGTACACTGAAAATCCCCCTGTGCCTGCGTGCTGCACATCAGAGGTCTCTCCTAATGAGTCTGGGGTTGCTACTTCATCACCCTCCTCTTCTCTTTCTCCTTGAATTGTCATTGAAGAGCTGTTGGCCAATAGCCAGGCCCCACTTAATTTCAGTTTACACAAGATGTTTCCTGTCAAGGACAAAGTGTCCATTTATCACTTATCCGTTATTCTTGTTTTCTCATAACTTGGCATGAAAAGAACAGACTCTTGCAGATGGCTGGGCCAAACACAGACCAAAAAGTAACAATGTCTAATTAAGAATGAATATTAGGGGGCATTTTTTACTAAGGCATTTGTCTTCTCAAGCAACTGCTATGTGTACTGAGACCCTACTTCCTGGAAAGTGGCTGGAGCTCACCTGCTTGTGTGACGTAGGGTATAAATCTTTTTGTTTTCCTTTGCATCAGTGTGTGGCCTTTGCTCTGTTTGATTAAGCTGCCTTTATTTCAATCTAAGAGTTCTTATTTTCTTCCCCTGTTTTGTTAAGGAGGAGTGAGAGAGTGGCTTGGTGAGCACCTGGCAACCATCTAACATCAACACACTATAGTCTTTTTTTGGCACCCAATGTGGAGCTTTCAAGGAATTTGACATAAGGATAGAAACTGGGAGAAGCAATGGGTAAAACATGGACTCAACACTGTGGGGAATTTTTGTTCTAATTTTGGTGAAGAGAGAAGGGATGAAGTGGTTATGAGTTGTCCACTTTTTCCAGTGTTGTGATATTATTTTGATTTTTGTTGGGACAATTCTTTTGGTGATGTAAGTGAAGTTTGTGAAGATTTTAGATTGTGCTATGAGTGCATATTTTAATGATAATTCTTAAATATGTAATTCACAAAGGCAAGGGATGTAATGTATTTGGTTTATGTGGAAAAGTTTTAGTAGTGGAAGGGACTGCAGAAGTGGCTTCTGGGAGAAGGTGTCAAAAGCTGCCCGCATGCTGGACAGAGCCAGTTCCAGCCAGCTCTGAGATTTCTGTGCAGGTTACTGGAATCAGCATTCGGAACACATGCTCTTTTGGATTGACTTTTCCATCCACTCGGAATATAGGAATTATATTATTCTAACCCTGTTAAGAGAGATCCATGAGTAGGCTACTGAACTTTGAAGCATCATTCCCAGAAGTGGCAACTCCGCTTAGAGCCCTCAAGACACATACTGAAAATGTGTCTTGAGCAATTTATAATTTCTCTCAGAAATTTTTGACCCAAGGATTTCTAGAAGTAAGGCAGCATGTGCTTGAGTGCTTGAGTCTTTCTTTTTTTACTTTTTCTGTGCACAGTTTATTGGCAACTATTGGACTCACTATGCTGGTCAAGAATAGTCTTTGATTCAACATCTAGAGCCATTCCTATTGTGTCTACTGATGCTGCAGAACAACCTCTTATGTCAATCTTGATAGAGGAACGTGTGAGCATCAGAACCAAACCATGTCACAAGTGGAAGGGAGAAATACAAATGACAGCTCTCATGTTACTTGTTTGACCTTGTCCTAGCCAGGACCCTTTTAGCATACATATTTACACTGCAATAATAAAGTGTCTTACAGTTCAGGCACATTTAGTGCCATTCAGTCATCCAGTTGTCCAGGATGATAATATTTCATTGTACTTGTATTATTTTCTAATGAAAATGGCACAACTGGAATGTTACAATGTCTGTCTATCCGCTTTGTTTCTCTCCCTGACTGAAAAATGCCAAAAGAGACACATGACAGTAAAACATAATTTTCCCTTGGTATAAAGTTCTTATTACTAGTTACTACAGTTTTGAAGTTAAAAATATGTTTAATTTCTGTAACTGAAGCATTTCATATGGAGATTGTCGGGTACCTTGATTCCATTTTCAATATCACTCTTTGAAATGTAACTTCATTTTAGTAGATGTAGTACTTTGCACAAGTTATGTACAACTCCGAATGAATGAATGAATGAATGAATGAATGAATGAATGAATGAATGATTATGAATGAAATAACAGTGCCATTGGGGCTGCAATTTATTTGCATAATCATTGGATCAAAACTCAAGTCTTTAGAGAGCAAAAGTGAGATTGGATGTTTTGGTCTTTATCCTCACTTTAGTACAATCAATGTGCTTGCTAGGTGAAGAACCAAACTAGTGGAAAAAGGTTAGGTTTTAAAGCCTATCCTGGAAAGCTGAACATTTTACTTTCTAATCTCCTTTTTGTTCATCCAGCTTTATGGAGGCTCTCTTGAGTTCACAAGATTTGTCTTTTTATGATATTTTTCCTTAATGTTAATGTTAGACTGTTATTTTTTTTCACAAGAGGTAATGAAATATTAGAGATTGTTGATAATGTTTCTGCAAATAATTGTACTGAATCCTTCTTACTTTTATGTGTGGGTTTTCCCAACACACGTCTAAAAGTATGCAGATCTTCTGCTGCTAGGAAGCATCTCCATTATCCTCCTCTCATTCTTTTTTTAACAAAAAAAATAATTGTAATTATGATATGTTGTATATGTTTTCCGGAAACTACTAAATTTTAAATTAAGTGTAACCTCGACTTTTTTTCTCAAAGTCTTTTTGACAAATGTTTCCAGTACAAAGGAAACAATTTTAATACAGCAATTAACTGTCACCACTAATTTCGTTCTGAAGAAGAGATGACAAACAAAATTACTTCCTTCATATTCACATTTTGTGGATATGACCAGTGTTAAATAAGCAGCATCTAAAATTGAATCAATCAAAACTTCTGATTAATTGAAGTTTCATTTCAGTTAAGACTTGGAATTTAATGTAAAAAAGATTAATTTTCAGGGTAATTTGAATTAATAATTTTTATCTTCATAAAGTGGGAATATAAAAATAAAAATGCTGTTCTTAAGGAAGAAAAAAGTTAAAACCTTTTTCATTAGTTTATAAGAATAGCAGTTTCCCTTTCAATTAGCTCATTCCTGAACAGCAGGAAACAACACAGAACCAGCAGGCGGTTGGTTGGCACATGGGAGATTAAAGATGAGAAAAATATATTGGTTGTTTTAAAACACAGAAACATTGAAGGAACTCAAATGCTGGACAGTAACAAAGAAATTAAAAACATAGTAGGAAAACAAAACAAAACAAAACTTGTGATCAAATTGAAGGTTAAATTGGCATATTAAGCATCACAAGGTTGTGTCTGGAGGATAGTTCAGAAAGACATGCTAAGAGAAGAGCTATCTTTTGCTCATCAGTATGAATAAAAAGGTGACAGATGGTCTGCATTTAAGAGTGGTGTGCTTACGGTTTTAACTGGTTTTTGTATCTGAACTGGCTTTATTCTAGGTGTGCTCTCAGTGTAGATCTCTACAACAAATCTGCAACAATTTGCTGTAGGATTGCTTTTATACAAAATCTATCGAATATGAAATATGTGCTTATCTATTTCTGTTTCTCCCTGCCATTTTTTTTCCGTATATCTTTCCTAGGTTTTAATGAAAAATACTCCTCTTTTCAAACTATTAAGTGTTTTCTATAAATTAATGCCGCTGTTCTGCAGTCTATTTCCTGTAATGTACTTTTCCCCCCTGCTGCTTAGACATTCTTTTTAAAAGATTCATTTTAAAATCCAAAGTATATGTGATTACATAAGATATTAAGGGAAGTATTATGCATGCAGAAAATGAAAACTTCAATGATCAAGCTCTGCCTTTCACATCCAAGAGCAGAACACTCCCCACAGTGCTTAATGTTTAACATTGAATTCCAGATTAAGTACACAGTTTCTTTCTACTGTTTCTAAGAGCACTAGACAATTTTTAAGTAAAAAAGCTGATTTCGGGTTTGTGTTTTTTTTTTTCCTTTTCCAATTTTGCACATGGGCTAAAATACAGGAAGAGACTGAAGAAATCACTGATAATTCCTGCCAGCAAGAGGCAACCAACTTAGAAGTTTAACAAGAGCAAGTGTGTACAAATTGGGAGACAAGGCTGGAGAGGATCCCCACAGAGAGATCTTGTGGTCTGGGTTGATGTCAACTTGCATATGTGTTGCTGTTTGAGGGGTTTCTGGAGGGTCATTGCCGGCCGCTCTGTGAAGGTTTTCAGGGCTGAGATCACCCACCCCGCCGCCCGTCCCTCGTGGCAGGGACAGGTGGCGGAGGCACCCTATGCCAAGAGACAGAGACCACGCAGCACGCAGGGAATCCAGCAGCGGAGAGAGAGTTTATTCAAATCTCCCGCAGCTTATAAGGGCTGCTGGGGAAAGTAGGGGATTTGCCATTCAGCTAGCCAGTGCGAGGAGACAATATAATAACTATGGCAACACAGAAACCAATGATAGACAAGTGTGTTAACAACTTCAAAACCCCGACACATATGAGTCAGCAGTGTGCCCTAGTAGCCAAAAGGTCCAACCCTGTCCTGAGGTGCATCAGGCACAGCATCACCTGCTGGTCAAGAAAGGTGTCTGTCCTGTTCTGCACTGCACTTGGCATCCCCTGGTGCAGTTTTGGGTATCTAAATGTAGGAAGGACATTAAATTATTACAGTGCCTGAAAGCTCTTGAGGACAAGACTTATGAGGACTGACTGAGGTGACTTAGTTGATTCAGCTTGGAGAAGAGAAGGCTAATGGGTATCTCATCACAGCCTACAAGTTCCTCAAGATGGACAGCACTAGAACACAAGTTAATGAAATGAATCCGCATCAGAGGAAATTTAGATGGACATTAGGAAAAAATTCTTCACTGGAGTGTAGTCGGTCACTGGAAGAGGCTCCCCAGGGAAGGGGTCACCGCCTCAAGCTTATTAGAATTCAAGGAGAATCTGGATGATGCTCTTAGTCATGTGGTTTAATATGCAAGGAGCAGGGAGTTGGACTCAGTGGTCCTTATCATCATATCATCATATACATATCATCAACCCCAAACTATTACTGAATATGTGGTTATCATTTTGCTGTCTCTTTGTCTGTCTCATTCTAGTTTTTTACATCTCCATGTGCTCCTATCTGATTACGCTTTGCTTTGCTTTGTTTTACTTTGCTTCACTCTTCAAATACCTCAGTCATTTTTTTTTCTCTTCCTAATGCACTTTCTGCATTCTAAATGTCTGAGGCTGCAAGTAAAGAGATCTTGCTTTTTTTACATGGATTTTCTTTTTTTCTGATTTTGTATATCAATAGACAGAAAGTTTAACTGAAAGATAATGTGAGGTCAAAGAAATTGAGACAATAATGGAATCAATAAAAGTATTTACAAATAATACTTTTGATTAGAAATATAATAGTGAGCTTGCAAGCAAAGACCTAATTATAGTAACAAAAATCCAGTATGAAGAGACAATGAAGTACAAAAAAATCTAGAAAACAAAAAGACAAGCAATTTATATTGTAAGGAATTGCAGCTAGAAAATCATAGAGTCATGGAATCATAGAATTAACTGGGTTGGAAGAGACCTCCGAGATCATCAAGTCCAACCCTTGATCCAACCCCA
>JAWWES010000041.1:22438563-22465694 GCA_035583135.1 Lophotriccus pileatus | reverse complement strand
TCTCCAGCCACTCTGTGCCCAGCCTGTAGCGCTGCAGGGGGTTGTTGTGGCCAAAGTGCAGGACCTGGCACCTGGCCTTGTTGAACTTCAAGGTCAAGGCAATGCTGATTGTGTTCATCTGAATGCATGAAAGCATTTGCACTCAGCTAGATAGCAAGGAAAGAAGTGATATTGAAAGCTTTCTTCTCTATTGCATCTCTCAGTTTGCAATAATTTCCATAGTATATGAGATGTCTCATTTGTTTTCCTGAGTATCTTGCCTAAGAGTTGCCCATACTGACTCTTGCGAGAAAAGTATGTGCACAGCATACACAGCAGACTACACTACCTCAGTTTTAGGTCTTTTCTCAATGATTAGAGTTCTGTGTAAGCCCTGAAGCACAGGAGTTATTATGCATTCTTAAGGTGTTGTTATTGCTGCAGCAATGTTGTAGGAAAAATCTCTCACTGTACAATTTATATATGGCATTTGGAAAGTTCTTGACCTCAAGAACTGTGCCAATAAGTTTCGAAGCCAGACCACACAATGTGTGTGAATGAATTTTTTACAGGTACAATATTTGAAGTGTCTTTCAATGTTCACTTTTCTTCCATTATGAAACACGGAAAGACGTAACTTCTGAAAACTAGATACCCATGATATTCATGTTCTTTTCCCTAGATAATGTTGACTTCCAATTTTCTGAAAAAATGTTAGTAAATTTTACTTCCTTGTAGAACCTCTTTTTTTTAACAAGTACATTTTTCTCTTTGCATTCCTTTTCATTAGTCAAATAAAATCCATTTCCTAAGTGGTTTTAAAGTTGCTGCTGGTTTTTCAGGGTCCGCTGCTCTGAGTAACTAAAACATTTTGCCAGATCATAGCCTACTTCCACTTCCATGTCACCTATAAACACAAAAAATAATCTGAAATCTTTCATGAAACTTTAGCTACCCAACGATTTGTATTTTGCTATGATTAAAAAAATGAAACAAGATCTACAGATAAAACTAAAATCTATTATAAGTTCAGTGGGAAATACTTTGTGGTAGAGAAGCAAGATCTGAAAAAGCTGCATGGAGCATATGTGCTTTTTTACTCTATTCTACTGAAATAGGAATCTGAACAACATCTTCTACATCTGATTTTCCCCCTCCTTAACTACACTAATTAGTATATTAAGATATATTACTTTTTTTCCTAAAAGTCTTGTCTTGCTACTGGCCCACCTCATAGCATATACTTAACCTCTACCTTTTCCATTGGCTCTTCTAGGACTTATATTATTTACTGATGATGGCTGCTTAACTTCTTTGTTACTTTTTGGACAGTTTAAAAGAATCTTTTGAAAACATAAATATATCTCCATATACCCCTGTTTTTCTTTACCTACCACTTTTCTCTTTAAGACCTACATGTTTTCACTAGTCCTTGCCTATAAATACATATACAAACACATTATTCTATTGAACATTAAGATCTATATCATTAATTGCTCTTCAACTCAGATCTTCATCAAAAGCTTAAGAGAAAAAATAGAAGAGTTTTTTCACAGGCCAGATATTTGCTAAAACTTAAATCTGAACCTTTGCTCTGTACATTATATATATATATTTTATATATATATATACTTTATATATATATACTTTAAATTGTCACATCTAACTCCAATGTTAGGTTCAGAAACTTATAAATAAACATACTTTTGAAAGCTCTTGTAAGTTTTTTGAGAATTAAATTCATGGGTCATAAACTTTCTTTTCCAATGAATTCACTGTTTTCTGGCATCCTCTGTGAAATCCAGGCCTGCTGTCTCTCATATGTTCATACCATTTTTCTCCAGAGCCCTAGATATTTTCATGGCTTATCTGACATCAGTTCATTTCTTTTTCTGTAACCCTAAAACTATTTTCTGTAAATATTTCAGTAGCAATGCCTTAAAAGAAAGAAAGTGGACAAAAAAAGAAGAAAATATTTATTTTCCATATTCAATACTCAAAGTCACAGTTTTCTTTGTGAGTTTTAAATGTCACTAGAATTAACAAATTATAAGTATCTGAAAGACCCAATAGACCAAGGGAGCAATAAAAAAAAAAAATCAAAAATTAAATATTATAGTGCTTATCTAACTTTTCAGATACTTTCTCAATCATTTTTAACTGGACTCTTAAGAAAATACATGGGATTCAGTACACTGAAACAAAAGTACTTGGGTGTGATAACACACCCCTTTACCTCCAATACATGAACTTGTAAGGAGCTTTAGTAATATTATTCTGTTATTAGACAATTAAAAGATATATAGCACAGCTGACATCATATCAGAGTTAATTCTGAGATAAGGAACTCCATCCTACTCAAGATATGTTGCACTCATTTTTGTACAGCTGATAGTCCTCAAAATTAGATAGCTGATATTGTGCTCATTACCAATTATTTACACCAAATTGTTCTATGTTGCTTCTAGGTCAGATGATGCTACAAGTAAATAACTCCAATGCAGTCATATGCCATCCAGAGGCATTCAGATTCTAAATCAACCGGTTGTGAGAAAAGTTTTCTATAGTCACTCTTTTTATAGTCCTACTAACCACGATTTCCTGGTTCTTTTAGAGCTGTCAACTCCATTGTTTTGAAATGTTACGTCTTACAAATTTTTCACACAGTTATTGGCTGAATTCCATCCTATTCCTATGAACAGACTTGATGTTCAGATCAGTTTTGAGGGATAATAATCATTATCTAAAGATACAGTAGTTCCAGCTGCTGAATCTGTAGGATCTAAAATATGGTATAGGAGCAGGTGCAGCAGAATAAGCTGTATAAACCAAAAGCTGGGGCTGAAAGAACTGTCTTTGAACACATGAGAGGGAAAAGGAAAGGGCTGTCTGTCAGTCAGAATAATGCTAGTGGATTTGCCTCTCAGTTTATGCCTTTGTGATGCTATTACTACATGTTTTAGGCTAAATCTCCCTACTATTCATGTGTACTGTTTTATCCAGATTTTTATTTTCTTTATACCTTTTATTGAGTGTCCTTGGCAAAGTTTTGGTAGTGACAGGGCTTCTCTGATGGTCTCTGAGAGGAGTGGATAGGGATGCCCCATATGGAACACAACCAGTTCCAGACAATGCCAACAAAGCCACCACAGGGCACAGCTGAATTCCTTGGACAAGGTGGTGGCACATATGTGAAAACATATTTAAGAAAGGGCAAAACTGCTGCACAGATGTGAGACAGAGGAGTGAGAAAAATGTGAGAGTAACAACCAGGTAAGAGAAGAAGGAGGGGGAGGAGGTGTTCCAGGCACCAGAGTAGAGATTCCTCTTCAGCCACTGGAGAAAACTATAGAGAAGCTGGTTGTCCCCCTGCAGCCCATTGATGACCATGGTGGAGCAGATACCTGCACTGCAGCCTTGGAGGACTCCACACTGGACGAGGTGTAGCCCTGAATGCAGCTGCAGTCCATAGAAAGCCCTTGCTGGAGCAGCATACTGGCAGGAGCTGTAGCTGGTGGAGAGGAATCAATGCAGGAGCAGGTTTTCTGGCAGGAACTTCAGCCTGCTGGAGTGGTCTGTTCCTGAAAGTCTATGCTCCACTGAAAAGCTCTGTGGTGGGACAGCTTGTTGCGGAATGTAGAAGTGTTGGGAATGAGGAAGTAAAGTTGAGCCTCGGAAGAAGAGGTGAAGAGAAAGGTGGTTTAATTTTTGTTCATTACTGCTCCATTTTTTTTTTTCTCTCAATAAATTAAATTAATTTTCCCCAATTCATGTCTATTTTCCAGTGGTGGTGACTGGTGAGCTATCTCCCCCTTCTTATATCTATCCATGAGCTTTTCTATCTTATTTTCTCACCTTCCTCTGCTGAAGAGGGACACTGGGAGCACAGCTGGGTAGACACTGGCCAGCCAGCCAAACTCAGCCCACTATAAACCTGTAGTAGTTTATCTGGCTGGAAATGTACGTTAGGGCTCAGGTTTGATTTTTATTCAGATGTTACAGCAAGTATACATATTAAAGCACTGGTGGGCTCATGATTCTCCGGTGTCTTTTTATTGTTGACCAAAGGAAAATAGGGAACCATTTCATCTTACAAATGGTACAAAAAGGTAAGAAAGCACTGTGTATTTTCTTGAATCAAAATTCATAGTATGTGTCAGTAGTCAAATAAAAGACATGACAAAATCTGCAAGGACACATGATGCAATTTTCTGCCAAGCCCAGTGAAGTTCAACTGCCCCAGATTCATGCAGCTATTTACATCCAGTTTTCAGATATTGGAGTAACCTTTCAGTGAGGAAATATAATTATTTCTTTTTTTTTTTTCCTTAAATGCATATATCAAGAAAAGTAAGCATTGGAGCATCTTTCTTTTTTTCCCAGAAGTATTTTAGATTAAGTTTCAAAAGACAAAAGAAATATTTAAAATTATCTGCTTCATCAGAATATGACCTTTAGCAAGAAGCTGTCAACAAGCTAGTAAGAATTATTAACTGGATCAGAGCAAACTTAATTGTAAGCAGTTTTGTGAGGTTTGAAAGTTACAGTATACAAATCACAGTAAAACCTTTAACTTTGCAAATGATAACCATCATTCTAGACCTATAATCTTCTGGATAGTATTTCAGCTGATTCATCTTTGTTTTGTGACAAAGGCGTAGATTCCAATGACTCGTTACTGTTACATTCTCATTAGCAGAATATTCACTCACTCTAGGGGTTTGTGTAACAGGAACTCACCGTGAGAAGAAAACACTTCAGGTTGTGCCAGCATTTTTTTGTAAAAAATTTAATTATTTTGACTTCAGATAAATACTAAAATTAAGGAACTCTTTCATGCCTGTTATTCTCAGCTAAGTCCTGAGACAATAGACAAAAACCATAACACAAAGTAGGCTGAGAGACAAGCAGTAATGCAGGCAATACATGTTGTACATGGAGTTCTGAGGTCATGATTTAAAAAGCACGCAATTATTTGTTTCACAAGTACACAATAGTCATTATCCACTTGTCAATAACTCTTTCTCAGCATTAGTCATTAATAAACTTTCTCAGGAGACGGTGTTCCAGGCAGGGCAATGGACTTTGCAGGCACTTTTTTTGATTTTTCTTATTGCCTGTAAGAAAGATGAGGTTTGTTAGTTCTGGTTACTTGGATAATCCAGTTTAGTTCAAAGATCTAGTTTAGACCAGATGCAACCTTTTGCTCTTATTAACTGAGGAATCTTAATTACACAGGTAAACTTAGATGAAACGAATCCACACCTTCGTAGTGCACACACTCACAGACATACATGGTTCTTTTACTATAAAGAGCTATGTTAATTCCCCAAGAATAATAAATTTTTAATATTAGCATAGTTGCAAAGCATTCTTCCTGTCTAGTCTCCAGACACGTGACAGTAACAGAAGCAATCCCTCTTTCACCCAAACACTTTGATGGAATGGGCTAATTTTTCAGTCTACACATGACTTCCATCAGGCAGCTACTCAAATTAAGATGAAATATGGGGACTTAAAATGACAGCAATTGATGGAAAATCTATATCTGTGAATGACAGCAATAATAATTCAGAGAATATTGTTATTATCAAACCTCATGTTACTGCTTTTTCTGCCAGCAGGTGAAGTACCACTTGCTAAAGAGAACAAGTTTATAGAAGTTTGAAGGCATATGTATATTTCAGGAAGTCCTTTTCAGTTTGAACTCCCTTGAATACACTATATGCTACAATAACTTGGGTTTTTTCCCCCTCCCTATCAAATTTAATTTTAGTCAAATATACTTTTTTACTTTCAAAAGGATTAAACTGTATTAGCAAAGTTGTTATTGTGCCTACCATTAATACTCTAAAACATTACATGTGGAAGAAAGTTCTTTCAGTAAAACTCAAAATATACCACAAACACATCACACCTTTGTGGATTTGTTGCATTCCAATTTACAAGGAGCAATAAATTCACCCTAAATTTAAAAAAAAAAAAATAGAAAAAACCAAACACATTCTGCAGTGACTGACTGTTTTTTTACAAATTTTGAAGACAGATGATTTTGCTCTGTGTTTGAGATGTTCATTTTAACTGCCTAATAATGTACATACTTACTGTGGCATTCTTGGAGTCTCCCCTCTAGTGTTGCTCTGTCATTGCCTGCTTGAATTGCTTTCACCATAATCATTTATGATGATGCTGGGGAAGGTGGTAAATACATATCATTTAATTGCATGTCCCATTACCTAAAAAAGAATACCAGAGTGTGATCCTGAGGTAGCATAAATAAATTTGACTCCATTATCTTTAATAAAGCTGAAAACTTCCAGTCTGCACCATGAAGATGCTTACCTTTGACTTTCAACACTTATTGAATTTGATAATATTTTGCACAAAATTATAAGGTTATAAACAGACTTGCAAAAGAGGACACAAGTTTCAGTAATTAAACAACTAAATACTTAGATAATTGAATAATTATTGGATCCACTCCCATTATAGCTAATGCAATCTTCTCTGCTAAAGAAGCATTTCCTAGATTAGCAAATTAGCACCTGTTAATCTCTGAAGGGTGAAAATGTTGTGCCAACATTTTCTTCCTCATAAATCGGGAATATTTGACCGGAAGAAACTCTCCTGAGCTTTTTAGCAGCATTATGCTGCAAAATGCAAAAAATTGCAGAGAAAATTTTACTTACTAAACCATTCTTACAATTAAAATATTGATAAGAACAATTGTAGAAATTTGGTAAATAATTATATGATATTTATGATTAGTGCTTTTAACTGTCTACTTAGGTTTCCTGTATTTATCCACCCCTTCAAATATTCTGAAGCTAACTCTTAAAAGTAAACTATATGATAAGCTATTTATTAAGCTAAATTTTGTATTTCTTTAATGGACAAGATTTAAATACCAAAAAGTGGATATTATTGCACAGCTGGCTTTCTGAAAAGTAATCTTAATTGTAATTTGTTGTATGGAATCACACTAGAAAATTACAGAGGTTTTCAAATACATGTAAAAGAAAAGTGTTCGTTTCCGTCTGTCAGTTTTGAAGTCATATTTAGTAAACTATATTTTATTAAGATGCATTTTTGTGGACTGTACTGAGATTTGGATTCTTATACATATTTGTCTTAAGAAGAAAAAAAGGTCTTCTCTGAATATTTGGGGTTGCATATTCATGCCAGAATCCATTAACATGGTAACTTAATTTTAGTTCCAGAAGTTTCTGAACAGGTAATTTAAAAGCTGAAAAAATTCTTTAACTCTGCAACATGAAAGTTCCTTATTAATTGCATAATCTTTGAGGAATCTCACCATATATTCAGAATGTACCCCATAGGTGGGTAGGATAGAACACGTATTATTGTTCTTAAGAACATTAACTTTCAATGGATTTTTACTGTAATTTTTCACACCATTTTACCTCAAAATTCAAAGCAGTTGCTAGTTACTAGAAAAAAATTCTCATTTCTTTTAGTTACAATCACTTTCAGAAAATAAGTTATTCATCCCAATGCAGTGTTTGATCAATTACATTAGCATGTAGAAATTAGGTGAAGGTAAACTCAATTTAATTTTGTGGTCCAAAATCCATGTTATATACTAAATGTATATGTCATGTGTGGTTGATCCGGATTTACCCAACCTTTTCTTTAACAAACTGAAGCACAGACTTTCTCACTTGACAATAACCTTGAAAAGAAGTAGAAGAGAGGAAAAGAAAAAGATCCTGAAATTTTATGAATGTTTTGCTTAGTTGTAATGCATCTGATCAATATAGAATGGTTCTCTGTCCTTAGTTAGATTTTTGAAATTACTGGAATTTGACTAATTCACTTTTCTTCACATAGTTTACTCTATCTTGCCCTGTGTTATATAAAATATTGCCACATTTATTCAAATTATAATTACTTAAGACTATAATGTTTCTCTGTCCTCTCAACCTTGCCCTGAAGAGTTAAGACCCATGATTCAGGTTTTAAACAGCAGAAGAAAAAGGACAAAAAAAAAAATTGTTTCTAATACATAAACTAATAATTTGCTGTAAAGTTTGCATATTTGTAATTACATCAGTTCAGTTTTTTCCAGTAGATTTAAATTTTTCCTAGGTGAAATGTTCATACAAATTCTCAGAATAAAATAATTTATACTTAGTGGCTACTGGGTCTAATTCACACAGGAAGATATTTGGTAGTTATATTTTTGTATGTATTATAGATATTGTGTGACTTGAAGTGTCTTTTTTATTGTTTTTGCTCTATGTCATCTTAAAAATGCATTAATAATGTAACAAAGTATTCTTGGTTTACTTTTCTGTTGTTTCAATAATTTTGTGGCTATCAAAAAAAATCTGATTTACTTTTGCAGCTGTGCTTCCAACTCTCCTTCTCACAAGTCACTGGGCTATATGATTTTTCTCTTATCTGGACCAGAGTAACAAACTAGAAAGAAAGAATGGTCCAGCAGTGCCCTCTTTATTTGTGTACTACTAGATTCTGAAAACCTTAATTAATCGCCTAGGTCTGTATCTTTCAGATCTAGCTCTTGCAAATTTTATCAATGACACTGTAATTTTAGCTCTGCTATGAGGACCTTTGAAAAGGAAAAACATACCAGGCATCCATTTCACTTCTTTGTCAAAAACACTGCTGATGAAAAGGTCCCAAACACTGCAGTGTATTTGGGGTTTGGCCAGCTACACTCCTAGGCATGTTTATATGGCAAGTGAAAGGCTAAATATTATTGTACTGATGCCAAACCAGTTTCCTCTCCTTGGCGGCTGCTAACAAAAAGTCATCTTCCTGAGACTGGTAGGGTGGCTCTGTCCTGCTGTGCTATGACACTTCTGGGTACTGTCCTTTTGCAGCTAATATCATTAAGTATTTCCTCCATGCTCTGGTCATGTTGATTAAATAAATCCAACTGAGAAGTAGCACCTGGTATTATAATTTCCCATGCCTATAATGAAAATGTAAATCAAATTTAACCTCAGCAGTTTACTGTTTCCCTTATCTAAAAATGCATGCAAGCCAATAAGAGAAACATCAAGTCAATGCATTTTAAAAGTATGCTTTTTTAAATGTTGTGGTTACTGTGACAGAGGGGAATTGTAAATTTTAAAGATTCACATGTACCAGCCTGAAATGCTATTATTAAATTATATTCTGTGTTTTTTCAGATATGTAAGGAGTAGTATATATTTGGTTACTTCTATAGAGCATCTAACTGCAAAAGTACATCAAGAGGGTTAAAAATTTAGAAGGGTGCCTAGCTTTACAGAGTCTGCCAAATTTATGCTGCAGCATACTGTGATATTCACAAAGGCTCTGTCTGCATTATTTAGAAATTTTCTATGTCATAGTCTTGACTGCAATTTCACACCCCATGTTATAGTTATCTAAATTCTGACTTCAGGCGACAGGTAGCAGAGCTCCATGTGACACTCACTGAGGAATATGAAGCAAAGGAAGGTTATTGTTGTACTGAGAAGTCAAGGACAGGGAAGTACTTTACTATTGTGTCAGACCTCTGACAGAGTGGCTTGTCAGCTAAGCAGCATTTTTCCTGACTTCCAACTGTTTTCATTTGTAAACAGAACAACAAAACAGTTGTAATGGAAAATAAGCACTCTCACATCAAAGTGGAGGTAACAGATCAGAATGAACTGTAGCCTCCAACTTTGTCCAGTCAGAATTTCAGTGCAAACATGAGATCCATACAAGTTCTATGTGTGTCATAAAATCTTTGATTTTTTCTCTGTTATGACTTGCTGAATCATTTGTGTGGGAGCAGGGGGGACCTAGGACACTTTCTTTATATCAAGAAGTTGAGTACTTCAGGCATTTTAAATAGCAACTGAGACACCTCTGAAAGTAACCTCAACACCAAGTTTCGTTCTGTAAATCTGAGATCCTAAAGTCCTTCTCTCTGTTTCCTAAAAAGTGATGTTATACAAACCTTTTTATTGTCTTGGACTAAGAAGTCCTGCCTTTTTCCTTGTCATAAATAGCAGAAATTTTGGAAGGATTGAACAGCAGAGCGCAGTGACTGAAACTCATAAGCTGACAGTCTGTTTTAGGGAACTCTCAGCTGTCAGTGGTTCTGCTTTCTGTTACATTTTATTCAGAGCTGATAATCTCCCACAGGTATCCTGGATGGGCAGCCATGGAAGTACCTTTCTAAGCAGCAGCACTCAGCTATCAGACCTTAATTGTGAGACCTGTAAGAGCCAGCTAATTTGTGAAACCTTTAAATTTTCTGAGTAGGTTGGTATTTGTACTGTCAATAGATTTTACATTGCTCCTACAAGATGTCTTATATCTGAAAAGAACAGAATAGAACCACTGAGGTTGAAAAACACTGCTAAAATTGAGTCCAACCATTACCCTAAGACTATCAAGTCCACCAGTAAACCATGCCCCTAAATGTCACACCTACATATCTTTTAAACACATCCAGGGACGAAAACTTAACCACTTCCCTGGGCAGACTGTTCCAATGCTTGGCAACCATTTCAGTGAAGACATTTTTCCTCATATCCAATCTAAATATCTCCTGGAGTAACTTGATATTTCAGCCAGATATCCTCTCTATAGGCCTGACTACAGGGATGACATATCCTGTCTGGAAGTTTAAAAAATCCTCTGGAAAGTAGTGGGGGGCATCTGAGTAATTTCTCGCTGACATTGGAAGTAAACCTTAATTACTTGCTTTTGTGAAGACTAATTTAATTCCAAAAGTTTGTTGGTTGGTTGGTTGGGTTTTTTTTTTCAAAATAAGGGACCTAAGGCCACTTATCTGGTTTTAAAAAGAGTAAGCCTTCCTCAGTTAGGTGCCTACCCATCTTAGCTTTCAAATGATCCAAGAGCTTAAAGTTCAAGTCCTAAGTTAGTCATACAAGCTGGTGGGAAGTTTCTGATTTCTCAGTCACCCCTATATTTTATACGCGCTCTGAGTGGCTTTCCATCATCACACACAGTTTTTGTAGATTATCTTTCTAAGGAACTCAACTTCTCTATCAAATTGATAGGGAATGAGTGTGTCTATTTGTGGTGCTGTGAGTTATCCTGCTGGGCTGTATCTAATTCTGGCACACTGTGACACCACTTTACCTACATCAGTTCATGATGAATCAAAATGAAGGCAGAATGCAATGAGGTCAACAATGTTACATTATTATATATCAGTGCCATATTAAAATTGAAATGTAAAATCTCAGTATTAAGTCTGCAGATGGAATTACAAAAAAAATTCTGTAGGATGGTAAAGGATTTCCTCCCTCAAAATGTAACTCCAGTGGAAACTGTAACATAGGCAAAGTCCTTGAAAGGTTGGAATTGTCATGTAGCATGTAGGGAAATAACACTGCAACAAGGGAGCATTGCATTTCAGTGAATAAAAAAAAAACATAAGTGGAAAGGTACAAACCACTAAAAAACACAGTTGTTAGGCCAAAAGACTGATGTCACCTTGATATAACACAAAGAAATCCTGAAATAAGGTAAAATGAGAATGTGGTAAAACGACTCATTCACCACTTTGCATGACTTTTTTCCTTAGGGGTTATTATGCTTTAATTCAAAGGGCTGTTTTTTCATACATTTTTTGACAACACCAGGGGGGTAGCCTGCAAATTTCAGGGTTAGCAATGATAGCTCTTAGGTTTGCACCCGGGTGGGCAGGTGCTGTTCTTGAAGTCATGATGAAGAGATCATGTATCGACATTTCAACCAACTCAGGAAGTGAAAACAAGTAAAACTTTTAAAGTTATCTCTACTCCATTTTTCCTCCTAACATGCCAGTTCTCCTGAGTAGTTTTCATTTGCTCCTTTTTCAGGTCATTTAGTTTCTTATTTTAGTCATTATTCATTAAATATTAAATTTAAAGCATTTGATCAGGGCACTCACAGCTGGCAATGAGTCAGATCTAAACATTATATCTTACTGATTTTTTCTGTCATTGTAATTCCTCTCTACTGCCACATGAATTACAGGAGACCACTGTAATACAAAAGAAGACGATCTCAAACTTACCCATGGAAAAAGTTTCATAAATCAGTTGGAAAGATGTAGCAACAACAAGTTTTTTATCTCCGTTATAAATCATCAGGATAAGGAGCATGTAAATTCAAATAATGCACACTGGAATAATCTATTTTTGACAAGAGTTCAAAATCTCTAGAACACATGTGTTCTAGATTGATTTTCTTTTCATATTTTTTCCAGCATTTATAGAGACAAGAAAAAGCTATGAAAATCTATATCAAATGTGAAGACAGCATTTTGCAACCATCTCTTTAAGATGGTGAACTTCCCTTTTTAGGACCCAAACTGCTGCTGGGTATTACATCTGGAGAATTGTCATATATTTTTTTCTTTTCATCAGATTTTACTGTAGCTACTATTTGACTATAAATAAACATTTAATATCTTATTTTCTGTCTTACCACTCTACTAGAATGGTAGAAGGTGATCTTTGGTCTCCAGCTCTCACAATGCAAGGGAGGTAAATGACTTGCAGTACACATTTTCTGTGCGGCTTTAGGAAATAATAAGGGATCCCCTTGAAACAGGGATTTATGTTAAACTGGACTGACTGAGGAAGCTGAATTGGGACAAAAGGTTTTTGCTCCCCCAACACACTGCAGAGAGAGAAGGAAATTTGGAGCTGGGCTAGACAGTAGTTTAGGAACATGGATGTCTATCAGGAAATCTAAACTAAACAGTAACAAATAATCCCATCATGCCTCTCCTAACAGTCAGTACTGTAAGTACTTGTTTACAAAATGTGCTGCAATGAATGACACCTGTATGAGCTATAAACTTTTTTGCTACTTGTATCTATTTTCTAAACTATTCAGATTTGCTTCTTGTCTCCATACCTTTTCTCTACATGTCTCAGCTCGAATTATTAAGAGTAATTGTTTCTTGGATCACAATTAAATTCACCACTGACATGATTCAAACTGATCTTACTGACCTTACCCAAGAGCTGATTAAGGCCCAATGCCTGTATTTAAAGACATTAATGTATTTTAAAAATTCCATATATGGAAAGAAAAATGTTTTATAAGATCTACCCTTTGCACACCAAAAAATGTCCAACACCTTAGAATGCTTTCTTGTCTCCAGGTTTTTGACAGGGATTAGTATAAGAGAATTTTTTCTCTCTTTGTCATCTAGCTAGGCTAAAATGATCACAGGTTTTCACATTAAAGTCATAGATCAAAAAATCAGAGCCATTTCAGTGTTGCTTTCTAAAGCTAGTTTCCTTACCGCTTTTTTTTTGACTTCACTCTTTTCGTTGATTGATTGGACTTTTAAGGACAAAGTAGAGTTGTTTATTTTAAATAGAAATCATTTGAGTAGTGTTGATCTAATGTGGGCTATTGAGGCTATTTCTAGTGAAAATACAAAGCTGGTAAAACCATTATACTCTATATTAGCTCAGTTGGTTCGAGCATGATGCTAATAAGTCATGGTTTTGATCCCAGTATAGGCCATTCACTTAAGAGTTGGACTCTATGATCCTTGTGGGTCCCTTCCAACTGTGCTGTGAATATGCTGTGAATCTGATACATCCAGCCTAATTGCTGTTCAGGGAAATAACTCTGGTCCAGTCCTAGGGTATTTAATACCCTTACCTTTGGAGTCACTCATGGTTCTGCAGAGCTTTCAGAAAGAGACTCTCCATCAATTCATCTTTTCTTGCAGCTGAGTTTACTGTCATGATTATTTGCTGAAGGAGTGCATTTTAAGCTGATATGGCAGGATATGAAAGGCAGGGAATTTTTCTGTCTCTAATCATTGCTATTATTACAAAAAATTCTTAGAGACAGTCATGGAACTGGAAGACACCCTTTTTTTGCCCATCTATTCAAAACTTTTTGCGTTTTAAAAAAAGACACTTTAGAACAAACTGCTCAAAGAATAATTTCCACAAAAGATTCTAGGATATCTTTTCTGTATAATAAGCATGTTTGATGACATAGTTATTGCGGAGGGAGATTTATTTTTACATGGAAATGCAACAAAAATTATTTATTAACTATAAAATATGGTTATTTGATTTTTGGCTTTCCATACTCACTTACGATAATGCTCTGTCTCAAGTAAACAGTAGTAAGCATTAACTCATGTCAGAAGACACACTGGCTGAATTACTGATTTAGAGAATCCAGATATACACAATGGCAGATTAAAGGTAAGAACCAAAGCTGCTATGTGCACCTTTGGCTGTGAAGAGAAAGTAAATACCTACTTACTTCATGTTTTAGGATGTCTAACAATAAAGATTTTTTTACTTCTTTCAGCCTGATTCATTGAAGGGAAAAAAAAAAAATTGAGAAATCAAGTGAAGTAGAGCCCTTTGCTACCAGTAAGCATTTGTTTTCTTAAAAGCAGTTTCTTGTTTCTGCCTGATCAGAAACTGTGTGAGCTATAGTCAAAGAGATTCAATCATCCATCATCCCTTTAAAATGGTGGATTATCAAGCTTCAAAACAGAGCATAACAAAGCAATGTAAACCAGATACAGGCAGCCAAGCTGGCATTATGAGGCACCAGCTCAACTCTATAGGATTTATTAGATGAGGCACAATCCTCAAGCTAAAAATTCAAGCTAAAGCAAAATAGCTATATTTCCATGGCCTTGATCCTAAGCTAATAAACCCTGTCAAACTTGATTTGGCACCAGAGAAAACCAGCTCAGATATCTTGGCACAATCAGTTCTGGGAAGACTCATTTGTTCAGGCGGAGCATCACATGCTCATTGCGGTTTTCATCTATTCAGTTTTGTGGTACTCTGTCAAATCTCATAACTTCTTCAGGAGCCAGAGGCAGTGGGAAGTGGATTCCAAAGCTTCTCAGCCTGGCTCTAGTGGCACCAGATCAGATCCACTCCCCTGAAATACATCAGGCCTATACAGTCTGGAATGATGGGAAACAACTGATACTTATACAAGCTTTAATTTTGTTATAAGCAAAATCTTTACAAGTAAAGACAAGACTCAAAGGCTTGAGAATCATCAACTTTTCTTGCAAAAAACACATTATTGAATTACTGTGCTGTTATCCCTAATAGAGGATCTGGGAATACATATGGGTATCAAAATATAAAAGCTGAAGGGAGCAAAACTTTTAATACATAATCCAAGAGTGGTAGGAGAGATGCCAGTCAGGTGGGCTGTATTACCTGCCTTTATTTGGGATACAGAGATGCCTCCTTGCAGCAACTCTGTGTTTGAACTCCAGCTGAATAAGAACATACACGTTGAGGAATACGTTCAGTGCAGGTAGCTCGGTGTGCAGCTGTAGTTCGAACTGCAGGTTGAGCTCTGGCTGACAGGAGCCCCAAGCAACAGGCCATGAACTGCTACCCCTTCACACACCAAAGGGCACAGAGACTTGTGGCACAGCCAGGTCACTGGACACTCAGACGCAGCAGTAATCCATGACCCTCAGACTTACCTGTGCTTAGACTGTGAGGACATAAACTGTCAGGGATTCCTTTGTTCAGGGCCCCTCCTCAGAGGCACCCAGCTTGAGCTATTATTTTGTTATTTAGTTATTGCACTAAGATTAAACTATTTGAAGGATCTGGACATGTGAGACTCTGCTACGGGAAACCTTGGGCCAAGCCACTAAGGAAACCTGGTCTGACTGTGAGGGAGTGGAGTGCGTAGCTGTGAAAGGGCCTTGGTCCCGGCTCAGGTAGTGCAAGTGTGACTGCCAGAGTGGCTCCTGGATGGTCAGGCAGGGAAGTTTCCTTAACAATACTTAAATCTGTCCACGTTCAGCAAAAGGTTAGAGTTCATGTTTAATTATAAGCACTTTCATCGCTTAAAGATGTTATCAATGTGAGTTAAATACATGCTTTATTGGTTTGCTAAACAAAACTAGACTGCTGCACTGGGTCTCATGGAACCCGAGAGGAGAGAAGTCACTCCAAATAGGATTCTTTCTCCACTTAACGGATTTTCTCTAAAACATCAGTATTGCTTACACTCAACATTAACTCTCTCCTTCAACCTTTACATTTCTCCAAGGCTAACATATGGTCCACAGACTCTACAAACTTAGGTTTCACCACTAACGCTATTAGGATTTTTTTCTCTTATGTTTTTGTTATGTTTTGTCTGCTATAATAGCCAAATGGGTTAATACTTTCATGAAAGTTCCCTTCTTTGTCTATATTTGTGCATATGCTACCAGTTCCAAATTTACCATTGCTAAAGGAAATTAAACTTTTTCAGTGTCAGCATTGGGTCTGTTTTTTTTCTATTGCTTACAGATTTTTCAGATTCAAATTTTTGCATTATATATTCAAGATTTTATCTGCAAACATGAATTAGATCATTTAGGATCCATTTTTTTCTAAACTAATATTTTCAGTAAACAATATGAGTATATCTTTCTGATTCATTGTTTATACAGATTTTAAATCTATGGTCATTATCATAATGTCAGCATACTCCCTCCATATAACTTTTCAAGCAGTTAATCCTTTGTGACCATTGGTAAGACCCCTCTCATTTCTTCAGTGGGCAGTCTCCTGGTTCCAGCTGCGATAGAGTTAATTTTCTTCCTAGTAGCTGCGGTTTAGATTTAGGATGAGAATAATATTGATAACACACTGATGATTTAGTTATTGATGAGCTCTGTTTTAGCTTAGTCAAGGACTTTCCAGCTTCTCATACCACCCCTACAGCAAGGAGACTGGGGGTTCACAAAAAACTGGGATGGGACATAGCCAGGATAGCTGACTCCAGCTATCCCAAAGGGTATTCCATACCGTATGGTCTCATGCTCAATATATAAAGTGGGGGAAAGAAGGAGAAAGAGGGGATGTTTGGAGTGGTGGTGTTTGTCTTCCCAAGTAACCATTAGGTGTGATGGGGCCCCGTGCTCCTGGCCATGGCTGAACACCTGCCTCCCCATGAGAAGCATGTTTTACTTTGTTTATGCACAGGACTTTTACTTTATGTGTTAAATTGTCCTTATCTTTTCTCACTTTTACCATTCTGATTCTCTCCCCCATCTCACAGTGGGTGGGTGGGTGAGTGAGCAAGTGTCTTGGTTGTGCTTGCTTGCCTATCAGTTTAAACCACACCAGGCAGTCTGCCAGCTTTGGCCCATTCCTGTCATAACACTTCAGTCAGGGGGAAAGGTCTAGATAAAGTTTTTAGTGTTTTGGTTCTTTATTTTAGCATCCACATACTGTTGTTCTTCACTTGATGAGTTACTGAATTCTCTAAAGGAGATTTTGTTTATAATCAGCTATATACTACAAAGTCTTCATCTCACAAAGTTTTCATTGTATTTGTAGTCTATGATAATGGCTTCAGTCTTGATTTTGGCATACAGAAGGTGTTGACTGTCTGTGGTGAGGTTTGATAGTGAGGGGGTAGTAGGGTGGCCTCTCTGGAGTTGCCCCATGCCATTCACAGCCAGTTCCAGACAACTCTAAGTGACAAAAAGAGTGAGAAAAAACCAGAGGGAACACCAAGGTCAGAGAAGGAGAAGTGGAGGGCACTGTAGCAGAGATTCCCCTGCAGGCCATGGAAGAGAAAGTGGTGGAGCAGGTATTACCCTTAAGCCCATGGAGGATCACAGCAGAGCAGATATCCACGCTGCACTCCATGGACTGTCTCATGCCAGGGCAGCCAGAGGAATATGGAGAGCCACTGCTGGAGGAGGGAAGAAGTATAAGGAAGAAGGGGCAGCAGAGAGCTGTTATAAAATGACTGCCACTTCCCATTCTCTCTCCCCTCATACTGCCAGAGGCTAGGTGGGAAGTTGGTAGGGGAGATGGGAATTTTTGTCACCTAAGACTGATTAAAAGGGACATAGGTGTGTTTAAGGTGTTTTCATTTTTTCTGAGTCTGTTACACCTGTGACAGTAATTGTCAAATTATTTCCTTGCCTTTATCTCAACCCATGAGCTTTTTTGTCTTATTTTCTTCCCCTGTCTTGTTGAGGAGGGAGAGTGAGAGCAACTGGGTGGCTGTTGGGCAGCTGGCCGAGGTCAACCCCACCTCAAGCATATTCATTAGTATTTTAGTAATCTCAAGAAAATAATGTAAATATGTTAACTGTGGAGTATGACACAAAGCACAGAACAAAGTTATTAAGCCACAGGGTACTATGGAGATGAAAGAACATATAGCTTCACATCAGCCATTAACTAATTTTTGTAGTTTAAACAATATATATCACTATCAGGAGGGATGCATCAGAATCTTTCTATGAGGAAGTATGCATGCAAAAGAAAGAAATGGATTAAGTTCATGATGGATCTTGCTGTGATCAGTGAATTGCTCCTGAAGATTCAGATAATTCTGTGTTCCTTCTCTGCTTCATGGCTATCATACCACTACCTAAAAAGTCTTAGCAAATTTGCCTTTCTGAACCCATCTTACTTATTGCAACACCACCTTGATTTCTATGTATTTGTTAAGGTGAAAGCTTGTCAATTCTCAGCTGAAACACTACTCAGTGAAATTCTGAATTATGGTAAGTAATAACATAAGCAATGTGGGGAGTAACACAGTTAGCATAATTTATCTCATGCAGTTTAGACTTCCTTGTATGCAAATCATGGTTTCAGACAGCTAGACGATACCAGGATGGGCCATATTTTCTGCTGGGATATTTTCTTCATTTCTTTATGGTATATTTCATAGATACGATATTAATGTGCATAAAATTTACCTTCATAAAATAGTGTAATACTTTGCTTAGCAATTTTAACAACTTCTGCATATTAATTTTTCATTCCATCTTAAAATATCTTAAAATATATAAACTTTTTATCAGTTTGTGCATGAATTATAAAAAATAGTTGTTAATTTTGGTTTTTACAACCCCAGCTAGAGAAATTTCCATTTTCTCACAGTATTGTCCCTCTTTCCTTGTGGAAAGATATTTATAATTTCCCAAATTCTATTCTACTTCCTCTTGTGTAAGCCTGAAATCCTTCTTCCTCTTCTATCTTTGTCCTTTGCTCTTTGATGTGTTTTGTTACTTGGGAAAAAAAAAAAAAAAGCCCTACAGTTGTATTTTGGACTGTATCTTCATAATCCCATCATTCCCACTCCCTTTTAAATGTGTTCCCCTGAGATGTTGTTTACATGTTGCAATTCCTTACAGTGTTTCAAAGACAGCTTTAGAGTCAGAAGTTGCTTAGAGCTACAGGGTTTTGATTATATAAAGTTTAATTATGTCGCAGGAAATCATTAGTGAACTAATTCTTCTTCACATTCGTTGGCAGAACTCTCAGTGGAGTCTATGGAAGTTTCTCCTGCATAAACAGTGCATATTGTCTCTTCAGATACCATACAGAAACTCCATGAAATTGGTAGAGAAGTTCCTGTAAAATTTATGTGATATCACACAAACCTTAGATTTCTATAAATTCCTAGGAAGATTTGTACCAAAATGGTTTAGAGGAAATTGAACCTTTTTGACTTTACATTGCCTTAAATCTCATACTAAAGTAGGACTGAAAGGGAATGCCTACAGTAGAAATCTAAGCACATCAGAAACACTCTCTGGCCCTTAAGGTCAGGTTAAATGATGTATCATCAAGCACTTTTTTCCCTCAAAAGAGAATGGCCAGAGCCAAAGTGAGAATGATCTTTGGCACATGCAATTACCTGGACAATGCAGTAATTGTCTGAGAGATTGGCACATGGCAGGGACTATGCTAAAATTTAAACTGTGTGGACAATCACAGGCTCACATTCTGGAACAATTTTATTTCCTCGTGTTACACATGACCAATGAAACAGCCTAAGTCATGCAGTCCCATCTCCTGCAGTCACAGATAGCTTTGTTCTTAATACTTGTCTAAAATAGATCTTCTGAAAAGGCTCCACTCTACAAAATACTGTAAGACACAGAAACACTCCTCAGATACCTCACAAAACTTTTTTTTTAAGTTCTGAAGAGAACATGTGTGATTCATGTCACTAAAGGAATAATTTCAAACAGGTTGTGTGAGTAACACCATAGAAGTATTGGTTCCTTTCCATTAGGCATATGGAGGAAGATCATAACATGGTGACAGCAGGCACAGATGTCTCTCTGACAGACCTCTGAAGCTTGGTTAGGTAAATGTCATATTGAATCTTTAACACCATGAACCTAACTTCTGTCTCTTCTGTAAAGGAGCTCCCCTCAATTACATTATATAGTCTCTGCTGTACAGTTTAAAAGCACCATCTTAAATTCCAATATAACATTTTGAAAGCGAAAGGTCTTCAATACAACATTTTACTATCAGAATTATAAATTTCAAGAATGTATCTAGTACAATCCTTGTTACCATATCAGCTCTCTGAAGAAAAAATATGGGTCAACTATTTCCTTTATACATTAGACTCTACTTAATAGAATCTTTGGGGAACTCAAGTGAACTCCATAAAAGTACAGTTACTTCACTCAATAATATTCCACTCAAAATACATGTTCTAAAGCTCAGGTTGCCTTCCTGAAACACAGCACATTATAAAAAGAACAGAGAGAAGTTTAGTTGCAGGAAGAGAGGTTCCTCCTTTATATCTATTTCCCATTTAGATGAAGTGAAACAGCAGGAGGTTAAGTGTTTAGACATTGAACCATATTCTAAATTCATACATACAGCAAACAGTTTAAAGAGATATAATCAACATCTGGTATACAATTTAGTTCAAGTTGCATTAGGTTTGCATGGTTTAGGTAGCATGCCAGGTTTAGGTAGCAGGAGGGCTATAGGGGTGGGTTTTGTGAGAAGCTGCAAGAAGCTTCCTCCATGTCCAACAGAGCCAATATCAACCAGCTCCAAGATGGACCTGCCCCTGGCCAAGGCCAAGCCCATCAACAATATTGGTAGTGCCTCTATGATAATATATTTAAGACAAGAAAAAATAATCTATGCAACAGCAATTACAGCTGGGAGAGAAGAGTGAGAATATGTGAGAGGAACAACTCTTCACACACCCAGGTCAGTGAAGAAATAGTGGGAGGAGGTGCTCCAGATGCCTCTAAATGCTAATATGATGCCCAAAAATATTGTGAGCATTTTGTAACTTTCATCTTATTTTCTAGTATTTGATATTGTCCACTTAGGTAAACAGAAAGTAGAATACATGCAAACTTTCTGGTGAAAAAAAAAAAAAAAAAAAGGAAAAATTAAAAAAAAAAAGACAAAAAAGAAAAAAAAGAAAAAAAAACAAAAGTGATAGGGTAAAATTTATTGTGTTCATAAGGCATGAACCTGTTATGAGGAATTTTTCCATGAGGAGGCTTTCTTGACAATATTGCATTGTCTAATACAGCCCCTTTACCTTTCCTTTTCAAGAGTATCAGTCACTTTCAAGTTGAATATCAACTCAACTCTATGTCTTCACAAGAAATGTTAGATTTCTAAACCAGAAGACCATATGTACACTTCAATCTAAGTAATTTTGTTTTCTGACAAAATGAAGCACTAGCTTTTGTAGTTTTCCAGATCTCTTTCCAAAAGAAAACATTCTGGTTTTTACTCTTTGCTAATATCATGATATTATATATATGTATGTAAAATTGTCTCCATGGTTTTGTCATATAAAGCATTTATCAACTTCAGAATTTGGACCTCTATAACGCATATTCTCCAGAATTATGTTGTCCTCTGATCCTCTTAGTAGTCTGTTGAGATTTCTGTTTTCTTTTGAAGGATAACAGTCTACAGTAGATCTTAAAAAGAATTGTTGTAGTAGAGTTCAAAAAAAAAAAGATGAATTACAATACAGTAAGTCTTTAATACCTGCCTGACAGTGTCAAATTTATGGGAAAACAATGACTGCTTGGCATTTTTAGGTATATTTATAAAATTATGTCATGCAAACTTTTTATTTTCAACCAAGACATTTTATTTCTGTCTGGTGGGGATTATTTTAGTTTGAAGAACAAGTATGAAATATAAAAAATTGTCCATTATGCTTGACATTTTAACCCACTCAGCTTTCAAAACCTTATATTTCTTCTGCTCCTATTTACTTTTCCAGTTTTAGTATAGCATCTTTTTGATCATCCCCCTGGAAGAAGTATCTGAGTTTCACTTTATGCACCATGAGTGGTTTGGGATATCACTTAGCAGTCAGATAAACAAAATGTCCAGTTTGTCCTTCTTCATATTTCCTTTTCACTGAAATAATTATCATAAATAATCCAAAGAATATGTTTATTTGTGGATACATACAAGGTGAAATAACGAAAACTTGTACATGTTGGTATTAATTTAAATCACACCAAGAAAATATTCTCCTCATGCTTCCTGTGTAGTCTCCTGGTAGCTAAGGGTGCAGCAACCCAAGATGAAAAGATGCCTGTCTTTTCCCACTGAAAATGGAGGGAGTTTATGACAACTTCTCTCTGATCATGGGCACATTAGGTCTGAAGCTAAGTGGGCTAAGCTAGATCAGCATGCATGGGACATTCTCCTGTACTTGACTCTGTTCTTCCTTCAATAATGGTCTCTTGCCCGAGGTAATAAGTCCTTTGCAAGAGGTATGATACATTAAAGGACAGGACCTTGTAAGGCTTCTAAGAATTTTTGCGCTGTAAAATATTACTCATAGAATTAGAAGATTCTATGGGAGGAACCATGACCAAGGGACCTAGGTGCAGAAAGTCAGTTGGGATGATATTTGGTCACTAGCAGCTTCTGTAAGGTACACTCCAAAATAATCTAATGTTTTAATTTTCTCACTGAATCAGCAGCACCAAGCTTGACGGAGTTCAAGAAGCATTTGAACGATACTCTCAGGCATATGATGTGACTCTTGGGGGTGGTTCAGTGCAAGGCTAAGGGTTTGACTCAGTGATCCCTGAGGGTCCTTTCCAGCTTGGCATATTCTGTGATTCTGTGATTATTTTATGGTCTCTTATAATAACAGCTACAGGAAATATGACAACAGTTACTACTGTTAATCAAAATTTAAACCCTAAGTCTTCAGGCAATTTATTCTATTATGCCTATTTCTTATATCCTAGCAATTGCAAATGAACATTCTTAAACCTCTACATTCCAATCTCATGCTGTTCGTATCAACCTAAATCTCATTTTGTAAAGCCTTTCAAGTATCAGAAGCACCCCTCAGAAATGTGTTTAAATTCTCTCATTTACATTCAAATTATGCTTTGCTTTCACTTTTAAATTCTTCCCTTTCAGTTGTAAAGGTTATATAACCCATGACTCTTGGCAAGAGAGACAAAATAAGACTCATATGAATTAAGAGGAAATAGGTGTTCCTACTATGCATGTAATTTACATTAACAATTGAGATTTTCTCATGAATTGGTTCTGTTAGGTTGTGGGTTTGGATTTTGACTTTTCATTTAGAAATATAATCCATTTTTATTCATGTACAGATTTGTTTATTCTGTTAAAAAGAAGTAAATTAATTCTCTCTGGATATGTTGCAGGTTTGCCTCTTATGTTACGGAGTTCCTTTCAAAGTTTGAATTAGCATTCTACCTAGACAAGATCTGAAAATCATTCAGCTTTATTGATGTACAGAAAAAGAAACAAAAAATTGAACATGATCACTTGAAATCTAGATGATATCTCAATAGTAAAAATATTACCGTATTGGCAAACAAAGGTTAAGAGAAGGTTTGTTGTAAAAATTATCTTTAGAATAGACTGCTATTTCAACAGGATTTATGCCAATATTGTAAATTCTGCTATGAAAGGAATGCAAAAGCTAAGTATTTATAAGATTTGGTATTAGAAAAGTCCTTTGGAAGTATGACCTGATTCTGATATTTTGAGTCATTAACCCTATTATAATATGAAGAGTCCCACTATAGCAAAAGTAGAAGTAGGGACAGGACTGGAGGGAATGTCTAGTTTGAAGAATGAGACTTACAGTTCATCTGCTTGCATACGCAAAACAGCTGTCGTGCTCCAAACCTGTGAAGCAGCAAATCCAGGGAACGTGTGATTTCCTCTTTCTCCAGACTCATGCACTGACCCAAACTGGGGCAAAATCCATGCTATAAATCACACCGCTGAGACTACCTGGAGACTAAACCTTTATTCTGCCAGAATAAAAAGTATTAGAGGATGCCTCTACCAGGATGTTAGAAGTCCAACTGCTCCCTTAGAGCAGAATTGGCTTAAATGTGAAATTCAATATTCCTAATTTCTTAGGCTATACAGCCTGCAAGTGTAAGCACAATAGATTCATAGCCTGAACTCAGAAATATTGGTAGCTTGGAGATTATCTGTACACACACACACACACAAAATTCACTGACTTAGTTTCATGATACTTCCCCCGGAAGTGGATCCATCTCTCATATTTCTTTCATCTGTATTTTTCTTTTGATTAGCTATTTGTAAGTCTGTATTTCAAAGCTTCAATTTAGAGTTTTACTATGTCTCCATTATTAATTTAATACTGAGTTAATTATAAAGATAATGTAAAAAGGTTCTTTAATTTCCGAAGAGGATTTTCTACTTATTAACTATATATGAAATGAGACTGATGAAATATAGATTTTTTTGAAAAAATACTGTGAGCTATGCAGTTTAATGTGGAAATACAAGCTTAATTAAGCTTGGAAAAAACCCTAAAATTAACTGGAATTAGTAATGAATCTTATTGTAATGGAACTGCTTCCCCATCACCTGAGTGAATGTACAAACTTTTTAAAAAAGTGATTCCAGTGATGAAATTTGGATGGACATCTGAAAAGCTGAGAGACATTTCTTGGAAACCGAGAGCTTCCTTCAATAGTTTACACTACAAAGTATGAACGGCAATTATCTGCCTCAAAATGCATTGCTCACCAGAGTTTTCTACACACAATTCAAAGGCTTAATCTCAGTGTTTTACTAATCTTATATATGTTTTTAAGCTTTTGATGATTAAATCCTAGAAGTTAAACTAAATAGAGTTGTAGATAGTGTTCACTGATGGAAAATTGTGTTCAAAGAGTTTTTTAATACCTAAACTGTATATTTGGAAACAATGGCTGCTAGCAATTGCCCTCAATAATTCATAATTCAATAATAAATCCACATGCACACACACAAAAAGCCTTCATAATGAGTCATTAGTGACATAAGTATCATGTCTAATGCCTATATATAATTTGAGAGTTTATGTGATGTTTCATTTTTGCAGAAGTATCTGATTTTGGTTTCAAATGTTCTTCACTGTGGCCCAGGATTTCAACTCATCATCAGTGCTGTGTTATTTAACTGTGCAATAGAACAGCAACATATTTGTTCAATTCCCAATTTATGCATATTTGAGATTAGCAGAGAACAAAAATTAATTCCATCATTGTCATAGAACCTCATTTCACTTTGGAAAGTTTACAAGTATGAGACTCTTAAAATATGTTAGTTTCATGTTAAGAACAAAACATCTTTCCTTTTTTCTCTTGTTCCTAATGTGACCAAATGCAGCTTTGAAAAGATGAAATTAGAAACATATATAGCAGTGAACCAAGAAGTCAGATCCTGAAAACAAAATTTGGATACTTAGTCTACTAGAGAGAACAGGATTTGTACAAGGAGCTCTTCTGAGTTCAGAGGCAAAACTTATGATATATAGACCTATTCATCACACTATGTTATCTTAACTATAAAATGGAATGAAGTTGTCTGTTTAGCTGCTAATTATCACAGAAATGGCATTTCATTATTTACTACCAGAACCAGCTCCACAAAAACACCGTACATTTTATGTGATTCAGAAATATACATTTTCTTTTCCCCCACTCCCACTCTTAATTCATAAGCATTGATAATTTTGTTTGCTTTCAGAGTTCCTTTTTATTCAGTAACTTGAACAAAATCTTAACAGCTGACAAGCAAGAACATTATTTTTAAAAATACTTTTTGTTATTATTATGGTGACATTTTGATTTGTCTCAATAAATTGCTAAGATTTCAAAAACTGCTGGAATTTCTCATCTCTGAAATAAAGTTTCTAAATAATTTTCATGTTATTATTTTCTTGCTATTTTTCTTTCTTAAATTGCATATCATATTGTGCATTTTTTCAAAGGAAATCCAAAATTTTAATTTATTTAGAAATCACTCTTCTTTTCTAACAGAACCACACTTCAAAAGGTAAACAGTGACTTCTACACAGTGGTTATATTTTTTTTTAATCCATGTTTTGATTTTATAAAAACATAATGCAAATTCTTATTTGCTAAAAGAAAAAGTTTTATCATTAGAAGTTATCTAAGTAATGTAGTACAAGTTATCACAATAGTTATTCTTATCTGTTGTAAGAAAGGAGTTTGATTATTAAGAATACTCTAAATGGTGTAGACCAAGTTAGTCATCATAGTTATAACCCCAATTAAATTTATGACATAACTGAGTCAATTAAAAATCTGGTTTTAGTAACAGTCTTTCTTCTCCATCTATTTTTATAGTACATTTGTACAGTTGAGATGCAGAATTTTGTAACATTATCCATTGCCCTAGAGTAACTTCGCTAGTTAAAAACTTCGATATATTACAGCAGATGCAGAAATGACTGTTTTACTTTTCTTCTTCCATACATAACTTTCTCATGCCTGTATTTTCAAGGATATTCTTCAGGCCTTAACTGTACTTATTTTTTTTTATTCCAAAATACAGAGAAGATAAAGGAGCATAAAGGAAAAGGGAGACAAATACCCCAAATAACAAAACAACAATATAAACCCTCTAAAAGGTGCAGTATATAAAAGGGGAAACTTTAGAACACTTTTTTTCCTGTTTCATAGAGCCGTGAATAAATAATGAAATTATTCAGGGAAGTGATCCTCATTGATAAAAAGTATCCCAGTCATTCTTAGCAAAAACTAACTGTACACTGGAGGTTCACACAGTAAAAATACAAGCAATTGGCAGTAAAATTTAGCTAAAAAGATAATGTTGACATTTATGCTAGAAATATAACCTAAACTTCCATCATAACCCATAGAGAACATGTTAATACCACTAGTGAAGCCAAGAGGATGATTTGGATGCAAAATACTTGTCTGTGGAATGATTCAGTTTGTTAAGCACATGTGTATTTCCACATGAGGTTCTTTCCTGATCTCCAGCTTCTCATGTGGAAAAGCATGATTCTTCTGCAGATCATGGATCATATCTTCTAGTTCTGTGGGG
>JAWWES010000041.1:22414121-22425524 GCA_035583135.1 Lophotriccus pileatus | reverse complement strand
TCCCGAGGGATCCCAAAGGATGGAGTACACGTGGTCCTGCTGTTATGATTGACCACTCCAGGGCCATGATTTATAAGGACCTGCCTTTCCTGCTTCTTTACCACAGCATGGACACTTCTCTCATAAACCCTGTAGATACTATCATAAATGATACAGTTTATATCTCCAGTCTAACTAATCTCAGAAGAACATTGTCACTGACATAAGAATCATTACAGAATAAAATGGTTTATTCATTGTATGTCCGATATATTTGAACAATTCCACAGTGATAGAAGAAAGACAAGGCAAAAGTCTCATGAAGCAGCTGAAGACTAATAATCTAAAAATTACTCAGATTAGGATTACAGTTTACTCAAAGATTACATCTCAGGAGTTCTCTTAACACTTAAGACAAGCAAAATGGTATCCAGTGGTAACAGAATGTAGACTTCAGTATGAAGGGCACTGGTGGAAATCAGTTTTCTTCCCATGAGAGTCAATTGTTAAAATTTGCTATTTCAATAGCAGCAGTACCAACATTAAAACACAATACGATTCAGCAAAAACTTGAAGTTCCTGCTTAAGGCCCAAGACACTCTTGCTAATAATTCATAGAAGTTTGAGTGTATACACGTGTTTCCTGGCAATATTAGCTCTGAGATGTTTGTAAGCATAGAACCATAGAATCACAGAATCATAGAATGGGTTGAGTTGAAAGGGACCTTCAAAGATCATCTAGTTCCAAATCCTCTGCCATGAGCAAGTATATCTTACACTAGATCAGGTCAGGGAGCATTCACAACTTGGGCAACCTCTTCCAGTGTGTCAGCACTCTTACAATAAATAACTTCTTTCTTATGTCCAGTCTAAACGTACCCCTCTCAATTTAAAACCATTTTCCCTTGATAAAGATATTAAACAGTACCAGTCCAGGTATAGTCTGCTATGGGACACCACTTGGTTCTGATCTCCATTTGGATTTTGAGCAGTTGATTGCAAGTCTTTGGGTTAAGATGTCCAGCCCATTTCCTATTCATTGAATAGTCTGTCCATAAAACCCATATCTCTCCAATTTAGCAACAAGCATGTTGTGTGGGATCATGTAAAAAGCCTTACAGAAGGCTTTTTACATGCTGTCAAGATGGATGACAGCAACTGCTCTTCCCTTATTCATCAACAGTTACTCCACTGTAGAAGGCCAATAGATTAGTCGGGCACCATTTGAAGCCGTGATGGCTGTCTCTATTCCCTCCCTGTCATTCGTATGCCTTGACATAGCTTCCAGGAGGAACTGTTCCATGATCTTACTGGGCACAGTGGTGAGGCTAGTTTGTCAGTAGTTCCTAAGGTTCTTCTTTTTATCCTTTTTAAACACTAGTGTGATATTTTCCTTTTTTCCAACCACAGAGGACTTCACCTGATTGTCATTACCTTTCAAGTATGATGGGGAATGGCTTAGTGAATGCATTGGCCAAGTTTCTTGGGACCCTGGAATGCATCTGATTGTGTTCTCTGAACTTGTGTATTGTCAGGTCTCTCAGATGGCCAACCAAACCTGATCTTCTTTCACAACAGGTGGGAATTAATTTCCCCAGTCCATTCCTTGAGGTTCAGGGACTCAAGAGATGTGGGAAGAAAAGTTGCTGGTTAAAACTCAGGCAAAAACTTCTTGAGAACCTCAGCCTTCTCCGAGTCCATTTCCACCAGATCCTCTGTCTCATTTTTTGAGGAGCAGGGAGGTTTACTATTTCTATCTTTCTTTTCTGACTAACACACCTGTAGAACCCCTTTTTCTTCACATACC
Organism: Lophotriccus pileatus; assembly: GCA_035583135.1. NCBI lineage: Eukaryota > Metazoa > Chordata > Aves > Passeriformes > Tyrannidae > Lophotriccus > Lophotriccus pileatus. Next base: position 22,423,738 of record JAWWES010000041.1, on the reverse strand, counting down.
TTGACATATTTAGATCCAGCTATGCCTTAGCTTTCTGTATCCCATCCCTACACTCTTGGGCAGTATCCCTACATTATCCCCAGAATGTGTGCCCCTGATTCCACTGCCTATGCATTTCCCTTCTGTGTTTGAGTTTCACTGGAAGGTAGGTCCTTACTCAGCTGTGCTCATCTCTCTTGCCTTACTTCTTGTACATAGGAATCAATATTTCTTGTGCTCTAATACAAATGTCTTTATCCCTGAGGGCAGTTCCTCAGGGGTCCCATTTACCAGGCCCTTTAAAAAACTGAAAGTTCATTTTCTCAAACTTAAGGGTCTTGCATGCCATAGTGGCTGCTGCCACTGCTGCTGCTAGCATGAAACTAAATCATAAACCAAGTGATATTGTAGAGCTGGAAATATTTGATTTAAAATATTTTTACAACAGTTACTTATAGGAAACAACAGCAATAAAATTAAATTAAACTATACAGGTTATTTTTAGCATTGTCAAGGTACACCATAAATGTCTCAAAGTACAAAATTAATGTAATGTAAACATGTGATTAGGTTCTTTTTAAACTAAAATAAAAAGCCATTAAAACAAATAGTATTAATACTTGTAAACAACTCAGAGTTCCCATAGGATAAAAACAACTAGACAAATGTAAATCATTATACTTACTAACATAAATACTGTGCAGAATGTTACTACTGAGACATTTTAATACAACTGAAGTACCTTTAAAATATTTAAGTTATTACATACATTTAGTCAATGTGGATTTTGAATAAAACAGCTATTAACTGTATCTTAAAGTGTGTGTTATAGAAAAAAATGATATATTTTCCGGTACATGATACACTAGTTGAATTTTGCAGTTAATCACAGGGTTCTCTAAAGCCTCAACAGGAGAACAGTCCCACAGCTACTGCTCTGCCAAATAATGGAGAAGGCATATTCAATGCCAGTCAAGGCTACTGAAGTGAGTGAGATAGGCATTTTAGCTTTCTTAACTGCTATCTCCTATTTGGAAAACCTGTACCTCAATTAGTCACTAATTTTTATACATTCTTCCTCATATAGCAACATTTTAAAAAAGATGCCCTTAGTTCTGTTTTAGACATCTGTACACCTGCATAAAAGCTTGGCTCAGCCCACTCTTTTAGTCTTACTTCAGTGGACCTTAAAATGCACTTAAATTGGAATCACACAAGCTTTACTGACTTAAGTACAGATCCACTGACACAAATGCAAAATTTCACTTGCTCCCAGTTACTATTTTCTGAAACCAACATTTCACCTCTTATCATATGTGCTCAAAGCCCACTTTGGCTAGAGTCAGACCACACTGAGTATATTACAGTTTGTTTCTAAACCTCTATATTTTTTAAGTTTAAATAATTTATTAGTGAAATTGCATACGAAATCTAGACTTCAGTGCAAAAAGAATCCCAACCAAAACTCCCAGCATGTACAGCTAGGCTAAGTTATAAGCATGTGGAAGTGTGAGGTTACAATAGAAATACTGATGCAATCTGAACCATAGCTATTGGAACATGGAAAACTTGTTCCCATTATTAAAGACTTGAACTGGCTGCGTATTTCACAGAACTGATTCTGTGATCTGGTTGTAAATTGTTACTTAACTACTGTTTCAAAATGTTTCTGGTTACAGAAAAAGATTCTTTGTTCACTATTTGGGTTTTTTTTTTTCTGTGTCTGCCAGTTCTCTTTCAGTACTTGAAATTATTTCATTGCTAATGTTACAGATTGCTACATCTTCTCTTTGAGAAAACAAAGTGTAATTGCACTAACAAATTTCTCTACTCCTATACCTGAGATTCAGTTTCCTTGGTCACTTCTAGCTCACATACTTTTCATGTCCACTTTTTTCACCTACTAAAGGATGCAAGAGGTTGCATACACCTCCTGTCCTCTCCAGCTCCTGCTGTTTATGACAGTAACAGCCAAGTGGAAGAAAAGTAGCTGTTCTCAAAGAGCAACTTCTGCTTATATGCAAGTGGTTAGATGAAGAAAAGGGACAAAAACTGGTAGAGCTGAGAATGAAGACAAGCAAAGACTGTGATGTCTTTTGAGCAATCTCCCTGAACCAAGTATAAGACAAGCACAGATTATTTCCCCCTTCTTTCTCCAACAAAAAGAAAATAAATTTTGTGTGCAAGAATTATAATCTCGTTTTTGCTTTGCAGCTCAGGAAACAGTTACATACAGACTAGATTTCTGGCAGAGTTAGAATTAGATCCTTACTATGAGGAAACACCAGTTTCTTTGATTTGTGAAATATCTGAGATGACACATTTAGGATGACCTTTTTCTTACATCAGTGAACACTCGAGCATCATACTAGGGCCCACAAAGATGATGCTGAGGTGTCCATTTTGTTGAAGCAGTAATTTCTGTACTTTGGTATGAAACAAATTACATGTTCTTCTTCTAAAGTTTTACTGTTAAATCATTCTTTGGAGCATGTTAGTTGTAAGATATTTTCAGCTCATCTCTTATGTTACTATGCTATTTTATCACTAGACATAGCTCCCAATATGTTATTGAAGAGTATTTTCCTTTCCTGTTTGTGATAGAGTTGATCCAACTCCCATTATACTTAATGGACATCTGTCAGATTTAATTTGAGTTGATTCAGATCTGTAAACTGCATGCCTGGTCACTGCTGTCCAGTGCTATACTGTATGCAAGTAAATAATTTTCATTTAGATGAGCAACTACCACACAACACCATTGCAAACATTTATATATAATACGAAAAAATAATGTAACAGGTTTTGAAATTAAGTAACATAATCTGTGAAGTAAACTGTAGAATTATTACTTATGTTTGCTAAGAATATGACCCAAATTGTTCTTCAGTAAATCTATGAATTGAGGAAATATTCATACATTTATCACAAAATTCCAGAAATGCTCTCTGACAGTTCAGGTAAGCTCCTCTAAACAACTTCCCCAGCAGGCAATCTCGTACATTTTTTGTGCTGTGTGAGTGAAGTATGTACCTGCCTGGCCTTTTTATCGATGAGTAAACTCCATTCAAGATAAAAGTCTTGTGGATATGATGAAGTGATTCTCAGCTAAAGAATTTCCAGTAGTGATGGTGTTTCCACTAAAATGTTGTATGTGTAGGTAGCAGTGTACCAACTGCTACTATAATGCAGAGTTTAGAGAATCACAGAGCAAACTTAAGGCTGATTGTAAAATACCAAGGTGACACACCTTGGAAATGAAACACAAGAACGTGACATTGAATGAAAGATCTAGCAATCTTGCTAAAACCCTTCATATGACATGATTAATATAACAGAAATTCTGAGGAATAATTTTTTTCTTTGTAGAGTTGATATTCCAGGAAAGACAAGTAAGGAAAGAAATACTGTATATATACTCATCATGTTCATGTCTAGACTTTATCAAAAGTTGAGAGATCCTGTGATTCCTTTCACGCCATACTACAATGAACCTTTGACATCTCAATCATTTCTCCCTTTTAGGGGAGAAATGGAAGAATCCATATTAATGCACAGTATAAAACTAACTAAACTAAAAGTATAAAACTAAATGCAAGAAGAAGATGTTAAGCCTGGTTAGAGAGCATTTTAACTACTCAGGGTGTCCTTAGTGACTTGAAAAGCAAAATGAAATCATATGAAAGGGTTCTATGGTTGTGGGTCATATCATAAAGTAACATTGGAAAGAAAGAACCCATAGCTCTAAGGATTAATACAGAAATACAGCAGAGTATAAGAGCATGAATTAACAAGAGAAATAAAAGAACAAAAGGTCAGGTTCTAAACTGCATAAGAGAAAAGCTAGTAGAACTACTCGCCCAAACCTAATTGGAAAAAAAAACCTCAAATAACAATTGAAGCTTTCTGTTCTTTCTGTGTTGAAGTCTGAGTTAAAAATCAATTGCAAAAGCAATGTTTAAAAAGAAGATGGTGATACAGGCTTGATTCTGGAATTGATGATTGTTGTATTTAACTTGTAAGTGTAAAATCACATTAAAATGTTTCTGGCACTTACGAAGAATTTGAAACCTTAATAGTACTTTTAGAAAATTCAATAGGAAAAGCCTTAGAGGACTGAAAATGGAGGGAAAAAAATCATAGACCTATCTTCAAAAGTGCAAAGAGAGGGAGGGACAAGAGAACTGAAAACTAGTCAACATTGGTCCCAGAACAGTTCCAGAAGTAAACTGGTTGCTACATCTAGATTATTAAAAAGTAAAGAAAGCTAATATTTTAAGAAAAATATTTAACTATTAAAGTCCTAGCTTAACTTTTCAATAAATGTACATTTAAACTAAACCAAGGAAGTCTGTATGTGTGAAAGGCTAAGATGCGGACACAATGTACCCTACCACTGACCATAATGGGGCAGTGGAGCGAAGCAGACAACTGGATACCAACCACTGTTTGACAGAAATTTTCTCTCAACTCTCTACAAAAGGGAATACAATTATTCAGCTCTACTTAGCACTAGTGATCCTTGGTTACAATACCACAGTCAGTTTAAGGCACCACACTTTAAGAAAAAAAAAAAAAGAGCCTACAAAGAGGATGACATATATGGCAAACATGTTAGAGAGTGCATGAAGCAAAAAATAATCAAGTTGCCGTTGCTGGAGGCAGGACATAGTCTTCTAATTATAATGGGTTTCTATGAAGAAGTAATGAAGACCGTAGGAAAGGACAAGTATAATTCACTTCTTTTGTAGCAAAAAACTATAGATAAGATATTAACTTTCTTTTTAATGTTATAAAGCAGTGGACCTTTGACTACTGCATGTTGTCATAAAACTGTTTCCACAGTCGTTCTCAAGAGCAGTTTAGAAAAATATTTGTTAGGATGTCTTCACTGTATGATGATGACCCAGGTGATTTTTCAAGCTCCCTTCTGATCTTATACAATTTTACTTACCTTTCATTTTGTCTTAACATCAGTGGAGTACTATTTGTATCTAGAATACAACAGTGAGCATCAGATTTTTTTATGCAATGTATTTTATACCACTGTTAACACTTCACTACTGACTGTTTAATGCAGTGCTGGAATATTTAAAAAATGTTTTCAAATCCAAAAAATGGACAGTCTCTTATTTAAATAATATTTACAAAATTATAACAAAATAATTGTATCCAGATTTCAAAAAATGTATTTCACCTGTACCCTTTGTAAACATCAGCCATTTATTCCTACATTTACTCCTTAAATTGTGGTGTAATCAGATTCAGAAATGTTCTACAGGGTAATTATCTCAACCTGTTGATATTTTTGTACTATATATTAAATAGTACTTTCAAAAATTTCTTTTAAGTTAACTATTTTAGGGGTTGTGTTGTCAGAAATTCAAACATATTATACACAACAAACACTGGGGCCTGAATAAAGACCGTGCAAAGATTTCTAAAATTCTGAACTACTGCAATGTAACCATGTGACATATATTTTCTTGTAGTTACAGAGCAAGATCTTCCTGGCAGCAAGCCAAACATTAAAATCAAATTCCAATGTATTTCTGTCCTTAAACAAGTGGTTTTAAAGCCCATATAAGCCTAGGCTCAAATGCATGGCACAGACCAATTATATTTCTTATATCAGAGGATTATCTTCCCAATTAAAAGGAAGATAAAAAGGTCAGGTTATTTTTAGAAATCTGGTTAATTGATTAAACTGCTGGCTGACTGCTACTGTCTTACTCAGCTACCTCCAGTAAAACTATCAACCTTTAATCACAACTCATTTGTCTGAGGCATTAATATTCAACTAGCTTTACAATGTTATTCTTTGTAACTGATTTCATGTGCTGACACCTATTGGCACAACTCGATTTTGAGATAACAGCAAATGTGTCCAAAAATCAGCTGAATAATTGATTTTCATGATATTAGTGGAAAAAGGTAGTATTTCTTAATACAGGTTAACATAATGAACTGTAAAAAGTGTAGTTCTTTATAAACGCAGCCTGAAGACAAATGGTAAGATTCATATTCAGAGAACAAAAAGAGTCTGGTTATCTAGGTATCTACATCTTTAACAGGAGTTCAAGAGCACATTATACTAAATAGAAATTTGAGTGGAAGAAAGTCATGCCTGAACACAGATGGCAGTACTTTTTCATATGCCATAAAGTATTCTTCTGACCTCAAGCTGCAACTTCAATATGGGTTTGCCATAGGACCCGTGAAACAGGTCTGACTTCATAGGTAACCCAGTTATGTCAGAGTATTTGAATAAAGTTTAATATTTATATATCAACTCAGTGATACTATTTCTGAGATCCAGGGAGACCTCACTGAGGCCTTCCAGTATTTTAAAGGGACTTACAAAAAAGAGGGAGAGCAACTTTTTACAAGGGCAGATAAACCAAGAGGGAACAGTTTTAAAACAAAAGGGTAGATTTAGATGTTAGGAAGAAATTCTTTACTGGGAGGGTGTTGAGGCACTGGAACAGATTGCCCAAAGAAGCTGTGGATGCCCCATCACTGGAAGTGTTCAAGATCAGGTTGGACGGGTCTTTGAGCAACCTGGTTTAGTGGAAGTTGTTCCTGCCTATGGCAGAGAGGTTGGAACTAGATGACCTTTAAGGTGACTTCAAAAGTAAGCCTTTCTATGAGTTTATGATTCTATTACTTCTTAATACTATGTATTGGATAAGTAAAATGTTTATCCAGACACAAACTTTTTACTCTTTAATACTCTTCAATAAGATTTTATTTACCTACAAATTTCTTTTTCTAATCTTTCCAGCTGTTCAGAGAACAAGCATTTTGGGGATTTAAAAGAAGTGTATATGTTTGACATCTGTCCTGTAAAACAAATTCTTTGGCTTTGAATAGAAGAGGACTGAAGGTGTGCTAGTTTTGACTTTACATACAAAAAAATTATTCAGAAACTTAACGAAAAGGTCTTTTCTGTTTTAAACATTTTAAAGAGTGCTCATATTTTGGCTCTATTTTAAAATTGCATTTTAAATATTTACAAAAAAAAAAAACAACCTGTACCAGCAAAAGTTATCAAAACGTCTACATGATATTTTCAAAGCTCCCATAAAAATATCAAAGTAAATTTATCAGGTTTACTGAAAGTTCTGTACCCGATTTCTTTGCAAGTCCTGTAGCTCAGAAGGCGAGTATTGCTAGAGTACGTTTTATAGAAATCTTTACAAATCACTGAAATCTGATTGACTTAAAAGAAAAAATAAAATACAATAGGTATATTCAATACATTAGCTGGAAAAAGTGTGTGGACTTAGCAGGAAGGAGGAATTTGATAATTTATGATTTCAAGTAACAGTATAATTTTATTGAGACATCAACTATTTAAGTAACTTTCTGTTGTTAGTATGTGCATTCAAGGTCCATCCTTTAGATGTAAGATAGAAAGGAACACAAAATTTTCCCACCCCTCTGAAAAGCTTCAAGTTTAAGACTGTTAGAAAAACATTGTTTAAATCGATTCTGAGCAATCCAAATGTGACCATCTATTCCTTTCTGCATTTGAGTTTTACCTGAAAAAACCTCTACTACTGGCTCATTTAGTGATATGGTTATGAACACAGACAAGGGTAATGACTCATGACATGATGTGTTATTGTTAGTTATTTGACAGGCACTAACGAAGAGACTAAGGTCCCTCAGTAAACACAAGTTTGAGTATACTGTACCAACTAGGTAGGCATCAAATCGTCTTCTCTATTTTTAGACCTCTTCCTTTACCCTAAATTTATCTACTTTGTGGATCATGGTGGGCAATTTACTTTTGTCCATGTGAAGAACAACCAGTATATGCAAGAGTAAATATGTAATATATATAAAATTATAGGAAGCAGAGGGGTTCCAGATTATCTGACATAGTATCGATTTCAAAGACATGTCTGGCATCGTATTTGCAGTTTGGATCAAAGCCTCTGGCAGGCCTTTCTTCCAAAGAGAGCTGTGGAATATGGTGTGCTAGAGAAAATGACTGGTCCTACTGTGTCTATATGCAAGATTTTTCACTTTCAGCATGAGTGCATGAAAACCTTAATACGCCATCCTCAAGTTTCTCTTCAGTAATCATGTGCTGAAAATCAATTACTTGCATATACACGTTGGCTAATGGGGAATTTTCCATTGCTTCAATAAATATGAATAAGAATGATAATCAATAACAGCGCCTGATAATTTGTCGAGGAATTTTGTGAGGAAACATATTGCTATTAATTCAAACCTATACAGGATATTTACATTTTTATGCCTCTGTGTACATCAGTATATTCACCAAGATATGGTGAATAGAGACATGAAAAAAAGATTAGAAATAAAGTATTTTAAATTAGAAGTTAATATTTATTTTAAATGTCTTCTTTTTTTGCCCTTCAAAATCTTTTTCCTCAGTTTTCTAATGTCAATTTCTATGCAATGTATTTTAAAATTCTAATTAATTTTTAAAATTTGATTTGTAAAATTGGTAAATTTATGGAGTTGTAAACTGTTGTTAATCAGTTTTAGTTAATTTTCTTCTGGAAGAAAATTAAAAGAAATGCCACTCTATTTTATTGCATAATGAAATAGTCAAAAATGGAAATAACCAAAGCAGTCACGAGGATGAAACAATTTCTTCCCTTTAGGCACATGAGTAGAACTGAGACATTCCCGCTCCCTCCTCCTTCAGTCAACTTTCTTTCCTTGAAAGCATACATAAAGGACTACAGATAGAGATTATTCTGAAATTTCCCAAATGTAGTTTTCTTTTAAATTAATGTATTAGCCTATTTTTTGCCATTTGACACTGAAGGGAAGTGCCGATATAAATCCGAGAAATACATTCATCCATCTAACTGTAAGGGCAGAAAACACAAGTCTGAAATGTAGTTGTTCACATTGTGTAAGGTTCCTTAGAAGTAAGGAAAGGTTTTACAGACTTTCTGGAGTTCATAGACTTTCCAGCAAATCAACATAAGTCTTTACTTGCTTCATCTGAAATTAAAAAACTTAGTTCTGAAACATTAAGCTGTCACAATCAAGGCAAATTCAAATCACAGATCTTGATTACTGTACTTAATACTTCTTTTCATTTGCTTCAGTTTATCTTTCATGTCCGGCTTCATGTGATTAAATACTCTTGATCACTTATGAGCTCACGCTGAGCTGTATCATCTCACACAAAGCATCACAAGGTAAATGTATTGAGGATCAACAGCCACAAGGAAAGCATTTGCCCAAATTCATCTTTTTCCTTTAGTGCCTCTAGAGGTAATGTGTTTTCAAGTCAAGACATAAAAATACATTTTTTTTTTAACAAGCACTAGCAATTTATAGAGACAAGCACTATGCCCATTCTGAAAATACTTCAGTGTATTGGCTTTGTCAGAGGTCATGAAGAGATGTTTAATGTTCCTTTGCAGCTGACAGGTTATATTCTTATACCTCTTCTTACCTACCTTGAATTTGTCATTTCTCTGTGAGAAAATCCATCAAAATTTCATGGGAAAAGCCAGAGGATTTGTGAGAAATATAATTTGAAGGGGATCTTGGTTTATTACTGTAGTGAAAAAGAAAGATCCTATTTGGGTTTTGTGTTTATTTTGGCTTTATTTATTTATTTATTTATTTATTTATTT
>JAWWES010000041.1:22391921-22414021 GCA_035583135.1 Lophotriccus pileatus | reverse complement strand
TTTATTTATTTATTTATTTATTTATTTATTTTAATGAGAGTACCTTTCTTTGACTGTCATGCAGGCATTAATGGAAGTAAGACATGAAATGAATACGGACAAAGACTTGAAGTCTTTGTCTGCTAAGCCTAATCACTCGTGATTGTTAATGTGCCTTTCTGCATTCCTGCCAGGCAGCAGGATGGCTTTCTCAGGAGGGGTGCAGAAGGTCAGCACTCCTTTTCTGGAAGAGGCTTCTCCATCACTGGAAATGTCATCTCATAGGCAACAACTTCAGCTTTACAGATAAGTGAGGAAATCCTTGGCTTCTAAAATGTCACCTGCCAAATTACTAGGTAGGCTATGAAGACCAGTTCTTATTCTCTCTTCTTCTGATCTTGAATGATTATCGTTGTATCACTCTGCTTATGAGTGCCCTGCCTGGGGGAAATTTGTGTGGCAAAGTGACAGAATTCTAGATTACCAATGGGATAAATGAATCCTAAGAGCCTCTCTTTCCAGATCAGAATGTTTTTGTCATATGATCAATATCACACGCTACTGGACTGTGGATGTTGCTACTTTTTGGGTTTAGGCACAGTTGGAGGGTGATATGTGTAGTCACGCTTTCAGTTATATGTTTTGGTAAGGCTCAGGGTTTGGGTTGTCTGGATCATAATCTTAATAGTGCTGTGCCTCCAACTCCTAACAGGAGAGATAGAGGGTTTGCTACCTTGTGTATCTAGACTTTAAACTCCTTAGGAGAGGGACTTTCTTATACACCCAGTTTGTACAATGACTGACATTCTAACAGTGACCAAGAAGCCCAATAAATATTGTCTGGTTTTGGTCCCTTTTGTTTGTTTGTTTGGGATTTTTTTTCAGTTCCCATGCTATAATTAAATTTATGGTGGCTGTTGCTAAAATTTCTTTTTCCAGGAAACCAATTGTTGTTCAAATGTTTATGCCAGCTTGTACCATATGATGCTCCCAGGAATCTGGACTGCATTCACAAATTTCTGGACAGAGTGAGTTTTGCTTAAATTAATACATTTCTTTGACTTCATTAAACTAAGTTTCACCTGGATAACCACTTTTCTTCATGCAATGAAAGCAAAACTTGTAGATAAACTTGGTAAGAATAGCACCAATTCATTTTACTGTTCCACAGCTGTTTCCACCAGACCAGGGTGAAGGAATGTGAATTCCTAATGACTCTGTAGAAATAACAAGATATCTTAGCAAGAAGCCCTGCAGATGAAGAGGTGCTCACCCTCACTCCTTGAAATTCTTGCATTAACCAATGATAAGCAAGACAGAGTTTGCAGCCTTCTATCGTAAATTTCTTTATAGTCTTGCTTTGTCCCATCAATCTTTGTAATTGCAATGAGAAACTGTCTGCCTTTCCATCTGAAGAAAAACACTCCTTTTTGTATCTGCCCCCTAACCCCAACTATGAACTAATGGAAAATGTCTTCTGTGCCCTGCCTTCCCCAAACCCTATATATACAAAAGCTCATATTCAATAAATGATTCAGTTTGTACACGCAACCTGGGTCTGTGTGAATCAGCTGCTACACAAGGGAAGAATATACTTACATGTTTGTTTCCATTTTATGATATAAAGTGTCTAAGTATGATAGTCAATATTTCCTCCATGAATCATCTTTCTTTACCATAAGTCTTTTTATAACATTCCTGTCTTAGACACCACTGTAAAAGTAATTTTCAATAATTTCATTTTCTGACAATGCCTACCTGATATGAAACACCTGGTCTCTCTGTCCATTTCCATTCTTTTTCATTAGGCATTTTCCTGCATGTCTTTCCCATACTATTAGTAAACACCCTTTCTTTAACGAGATATTTCAGATTTTTCAAATAACAATTGAAGATGATTTTTTAGCAGTCCTGGGAATCTGGAGAGGTCCCTGCTGACTGGAAACATTTCTGATTTTTGAGAAGGGCAAGAAGGAGGACCCTAGAAACCACAGGCCAGTCAGTCTCACTTTAGTGCCTGGTAAAGTTATCAAAAAATTGTTCTGTGAAGTATTGAAAAACACCTGAAAGACAATGCAGTCACTAGTCACAGGCAGCGTGGCTTCATGAGGGGAAAGTCTTGAATATCAAACCTGATTTCCTTCTACGAAAACATAACCCACCTCTTGGATAAAGGGAAGCCAGATGATCTAAACTTTTTAAATTTCAGTAAAGCTTTCAATACTGTCTCTCACAGGGTTCTTCTGGACAAAATGTCCAGCACACAGCTGGATAAGCACATCAAGTGGTGGGTGAGCAATTGGTTCATAGGTCGAGCACAGAGGATAATAGTGAATGGGGGATCATCAGAGTGGTGACTTGTCAATAGTGGGGTTCTGCAGGGCTTCATCTTGGGCCCTGTGCTCTTTAACATCACAAATGACTTGGACACAGGACTGAAAGGGGTACTGAGCAAGTCTGCAGATAACCCAGAACTGGGAGGAGCTGTTGACTTCCTCAAAGGCAGGGAGGCCCTGCAGAGAGATCTTGACAAATTAGAGGACTGGGTAATCACTAACAGTATGAAATTCAACAAGGGAAAGTGCTGGATTCTGCACATGGGATGGTGCAACACTGGATGTTTGAAATGGTGGCTGAAAGATGAATATTTACAGATAAAGGGACACTGTTAGAAGAAGAATGTTCTGTACATTGTAAATATATAAGAATATATTAGAATCCAAGTGCACTAAAATGCATTTGCTTGAGCATCAATGTATTTTTCTATGTAAGGTCAAAAATATAGACACTGATATAACTTTTCAAATTAAAAAGAAACCATAGCTCTCCTAAAAAGATTACTTTAAACAGCAAGTTTTTGGCTAAAAAGAAACACCCTTTGTGTTATGAATCCATCACCAGAGCAAATGGTATAAAAATAGCATGGAAATAAATTTTGACTTTTTCTTATCCAGTTGAAATTTGCAAGGTGGAGCAATTAAAATAAAAAGGCAAAAAAAAATTCCCATAAATTTATTACAAATGTGAAAAGTAATACAGATTATAATTTTGTTGCAAATACGAAGCTTTAAAAATGCCATCATGAAAGATGTTAGAAACATAGATAAAGATACTGCAATTTATATGATTCCTCTTTCACAATCCTATAGCTTACAATCATCTTTCAATCCTTCTCACAGTATAATTTTTACACGCCAAACCCCAGCTCTGAGTATGCTGAATTTTTTTTTCTTTTAGTCATTGTGAATTGTAATCACTGTGATTCCTTCAACCTTTCTGCTGAAGTCACCAAAATATCTGAGTTCAAAATGCTGCACTACATGTACATGCACTACATGTACAAACATACTGGGTAAAATACTTCCTTTTGGGCCTTTCCCATTATCTTCATAGGTTCCATATCTTCAGAATTATGTTTCCATTTACACTTTTTAATCTCACCTTTTTCTGTAATGGAATGCTATCTTCTTGACATTGATTTAGGAGTCATTTAGTTCCCAGCTGAAGAATGGAAAAAATAGACACCAAATTCTTACAAGTGCTGAGCTATTCATCTCAAATGATCTACCACAGGCTTTCTTCTTAACACATTCCCCTTAGCCTTTAAAACATGGCTAATACTCTTGCTTTATATTCCATATCTAACTGGTAAAATAAATGCTGCTGAGAACTGGAACCAAAAAAGCTCATCTTCTCTTTATGCTCTTTATATGCACATTTTTTGTGTTACTCTATATTTTAACCATATGCATCACAGAAGAATTGTGGACATTGCACTGCCCTCATTCAGCTAAACGATTACATATGTCACATGTAGTCTATCATCTAATGCATACAATGTGCTTGTATACATTGGCCCCAACAGTCAAAGGTGAGGTCATATCCTCTGTGTTTTCTGGAAGTCCCACTACAGCACAGCTTTGCCAAAGCCCACCAGTATCTATTGCAGTATGTTTAAAATCAGTGTACTGCTTAAAGAGTGCACTGCCCTACCATTTCCTCTCTGTTGTATCATATGGACAGAGAAAAAATGAATCTCATTGATTAATCCTTCCTCTAACACTTCAAGTGCTTAATATAGTGGAATAAAATATTAGGAGGAGAAATCAAAATAAAAGAAAAAAAAGGCCTTTAAAATTTAAACAAACTCCCCCAAATATTCATTGCAATTAAATTTACAAACCAAACTACTGACTACAGATGGTACTGTTACCTATACTTTTGTTTGTCTTTTTTTTTTATTATTATTTATTTAAATGAAAAATTTACCTCATTTCTGATGTGAGTAGAAATCTGAAAAAATGGCTGTTCGGCTACCAATGTTTACGAACAATTTACCCACAAAAAAGAAAAATAACCCACGTATTCTACTTTTCTGATTCAGAGACTATATTTTTGATTAGAAAGAACGTGCACAACCTGAGTAGTAAGTAATAAGGACATCATTATAGTGCTCTTCCTGAGGATACCTGAATAAGAACTTACAAAGGAAGGGAACCATATGCAGTTATGATTGCTAATAGTTTATATTCAATAGAATTATTTTCATTACCTTCAACACAATTTGGCAGACTCATATGTTTACATATTTGCATAATCTTTATATCAATTTTGATAATTTCATTGACATTTTCCCATCCTGCTGAGAAACATCAGCTTTAACATCTGCACAAACCGAAGAACACATAGAAGTATTTGATGAACTTGGTCACCACATGACTTAATTTACCACACACCTTCCTTATTCATGGTTATAGGATGCATGAGTTTAAGTGCATTATACCTTAGAGCCTTTTACTTCTTTGTGCTAATGCAGCTCATGAATAACCCACAAGTAAGGCTTGGTCTTAAGCTGTGCCAGGGGAGGTTTAGTTTAAATATTAGGAAGAAAGTTTTTACAGAGAGAGTAATCAGACATTGGAATGAGCTGCCCAGGGAGGTGGTGGATTCACTGTCCCTACAGGTTTTTTAGATGAGACTGGATGTGGCATTTAGTGCCATGGACTAGAAACCATGGTGGTTTGGATCAAAGGTTGGACTTGATGAGCTCGAAGGTCTTTTCCAACCTGGTTGATTATATGATTCTAAATCTCAGTGAAAATAAAAGGAGGAAAAAAATCATCTAGCTCATCTCTGCTAATTTTGGGTACTCAAAGGATTACCCCCAGGATTTCCAGTATATTTTCCAAAGTTCTAGCTGACAGTCTTCACTTCTTTTGGAAACACGTTTTGCTCTTCTAAGAAGTGTACATGTAGTATGATCTTTTATATAATTGACAATGAATTAGTACTCATACAATATTCTTTTTCACTCAGCTTTCCAAAAGTGGAACAAAACCTTGTCTCAAACTCTGACAATTACTTTCCCACCTTTCAAGTATTTTTCCTCACCAGTTATATAAAATTGTCATAACTAAAGAAATTATAAATGAAAAGGAAACCAATTCATATTAAAAGTAAGAAAGAAGTTATAGAAATATTGAAGTGCAGACGGATGGGAAAATTGCACTAATTTGGGCTATGCTCAGATCACTCCTTGCTTATCTCCACAACTAAGCCTGTTAACCCATTTTGGACCAGAATATATTCTTTTCTCTAAGCAACACTGCCTTAGCAGTTGCTTTGTTTTTTTTTTAATTCCCTCTGAACATAGAGCAGAGGTCATCTCTTAACATCAAATTGCTTCTATTGGGACCAATTTTCAGGAACTGAAAGGTTTGGGTGTTGATGGAGCACTCTCACTTTTTCTTTATTGCCAAGTAGTTAATAACAACTTTTTGCTCTGAGTCAGGCAGTCAAACTTTTGCTGAGTCTATGGCTGATTCTACACTTCTGTGCTGTCAGAGAATAAAGAGAGAATAGATCCTGTTTTCTTTATTATTACTATTATTATTATTATTATTATTATTATTATTATTATGAAGGTTTTTAGAAGCAGTAATAGCAGCTTGCCTCTGTTGAAAAATTATTCACAGCCAAGAGAAAAAAAAATTATAGTGTTTACTCTAGATGTACCACAAAGCAAAATTAAAGAACAGATACATTGCCCAAGAGCCAGGCTTTTTTTTTCCGTAGTTAGAGAGGCATTATATTTCTTAAATTTCCCGTGTTAGTCACAAACACTTGAGCTGACAGTTCGGGCCAAATTTATTCCTCTATATGTTACATGAAAAATATTAGTGTTTGAAGTAAAAACTTGGTTGCACTTGCTTTATAGCACTTCAGTCACCACAAAAATTATGTGCACGTTTAAAAGTATTACTTTAGAAAATCTTCCAAGCAGTTTTAAAAGCTTTCACAGAATCGTGAAATGGTTGAGGCTGGAAGGGGCCTCTGGAGATCATCTAGTCCAACCTAGTAGGTTCACCTGGAGCAAAGGATTATGTTGAGGTGGGTTTTGAATAACTCCAGACAAGGAGACTCCCCAACCACTCTTGGCAGCCACGTCCAGCGCTCTGTTGCCCTGAAAGTAATGTTTTTCCTCATGTTCAGATGGGACTGTGTTTCAATTTGTGCCCATTGCTCCTTGTCCTGTCACTGGGCACCACTGAAAAGAGTCTGACCCCATCCTCTTGACACCCACCCTGAAGATATTTGCATGCACTGATAAGTTCCCTTCTCAGTTGTCTCTTTAGATCTTTTCTCAAGGCTGAAAGGCTTTCCTCATAGGAGAGATGGTCCAGTCCCCTAATAATACCTATAGTCTTTGGTGGACTCACTCCAGCAGTTCCTTGTCTTTCTTGAATTGGGGAGCTTCCTCCCACATTTTTCTCAATGACTGCCTAGACTTGCAGTATGCTGGAACACCTTAGTACAAAATTATATCTGGCACTTATCTGTGTTTTAAATATTGAGGGCTTTCTCTTTCTGTTCTCTTGAATCATTCTCATTTTCATTCCTAGATTTCAGTAGCACATATGAATAAATTTGCCATAATTTTTTTTTTGAGAATATAGCAAAAGTGGAGCTAGAAAAATAATGTTGCTTGAAAAGAATACTAAAAAAGTAGTCCCGAGTAAAAATATTAATGTGAACAGTATGCTCAGATTTCTTTTCCGTCTTTCTAGCCTTCCTAACATCAGTTCTCAGGACTTTTATTTCTGCTGAAGGGTGTGACATATTATGAGAATACATAATTTCAGCTTTAAGAAAAACTCGAAAGCTATTTCTGCTCACATGGCAGTGTAGGCTAGAAGCATCCTGTGCTGCATTGTGTAGAAAGAGTTGATCTTTCGCCTTTGTTCATCATGGATCCAAGGGCAGGGAGTCACAGCAGCCTCCCCTCTTCTGTGCTGCCAGATTCAGCCCAATTTCCCTGAGATTTTTCAGATATTGTTTCTTGACCAGTTTCCTGGTGTTTGGTGCATAAATTTTTATTTTGGTCACTACTTGGACCACAAACTCAGCCTGAGAGTGTTTAATGTTACTAGTGACAAAATGAACTCTGATTAAGAAATTATTTCTGGCAGGAATGCAAAGACATTTTTAAACAGGTGCTCCTGCCCTCATTTTCCTCATACAATTGAGTGTTTCCTCTCAATTTTACATTTTATTCGCATACTTGCTAGACATGTATACGTAATAAAGTCTCAAAATGCTATGTTGTAGTTCTTGCTGGAAATCAGGGCCTCTCCAATATTTAATTACTCTGAACTGAAATTATGCAGAGGTTTGTCCCTTTTTCAGTAACTTTTTTGAATGCTTTACTCCATAAATAAAAATTCAATTTCCCCTTTCTTCTTACTCTCAATAGGATTAAATAATGCTGTAAAAGATAAATCAAATTCCAAGTTCCTAAGCTTCTTTTTTTGCTTCAGATTTATTTGTAATTTCCAAAATACATCATATTTGAACTCAAGCTTCTCTGCCCCTTAGCTGTGATCATTTTGTCCTTCAATATTACCTCCATCTATGTAACAGTGGCAGAACAAAATATTTCATTTATAACGTTGTTACCACAACTTTTATCTAAGTTCTCCACAAGACCATGTATTTGCACCCTGACGAACCTAAAATCTTCTTATTAGTAAAACTCATACTTCTGTTTAATTAGATTTCTTTAATTTTAAATGTGGAGGGGTAAAAGTCTAGTTGGTAGCAGTGGGGAGAAAAGTAATGAGAAGAAGCACTGAAAACCTGAGAAAGGAAAGGGGAAATTCTAAGGACAGTAAGGACAGTCAAAAGACTCCATGTCTTCAACAAAGGCAGATGTCACCCCAGGTTACTGTTCAGAAAACATCCAGATGGTTTCCTCTGCCTCTCTTCTCTATGACTTTCTATCAGGTCATCCTCAAATAGATTCACTCCTCTATTTTTAGTTCATTCATTATTCCTCTTCATCTCCATCTGTGGTGACAAGGGACAGGTCTGGTGTCAGTGGAAGCAATTTGAAATGAATAGATGTGCTAACTGACCCCTTCACTGCCACATCACAAAAAAAACATTTAGTGCTGCTATTTATGGTCTACACAAAGGATTCAAGCTCTTAAATGACTTCAAAACAAACCTATGATTTGGAGGTTACTGCCACAACTTGTCCTACTCTCTCTAGGCTAGAAAGTTGTTTGTTAGTCACCGAAAAGTGGATTTAGGTTTTCAGTAACTGCCAATCATAAATAATAGTAAGATCTTCAGGTATGATTAATAAGATCTAACTTTGAGTGTAAGATACTCTCTCAAAAATGACTAAGAAAAACAACATAAATCAAATACATATCATCTATAGTTTAATAGCCAGAATCTAAGTAGAATAGAATCTATCAAATGTAATCTAATTTTATTTTTATGAGACATATAATACAATAAGCAATGTATTATATTAAATATTTAGAAAAACTAGGCTATTATTTCTGATAATTCTACTAGATCCACCAATCATCTGAACTCACTGATGGATAGAACTAAAAGTTTGTAAAAGTTCTAGATACAGTGCAGATCTTTTCATCCATGGTCCTCAGGGCACACATTCAGTGTACTCTTCCTGTAATGTATAGTTTAATAGTTAGGTAAAGCTTAGTCTATTTTTTCTGCATTTTTCAAATTGTTTTTCCAGGTTGCCTATTTTTGTGCATTTTTCAATTGATTGAATTATTTCTTTTTATCTTCCCAGATTTCCACGAGGTTCTTTCTACTTGTCTGTTTTCTATACTTTTCTTGCAATGGATTTTAAAGTGTATGTTAGCTCAGATACATAACCTTCATCTTAGATAGGTCCTGCAAAAAAGGCTCAGATGCAAACTGAACCTTGCTCTACCTGATAGATGGGCAGAAAATCTTCTACTTTTTGATGTGGCTTGCAGCCAAATTGCATTACTACTGAGAAATCACACACAGGTAAGGAGACAAACTTAGAGACACATATCCCAATAGAAATCTAAGTATCTGATAGGAGACCCAAACATAATAGACATGTGGAACAAAAAATCAGTAAGACCTCAATTTATATTTTAACAATTGAATGACAGCATTCTAAGCAATTTAAGGATGGCCAAAAAGAAGCTGATAAAGAACGGACAGTAGCACTGTAATTTGGCAAGGTGAATTTTACCGGGAGTTGCAGTATATTAAAAACCACAGCAGAGAACCTGAAAGATGACACAAGGACAGCAAGATATAAAAGACACATAATACGGTGGTGGGTTGGAGAAAGGGGGAGCCCTCAGGCCTGGGTTTAGGCCTAGTATCTGGAGGGCGTGCTCTCCCACCCTGCCTCCCTGGACGTGGTCCAGGAAATCCCGGAGGGAGTAACACAGACCACACAAAGAGGCGGGCGAAAGAGGAAGTTTATTGAAAGGCAGGGGCCTTATATAGGCTTCAGGAGGATCATGAAACAACCAATCCCAATGTCTCCTGGGGGTCAGGAGACAACCACCAATCCCTGTAGAGCTAAGCAAGGGTTAACAACCAATTAGGGAAACCAAGACACCTTGCCAGGAAACATCCCTGCACAATAGCCATCTTGCAGGGGGTTTTGGGGCAAAGGAAGCAGGGACTGTGTCCAGTACAAAAAAGCCATCCTTGTAAACATGTGTAAACAACATTAAAACCTTCTGTTTCTATACAGGATTTTTCCACCCTGTGTGTGGTGGACTCACTGCGACAACATAATACCTCATACCAAAGTTATATCAGAACCAGAAAATTCTAGCAGACTGAAAATTACACTACATTTGATTTCTCCTTGATGGAAAGACACACGTCCCCAGAAAGGAATTCTGACTATTCCATTTAGGCAATGATTATACATGGGTCAAGACTCTCTCCATGTTTGTTTACCTCTCTCATTTGACAGAGGAGCTACCCTCTATTATTTCAGTTTAAAAACTCCCACAGATACATTAAAATGAGAGGAATCCTACTCAGTCTAAGAAACAGTACAACCTAGGTAATGTGCAATGTACAGAGAGCTTGTAAGTGTCATGGATATCTAATTCGTTAAGTTTTCTTGCTCCAGGACAGCTTTGTTCAGTGTTATCAAGAAGACCGTGACAATATCACTGAGGAAGGTATTTTACTGTTTTCTTCATGTGCCCTACTCACCCACCACATAAAAAATAGAATCATAGATTCATAGAATTAAGGTTGAAAAAGACTTCTGAGATCATAGAATTCCATCATAAACCTAACACTGCTAAGCTCACCACTAAACCATGTCCCTAAGTACCACATCTGTGTTGGACCACAAGACAAATAGACAACTAAACAGAAAACAGTGAGGTTTCTGAGATTTTAAATTGATAATTGGTAAACATATCAACAAAAACATATGATGTGAGCAGGCGTAAAGGTGGCCTGATTAGAAAGGGAAAATTACTGAATCTAAGAAATTGTCTGCTGAAAAATACTGACAGAGAAATTGCCTGCCAGCTTGGGAACTAAGTCTTTAAACCAGAAATATCCTTGAAAAATGCAATTGACTTCTTCTAGGTACTCCAGTACAGCCGGAGTACCTAGAAACCAGACACATGCAGAGATACCATTGATAAGCTTAAACTCAAGAAACTGTAATGGCAATTTATCATCCGTAAAAGTGGGAACAGCCTGAGAAAACAAAATTGGACTGAAGCAAGAAACAAAAAACAGTCATCTATAGGCAGTTACAGATGAAAAATCAAAATTAGCAGCATCTGTTAACTGCTTGAAATTGTGATGTCCTACACCCTCATATGTCTCTGATACATAAAGGTCTTAAGTTTTGGCCTAAATAGAGCCTCTCTCTCTGAGAGTTTATTGTGTTGCAAGTAGTTTTGCTTTCTTAAACATGTTAATCACTCAGCACAAACTTTCTGTGAGATCTTGGACTGTCACTGGGGCTGACTGGATGACTCCAGACTTGCTGACACAGATAATTTCTAAAGTGAGATCTTATTCTTTTTCTTTCCCTTCCTGCAAAAATGTAACTATGTGCCCAACTCCGGGTGCATGAATAGTCTATTAACTGTAGGTCTTATCGCATTCAAAAGAGCCAGTAGGGTTCACAAATAACACCATTTATTGAATGCAACATATCCAGTCTTTTGGATTGCTGGTGGCAAGATGCAGGACTTACTGAAAGATATCCTTTTTTGGGGAGGGTGAGGAGGGCAAACCTGTTGATCTGTGCCAATGAATTTTGTGTCAAATTCTCATCCCCCAGGTAGGTATGAAATTGAGGTACATTTTGTACTCTATTAACCACTGCTGTACAAAATGTTTTGTGGTGGCTGTAGTAAAACCTTCCATTCTTTGTATTTGCGTCGTACAGCATATTTCTTGGGAGGAGGTGTACTCAGTTTGTAGAAAATATTTCTGGTATGAATTAGAACAAGACTGAATGGCTTCCACATTGCTCCAGGTTTCTCCTCAATGCCATGTCAACAGAAACCACAAGAAATCTATCTGGTTTTCATGTTTGCACCACAGGCCCTATCGCATATTGAGCTTTGCATTTTCTTCACTGTTTCGTGTTTCCAAGAGCTTGGTTTGCCTTTTCCTCCCATCTCTTGGATGGCTGGGTTCCCCTCTGGGATGGGCTTGTCCTCCCTTTTGGGATCATTTGTCCCCTTCTGAAACCTAATTCACTTGATATGCATATCAAATATCTCTGTAAGCAATCTCTCATAAGCATATCTGCATTGTTAACAAGTTGCTTCACTAATGACAGATTTGTAGAGATCTGTACTAGTATATACCTACTTGGTTGTTGTTATTATTGGTTGTTGCTATACAGTTGGTTGTTACTATTACTGATTGCTGCCATACTGTTTGATTGATATTATATTATTAATTAAGAATAATAATTTTAATGGCTTATTATCAATATGCTATATCTATTGATTCAGATTAAATAAACTATAATCTATTAAGTATAATAGATCATGTATGTTTGCTTTATTACTTTTAAATACATTTACCAGTAATGATTTTGTGGTAGATTATTTGCTAATAGAGATTTTTGTGGTATTTGAGGTAACTTGTAATAAAATAGAGAAATTTAGAAGGTAAAGCTTCTGTGTTCTTGTGTATTACTGAATCCTATGAACCCATGGTCATGATCACACACCCTCCGGTCAGGTAATCTTTTAGGATGTAACAACATGTCACTTTGTTAGTCACTCTAGAAAACCAAAGATAAAATGATAAAATTCAAAGCTGATAGAGTTGAGTTTATGACCATTTATGAATCATATGGACTAGGTATACCAGAACAGAAAGAATTGAAGAAACAGATAGAAATACAAATATGAAAACAGAATTTCTACTACCAACAACACAATCCTGGCATTTTAAATTCAAAAATGTGTCAAGTTTTTCTCTACAGAAACATTTGTTGGATAGAATGTACTCCAAAAAGCATATAAATATCACCTTCTCTAAGAAATGGAAGAAAAGAAGAACTGGATAGGATGTGGTCTCAGGGAGTCTAAGAATCTATAAAAGACCAAACATCCTAAGATGAATAATATGAATACCAGAAAGCATAGAAATTGTATCAATGAGTTGTTTCACTTTATAGAGAAGGTCTGGAGCCAGGGATGGGAACAAATGGAGAGAAGGGTCAGTAGAAGGCCGTATGGTGCTAGGTAACTGCAAGTGGAATTCAGTTCATTTTTAGTCCCACTGTTGCCACCCAACCAAGAAAAGAGAGGGTAAGCCAGGTTTTTATCAATTAATCCCTGAGGGTGTATTAGAGTGAAACAACACTGAATAATCAGTGTTTGTAAATATTTGGGGTTTATTTTAGAACAATTTCTTTTCAAAGGTAAACTGGTATGTTGCTGTTTTGAGTGTTATCATTCTATAGCAATACAGCAATATTAGAGCATCTATATCAATATGTCAATATTAAAGCATAGCAATATAACACTTAAGGAAATGCATAAGGGAAAGAAAGAGGAAGACAGGTTAAGGGTAAGGAAGAGTAAAGGAAAGAAAGAATAGGGATTGAAAAATGGATATGGTCATATATAGTCATCGCCCACTTGGTCCAGCAATGAAGCTTGGTAGTCGCAGAAGCTATGGTCTTGATCCATTGGGGGTGAGGGAGGGAAACTCACACACTCAAAGAAGTTATAAGTTATTATATACTTCCAGTTCAGGTGGGAATGCCTTGTGCCTCCTCAGGCAGGGAGTTTTACAATGGATAGTGCCACAGGCCATGTCACCAGACTTCTGAAGACAGTTGCAGCTGCCTATTGTGTCAGCATCAATCATGGTCCATCATGGTCCAGTATTTGAGATGCATAGCCCAGGCTGGATCCTCAGAGTTATCATGTAAAGGGAGGACATCGGCATGATAAAATAGATTTTCCCACTTTTCTGGACTTACCTCTTCTCAACCTCTTCCCTTATCTAGTTCGCAGCCTCAGGCAGGCATCTGCACCCAGGATAGCTGAACGATGGCACCCACTTATATGATCTGAAGGTTCTTTGGAAGTATTTAGGGAGGGGGTGGGCTTTTCTGGGTGAGCAGCTGCTTTTCAGTTTGCAAAAGCCTTTTGGTGATCCTAGAATGTGTAAGTCAGTAACTGTTTCAATCTCTGACACCCACGCAGATTCAAAACAATTCATGAATACCAAAGATTACAAGACCTGTTTTCGTGTAAGGATTCAGAATTTTGTACTGTCTAATTAAGCTAAAACTGGATTTTTTCAAATATTGTTTCTGCACAAATGAGTTACACTTTCTATAACTTTATGTTTCCAGAGGCCTCCTTCTATATAGGAGGCAGCTCCTCTGCTGGGATACAACAGCATAATCTAACTTCCCCATGAAAAAAAAGTATATGTAGTCACATTTACTAATCACAGCTCTCTTATTTAATTTTTTCAATAATGTTGTCCTGCAGTGCATTTCCTCCCTCTTTTCTACTAAAAAAAAAAAATCAAACAACAAAAAGAGGGAATTATTATGTAAAGTGCAACTGTATCATAAAACAGTGAAGAGGGACCATGTCCAGCTGTTCTTTAAATGTTGCAGAAATTCTGCATATGTATGGTTTGGAGACCAACCTGCTGAGTTAATACAAAAAAAGAATCATGTAGTGCAGAACTCCTAAAGAGAAAACTGTGACAATAGATTATAGAGCATAAAGCCAGAAAAGAACAAAACCAGTTGTTTGAAAAGCACATTTGAACAGTGCTATAAAAATGTAATTTACTGAATATATTAATTTCATTAAGCCATATCAGGATAAGTCCAACTCCCTCTCCCTGATTCCTTAATAGAGTACAAATATGAAACTTATGAAAGATGTAAAGACAGTTGCCTTGTTGCTTTGATTCATTTTTTTGTTCTGAAATCAGAATATTGCAGAGAGTGGAGATGATGCAATCATTACACAAATAACATAGCAGAGTTATATTAATGCAAATTAACATGACTAGATGATCAAACCTTGTTCAGTTTTATGGTTCCATTTTCAACTTGAATCAATGTTATCTTTTTTGCTCATTTATAGAATTGCTGATACCTATTCCTGTTTTCCTACCAACAAAAGAAGAGTGTAGCAGGTGAACTGTTTGCTAAATGGAGTAAAAACCACGTTGCCCTTTGAGTGACTATGAGCATTTGCAATGTATGTTTTGAGTAGTATTTTACGTGACTCTTTTTCTTCTACTGATCATTATTTTTCCTCTCTTTTGTAACTCTTTGTAGTAATTTATGTTTCTTGTGTTCCTTTCCCATAGCATTAAAAAATGCAAGCTCAGTTATTGTTATTGCACAGTGAGACAAAAGCAATACATTTTGAAACTCATAAAATATCCTAGGCATTCTCCAACTTACTTTATGGGGCAAAGTTCAAAGAAATAGAAAGATCAGTGATGGAATTGACAATTCCTAAAGAAAAGGGCTTATAGGATACAACTGAAGGGATATTGCAAGATTCTGATACTTAGAACAATGGAGGAAAGAGAGTTATGCTTCTTTTCTTCCCAGAGATAATTTTCCTATCATTTAATTTGAGCTATTGCTTTTCACTCCATGGTGTTACCAGTTTTCAAAATTAGCTTTCCTAGTATACATGCAGGGGTAACACTGACATACATAAGAAACAGAAAGCTGAATTCGTGGATTCTTCTTTTAGCAAGACATTTAAGGCAGAATATAAATTTAGGTAGGAACTATAATTTACAGCTTTGGGCTCAATTCTGCAATGCTTATACACAGGAAGGAGCAACAGCTGGAATGTAAACCTTCTGTGAGAGGAATCGGTGGTAAGGATTCACATCTCCTAACTTTAGTTTTCAAAAAAAAGGAGCATCTATTATAAGCTGGTCACCAAGGCTACCTTATAAAACCACTGGAAAAGTGAGGATTTGTCAAAAGTTCATTATTTCTGGCTATTTAATATCTGTAAAGCCAATGGAAAAGCAGAGGCTTCTCCACAGCTCAACTTGGATGCTCTGGATCATTTTCTAGAGTCTCTGGCTCTTCATTGAGCATTGTGAGTTCTGGTAGGTTATTAGTCTCATTACAGAACATCCCCTGGGGCACACCTACAGATCACACTGTCATTTCTCTTACCTTAGTGTTCTGTTTTAAGACAGAATTAATTATCTGCTGGGATGCCTCTCTCTCTTCTGTGAGCGTAGGAAGATCTAAGTCCAGCTACCTTAGGCAAGACCCCTGCCTTTTAGGTGAACTAAACTTGGAAAGATCAGTACCATTCCATACATAAAATATGAATGTGCTAAAAAGGATATGAACTGGAATTTCATTAAAGTTGATAATCCAATTTCACCAGCAGATCTAATTGTGATTTTAAATCAGAAGACTTCTGTATTAAGTCCACAGTACATTGCAATATCCTTCATAATTCAGAAGAGTTTTTGCAATCATTATTTTAACAGTTGTCTCAGCTTTCTCTCCAAAAACTGTTAAGCCACGAGGTAAAAGTCAACAACAAATTTTGCCTATTAATACTCAGTTCCTGAAACTGTATTTAAGTAAAGTTTTTTTAAAAGACAGGAAAAAAGCGCACAGCAGTAATACATGCTCATTCCACTACAGAAGGATTGGAGTAATCGAGTGTGTGAAAAACATACTTTTCTGTACATTTTCAGTGGTTCCCTGCTATTCACTCTCTCATAAGTGAAGTTCCAAACAAATTGAATAATGAAAGGCAACATCTTAGTTTTAATGCAGTTATACTATATAAAAGAGTTGAAGTAGCAGAAATTGCAAAAAACGTGGCTTTCATGTACATTTAAAGGTAATTTTCCTCTCAGTCATTTTCAAAGAGCAACATACCCATTCACAAGTCTCATTCAGAGCTTTTGGGTGTGTAAAATACATGATTTGGCTTCTTTAATTGCAGAAAACAAGTTATTAGAACAAATAGTGCAAGTGCTTACAAGTGAGACTTCAATTTACTTTCTTTATATATTAATCCACATAATTAATTTCTTTCTTATTGAGCTAATGTAATTCTAAGGGTGCATATGGCTGGATGCCAGGCACTCAATACAGCCGCTCTTTCACTCCCCTCTACAACTGGACAGAGGAGAGAAAAAAAAACCAGCAAAGGACTAAAGAGTTAAGATAAGAGCTGGGAGAGGTTCGCCTACTGATCATTATCACAGACAAAACAGATTCAAAGTGGAGATATTAATTGAATTTATTACTAACAGGATCAGAGCAAAGAGTGTAAAACAATCTTAAAAGTAAAACAATCTTAAAAACACCTTCCCACCACCCCTCCTTCCTTCCATGTTCTCCCTCTTCCACCCAATTGGTGTAGGGGGATGGGGAATGGGGTTATGATCGCTTGTTTTTGCTGCTGCTCAGGGAGAGGAGTCCTTCCCCTGCTCCCATGGGGTTCCTCCCACAGGAGACAGTCCTTGATGGACCTGTCCAGTGTAAGTCCATCCCACAGGCAAGAGTTCCTCCCAAACTACTGTCCCGTGGGTCACTCCTCCATGGGGTGCAGTCCTTCACAATTGAGCTGTACCAGAGTTGGTCCCCCACAGGGGACACAAGTCCTGCCTGGGAAAAACCTGCTCCAGTGTGGGCTTCCTTCTCTACAGGCTGCAGGTCTCTGGCAGGACCTGCTCCATCGTGGGCCTCCCACAAGGTCACGTCCTCCTTCCTGCATCCACCTGCTCCAGCATGGGCTCCTCCATGGGCTGCAGGTGGGTCTCTGCACCCCGATGGTCCTCCATGGGCTGCAGGGGCACGGCTGCCCCACCATGGGCTGCACCACGGGCTGCAGGGGCCTGGAGCACCTCCTGCCCCTCCTTCTGCACTGACCTTGGTGTCTACATTATTGTTCCCATGTTCTCACTCCACCCATCCCTGGCTGGAAATTTTCACCTGTGCAAAAACCTTCTGTTCTTAAATATGTTATCATAGAGGCGTTACTGTCACTCCTGATGGGCTCGGCCTCAGCCCATGGCAGGAAGCCCATCCTGGTGCTGGCTGGCATTGGCTCCACCAGACAGGGGAAGCTTCCAGCAGCTTCCAACAGAAGCCACCCCTGTAGTCCACCCTGCTAACAAAACACAGCCACAGAAACCCACTACAGAGAGGTACCTTTAAACTGATGTCAATGTGATGAATTTTATCTTTAATACCTCCTGGTTCATTAAACATCTCATTCATTAAGACTATTACATATTTTATGCCATTTTGATCATTTGACTTCCCAGATTCCTGTCAAGGCCATATATACATGTGAGTTGCTATTCTTTTATTTTAGACTCCCTGGAATGCTCAGTCTTACTACGGACTTGGAGAGGAAACTGCCATAGTAGTTTACTTCATGTGTCCTATCCTTTTTTAAATTATTTAACTTTTAAAATTTTTAAACTGTGCATGTATTTGTTCACTTTATTAGTACTAAAATGCATAAGTATGTCAGAATGAAAATTAAGAATATTATATAATATCATATAATATTATATAATATATAATATTATACACATTCAAATATTAAAAAAGAGTGACAAATACAACACTCGTATCTATCAAGAAGGAAAGCATTCTGCAATGAAGGATACTATCAAGCAGTGATCCTGTGTCAAAAGTTATTCAGAGCCTCTAATTATGAATAGTTTAGACTAGATTTGATTAGACTGGATTAGATGAAAGCACGTGAAATAAATGCTACTTATTCAATTCTTTTATCAATGTCTACTGCTATAATGGAGCATAAAGCTATATTATACCAGATGTAATAGGGTATTTTTATCTAATTTAATTTGCAACTAACTTACTTAAATCCTAAATTATTGCCATTATGGTGAGAAGAAGCAATGATTTCTTAATATACTGATGACTCCTTAAAATGTGTCATTTAGTGCATTAATCCATCGTCCTTCACCAAAACCAAAAGTGCTTCACAATTCAGTGAAAATTAAAAGTATCAAAAAATAAAAATATATTTCTATTGAATGTTGAGATGATGAGATTTGTGTTTTCAATCATTTCCCATCAAAAATTGTGTCAATTATCATGAACTATAATAAATTATCTTTTACATTTTGTCAAAACAATACAGTGCCTACTGTGTCAGTGCTTCTGTCTCACAGTTCCCCAAGAATTGCTTGGTTGTACAAACTTGGGTTCATAGCAAAATTCATTACATATCAATGAAAAATTAATTAATATTTTATATTTGGTACATCTTCTGACAATGATTCAGTTCAAGTCTTCTGTAAGGGTGAAGCTATATGGCTGCAGTATTGTGGGCAAAGGTTAGTTAAGATATCATGTCTTAAATTTTACTAGTAAATTTTTTAACTGTATAACTTCAACAGTAGGGAAAAAAATGCTTTCCTTAAATCTGATAACTCATCTAGCATACAGTATTTGTGATTCTTCCAGAAGTAACAACCTTTCTGGTTTAATAGTACATTATTAAAGTGTCTTTCCTGATTATACATTTTTATCAAGCTTGGCTCATGGAGTCATCTCCATGCATATGAACTGAGATGAACAGGTGTACACCAGGAAGGTGAAAAATGCAATTTCAGATCAGCATGGAATGTGTTGTAAATCATCAGGCCTTAGGTATTGGAATATTTGATCAGGTATTATTTATTATAATGACACATGTTTGTACATTCAGATATCACAGGGATAAGGTATAAAAAGCGTTTAGTGAGATAATAAAAATATAGGACCCATCCTTTTTGTTTTGTTTGTTCTCCTATTTGTACAAATCTTAATTCAAGGAAAACTCTTAATGCAGAATGTATACAGAAAATGTGGTGAGATAGATCAGGATTTTCTGTATCATCAGGAGATAATGGGATGTAATGACATTCATGGGCAGTAAAGAAGGCCTATTATGTCAATCCCAGTCGAACTATTTTTTCTCTGTCTAAAAAGAGTAGAAAACAAATATATCATCTTTCCAAACTAAAAAAACCCACATATTTCTTAACCTAATCCTTGTTTAAGAGAGTAGATTGCAAGGAAAGAATATTGTCTAGATTGTCTGTTATGGCTTCTTAAATATGAGAAAGTACATTTTGAATGGTAGGATTTTGTAGTCAGTTTTTCTTCCTGAGATAAAAAAGAGAGAAAGAAGTAGCTAAGGATTTTTTCTTTATCAGGAGAAGATTAAAGGACTACCCAGATAAAATCTTCACTCATTTTCTATCTTTGTTTTTTTTTTTTTTTGCCTGAAGGAAAAAATAAGATCGTGTTATCTAGACTTTAAATGTAGAACAATCCTTTAAATCCTCATTATTCTGAAGACTACAGAGATTACAAGTCCATACAGTATTTCCTGCAAACAGACACAGAGAAATGACAAGCAAGTATCTAAATGAGGGACTGAGAATTATTTCTTTTGAATACTGAAAGACAAAAGGGAAAAGACACATAGTATTAGCTGTCCTTCTGCCATTCTGTTCTCAAAGCAGTACAGAAAGGTGAACATGAATTAAGAGTGGTCTAAAAGGACTGTAAGTAGGCTTCTTAATACAAAATATGCTAATCTGTAGAGCACAGATTCCGCTGCCCTTCCAAAGGTACCCAGTATTGAAAAGCTGTAAACCAAGAAGCATATGGAAGTTAAAATCCGCCTAGAGAAATGGATATGCAATCTCTGAATTCCAAACATTCACTTTAAAATTCTGGCCCTTCGTTTTCCTTACGCAATTTATGATTATTTGAGGTCAGCTTCCGGTTTTGTTTCATATAGAGTTAGAAATTAGCAATTCACTTATTACAGATCAACATACCACTATTGCTGTAGAGAATGTTTCTTTTTCACAGCTATTTCCAAATTTTGCTTTGAAAAATAATTTGCCAATTCTAGAAAGTTTTTCATTTTTCCAACATGATTCAATATTTACCAAAGTACTTTGCACTGGTATTGCACAAAATAGAATGTACAGAACATGTGATAGTGCTATGCTGAGCTGAGTTCTTATTCTCTTATGCTCAAACTACACTTAGAAGAAAATAATTTGAAAGTAGTGAAGAAATCATTGTGTATTTCCAAATTAACATGTGTACTTTCTAAAATAGTCATCAGGAATACAAGATCATCTTGCTAAAAATCAATTGTTTATAGAACATGTAGTAACTTTCCAAGTAAATTGACTGAAATTACACTAAAGGGCAGGGAATAGATGGAGTTCAAAAGAATAAAATTCTCTGACCAACAAAAAAGTACAAAACAGCAGTACTATTTGCTACAGTTCTCAATCAGCAAGTTAGTCTTCATCTTTTTGTGATTCTTATTCAGGATCAAAGTTAGAACCCAATAATGCAAGACAATATTTTGAGGAAGAACTAGTAGTGGAGTCTTGATCCCTGATTTATTAAGAAAATTAACTATATTGGGTACCTCTGACTATGTGTCTCTCTATATAATTTAAGTGGGCAATTTCTAAACAAATCAAGAAATAGAATTCTTAGAGACATAATATTTTGGCTCATTTTGTGGAAATTTCAAGGTAAATAGAGGCTGGAGACCAAAATAAGGAAAAGCTGGTGTGAATTCCAAGAATAATTCCAAGAAGAAGATCAACACATATATACCTCTGAGGTACCAATAATACATCCTGACAAAGGAACTCTAAAAAAAAAATGATACAACTAGCTCAGTATTATAGCAAGGGACTTATTAAGGAGACCTAAACACAGCCTGTAGGAAACCAGCTGTCACTCATTCTGCAGCTCAGGGGACGACCTTGGCTTTACATAATTTTTCTCCTTGAAATTATATTAAAAAAAGTAATCATTCCTCTAGACTAACTAGTTCTTTTTCTGCAAAGACTTCTACTGTTTATGATTTTGTGTCTGTTACAATTAACAGCTACTTTATATGTCCACAAAATCACAACACTACTTAAAATTAAAATGATTTTTAAAAAATTTTAGAAATGCCACATATATGGCAGGTGAAGTATGAAGTCAGTTTGTATTACCCTCTCTTAAGCAATGTGATAAAAACATCAGAAACCTAAAACCTTTTTCCTTCTGTGATTTATGTTAATTTTCTTAGAATAAGTGTGATAAAAAGTATTTTCCTGATTTAGTACTGGAAATTTTTTATGCTAGAACTTAAAAGTTATATTCTAACAAATTTTTAGTAGGTTACACATCCCCCGGTGGTCTAGTGGTTAAGACGCAGGGCTGGTACCGTTGAGACCAGGGTTCGATTCCCAGTCAGGGAGCTCCC
>JAWWES010000041.1:22368561-22380410 GCA_035583135.1 Lophotriccus pileatus | reverse complement strand
TGGCTGCCGCAAGAGAGGAGCCCCAAAGAGGAGATACAAGGACTTCCTGAAGCAATCCTTCAGCCTTGGCCATATTGATCATCACCATTGGTCCACTCTTGCCTCCAGTCGGGAGGCCTGGAGACACACAATCTATAACGCTACTGCTTCCTTTGAAAACTCGTGCAGGATCACTCTCGAGGAGAAGAGACAGCACAGAAAGAATTGCCTCTTGTCGATATCACCTGCAGAGTCTTTCTGCTGTGCCTTTTGCAACCGGACTTTTCTGTCTCGCATTGGCCTGTTTAGCCATCAGCGCGCTTGTAGCAAGCATGGGTAGAGCCCTCCCCAAATCTTTGTTCGCGAAGCCTAGCCATGAAAAAGCATGAATCCTTTAATTTTCCGCACAAAGAATTTATTAGAGATTTGCCTACATCAAATATTTCTCTTTAGAAAATCAAATTTTGAAAGAAATTGAAAGTTAAGGAAGATAGTACTATGAGAGACTACAACATGTTAGAAAGACAGATTGAAAAATTGTATTACCTCAAAAGCTACAAGCAAAATTCATGTCAGTAATTGAGAGGCATAGAGTGTACTAAAATGCAGTATTTCTATTGTAGGCAGGTACAAAATATTTAAGGTAGTAAAACCATGTGAGTAATGCAAATGTTGTCTGGAGAAGACAAGGGAGATTATAAAAACAAGCAAAGGAGATGTAGAAAAAAAATGTAGAAGGAAAGTGATGGAAAAGGACAAAAATCAGCACACTTGGGGGTATTTCAAACAAATCCATTAGAGCAAAGATTTTAAAGAACACACAAGACAAGTTAAAATTATTACAGTGATTTATTCACATTGTACTAGAATCTGATAAGGAAATAAAAAAGATCTTTGATGTGGAAGGTACTATGGTATATAGCCAAATATAGATACATCAAAGCTCACTGTTTGCTTAAGTTAAGTTACAACAGGATAACATAAGTAAGTATAACGCTGCAGAGAAGAAGGATTGCTAAAGCCAAACCAACAGTTATTGAGGAGTTACCACAAGTGAAATTTCTTCCCAGCTAGGTACAGCAATATAGAAGCAGGTAATTGGAAGTAAAGTCCTGTGGGGTAGATTCACTGGTCTGGTGCCTGTAAGGAGTAAGTACATGACGCTAAATATGAGCAAACTTCACATGATGACAATGGAAATTGTAAATGGCTGTCATCAGACAATCCTCGTGGGCCAGTTGTGGGAGTTTTTCAAGGAGAAGGGAGTTAAACCCCTTCTTCTTCAGTTTCTGGCCTGAAAGATCAGTGTCACTGAGCACAGATGTGCCCCAAGGTAGTGCAGAGTGATATGAGCCACTTGCTGTGCTGATCCTGGGCTATAACAGGCCACAGGCAAAGACATGTTATCCAAGAGATAAGGAGCAGCAATAGGAAACTCAAGGAAACACAACAATGGCAACTTGTGGCAGGTGGTGGTATATCCAGCTGTGACCTGTTAGCTGAACCAAATCAAACCTTCTACAAATCCTGCTTAACTATGTGAGCTTCCTGGTTCTTGTCCTTGTCTGTTTCTTTGTACAATCCACACATTTCTCTCCAAGTTTTGTGTATATCACTAGATGTATTCATTCAGGGCTGAGATTAGTTTTTCTGGAGCTGACAATGAGGTGCTGGTATACTCAGTAACAGATACTCCTATTTCATCTAATAAATTTGCAGGGAAGGGCATGAAAAATGAGAAGCTTTAGAAGCCAGCCCAGTATTGTTCCATTACCTTCACTGTGAAAGTGGACTAGTAAAAAGCTACAAAACAGATTGCCATAAAGAAAAATACTGAGCAGAAAATGGAGGGGGAAAGAGAAGACAACAAGCTTACAGGATAAAATTTGTCCAGTTATTTCAGCACTTTACAAATTACTTACACAGTGATGAATATGCTTTGGACTATATCAGGACTATTTGTAACTATAATGGGGAGGATTTATTTTGTAGGCTATAAAAAGACAGTAAGCCTCCCAAATATTATTCCCATAGGACAGATTGAACCTGCCTGCTTAACTCAACTCATTGAAGGTCAACACAGGAAATAAATAATATGGAAGGAATTGCCTGGTTTTGTTTGTGGTTTGTTTTGTTTTGTTTTTTTTTCAGAAGACTGAGTTGCTCCAGTCAGCTGTTCTATCACTACATAAACCCAGTATTTTCACAGGGTGGACACATGTATGATAACACAAACATTTAACCACTTTCTGTGGTAGCTTTAGAATTCTATCTTTCTTCCCTTCTCTGTCTCTGGAAGTTAAAGTTCTTCGCCAGTAATGGAGGAAAGAAAATTGACTTTTGATCAAAAGGAAAATCAAAGGTGCCAAACTGCTTAAAATCAATAGAGCACTGCACATGGACATTTCACATGTGATAATGAAACAGAAACAATGAACTTACCTGCACTTAATGCAGTAAAGACTGTTGAAGAAAACAAACCTAGAAAGATCTTTAAACAAAATATCGAGATTTAGGTATAGCTGTAAGGATGTTTCAAGTGTTGAGTACACTCAAATAAATTTAAAAACAAAATTTGAAACTACAAGAATTAAAATTACAGTAGTATTAATTCTGAAATGGCCACAGTAGAAAACCCCTTAAACATTTCTGCTACTGGCACCAACACTGTAGCTCAAATTCCACTGACATTCTCTTCATTAATACTCTTTTGGATGATGTTAATATTTCTGCAACTTCAGACTTCATGAGACTGAAATTTAGCCTGTCAGTTGTGGAGTTATAAATAGCTCATTTTGATTTAGTAATTGGCAAAACATTAAATTTTTGAGATTTCAAGCACTTTTATGGCATCTTAATTTTGAGAAGTAAAATTTGGTAGACAGACTGTAAAGCTCCATTTGCTGTTCTTAGTTGTATTACTTTTCTAAATTGTGCAGCTGTACAAGAGGCTTTCAAAAGAGTTCTTGAACATGCAGTTGAAGCTGCTTAGCATAGCATTTGTCCATTGTATCTTTGGAGTATCATTACTATGCTTAAACCCTAATAGACTGTTTAATAGGAGTTTCATAACTCCTTGGGTTTTTGGTTTTTTTGACAGTCTAAAATGGTTACACAACACTAGGAAATTTTCATAGGTTCGTCTGAGGTGAATGTTGTAACTTTTGTTCCAACTCTGCCCATGATAATTTGTTGCATGGCAGCAATGTTTTTGCAGCATTCTGTGCAGTGACCTGATTAGTCCAGCATAGGCAGAAGATTGAGGGGAAATTGTAGTGGAAAGCAATAATTTCTATTAGTTTTTTAAGTGCACAAGAGACATTACTAGCTCTAGATATGGTGAGAACAAAGAAAAGTACTTTTTGTCATCTTGTCAACTTGATTCAAGAGCAAACACAAAACAGTTCAAGTGCTTTCCATGATATATGAATTTTACACAACTCTGTGCTAGGGTTATATTTGAGAGGCTATTATGGCTATCATGTAGAATTGCTTGTTTTGTTGTGTAGCTTCTGACATGACATAGGGTAGATTTTTATTTAAGAGTTTACAACTGATTTTATAGATTTCACCTACTAAGGAATGCAAACCTTTGTCAGATACCATGATTGTGAGGCTGTCCTGAATATTGTCTAGCAATAAATTAAAGTGAGGGGGCAATAAGGTAGAAGCTTAAAGCTTCATCAATCTTGAAACACCTTTTAAATAAAGGTGGTATGTGAAGAAGTTTTAAACAGTTGATTTTTTTTTCTGTGCAATCGAAAGTTACCAACACAAGGGTTAATAGTCAGGAGTTATTTTTGTGTCTGACGATAAGTGGTTCTTAATTGATCTAAAAGGCATTTATATTCACTGGAGGAGAACTCAGACACCTTCTTTAGTATCCTAGGCCCTATCTGGTCTATGCAGCATATCTTTCTTGCTTGATACCCCATTCTTTAACATGCCAGTAAGCTGGGATACCCCTGTAAGGCATCAGCTCTCCCTGTGCAGCACGTGTTCTTTGCTGCAGAATGACACAGATTATGTGGGAGTATTGAAAGAGCAGAAGTTTTGATAGAGAGTGCATTTTCTTGAAAAATGAGATAGAAGTTTGAATACCTGCTTTTAAAGTAGATAATCTATGGAACGTGTTTTTCTAATAATGCAAAGGTGATATTACATTTTCTAACATTGAGATCTCTTCCATTTTTCACAGGTTCTCAGACTTCGGAGTGTTAATGGACATTGGACCTCTAGAGAAGCACCCAAAACCTCTACAGATAAACACCAATCCTAAGCATTTTCTCTGGGAATCTCCAGGGAGCTCCTCACCAGTGAGCTGATGTTCTAAGTCATGATTCAGAGACACCCAACTCTGCAAATGGACTAAATATGTACTTAATCAGTATTTCATTCTATATGCCTACCTCAGAAACCTTTTGGCCATGTTGCACAAGTATTTATGAAGCTCTGGGCATATTTAGATCATCTGAAAAGGATTAGGAGCTAAACTCAGTATCATTTATAGAACACAGATCATAGAATGTCTTGGGTGGAAGGGACCTTAAAGGTCATCTAATTCCAACCCTACTGCAATGGGCAGAGACACCTTTCAGTACACCAGGTTGCTCAGAGCTCAATTTCAACCTGGCCTTGAACACTTCCAGGGATAGGGCATCCACAGCTTCTCTAGGAAACCTGTTCCTCACCACCTTCACAGTAAATAATTGTTTTCCTTATATGTAATCTAAAACTACTCCTTTTCAGTTTGAAGCCATTCCACCTTGTCCTATCTCTACATGCCCTTGTAAATAGTCTCTCTCCATCTTTCTTGTAGCCTCCTTCAAGTACAGAAAGGCCATAATTAGGAGACACCAAAACCTTCTCTTTTCCAGGCTGAACAATCCCAATTGTCTTAACATTACCTCATAAGAGAGGTTCTCCATCCCTCTAATCATCTCAGTGGCCATCTCTGGACTCAGTATTGAAACTGGTTGCCTGAACTTTCCATAAATTAGTAATTATGAACCTTGACACTCTTGAGGCTTCTTGTTCTTGCTTATAAAGATACTTGTAATGTTGTTACTTCATTTTTGCAATTCCATTTCACCTTCTCAGGAATTTATGACTTTGGCTACCAGTTGTTGTCTAGATTCACATCTAACCTTCAACTATTCTATGCACTCTTTATGCCTGCAAGAGATTTGTAAGAAACATACACCAGAGTTTAATTCAATATATTCTAAAAAATTTTTCAGATATAGGGTCTACACTCTATTTTGTTAGTATTATGCAAACCTGCAGTCTATGAATATTCTCAGCTACTGAATCTAACAGGAAGAGTAGAGGTCTATAACTGACTTTATTTTTAAAATGTCTGCTGAAATGTTCAGGAATATTTAAGGATTTTGACATATTCAGAGGCATTTATTTCTCTATTTTGGTCACTAGACAAAGTAAGAAATGTGAAGTCAGATGATCTGAAAAAAAAAAAAAACCAACTCTTTTTCCTGTATTTCTAGAGAGCTATATAAGCACAAGTGAAAAAACCAACCAACCAACCAACCAAACAAACAAAAAAACCCACCAAAAAAACCCACAAAAAAACAAACAAA
Organism: Lophotriccus pileatus; assembly: GCA_035583135.1. Taxonomy (NCBI): domain Eukaryota; kingdom Metazoa; phylum Chordata; class Aves; order Passeriformes; family Tyrannidae; genus Lophotriccus; species Lophotriccus pileatus. Next base: position 22,374,834 of record JAWWES010000041.1, on the reverse strand, counting down.
CAAAAAAAAACACAAAAAACCAAAAACAAACCAAAAACCACAAACTCCAAAAAAACCCCAACAGCAAACCACAAAAAAACCACAAAAAGAAAACCAAACCAAAACAACAACAACCAAACACAAAAGTAGTGATAATAAAATTTGGAAGAGTTCTCAGATTTGGAAAAATATCCAGAATATCCTCAAATGCTTTAAGTGCTCAGTGACCTATTGTGATGATTGTACAAGACATTGAAGAAAATAATTTTATCTATAAAAAAATCCTCTCGTAGTTTTGAAAGGCCCTGAATATAAAAGTTCCACTGTAAGAATAGACATCAAACGTGCGAAGTTATAGGAGCTTCAATGTACGTTTGAGCACCCTCCATCAATCTGACAATTTCCTTCCTCTAACATTATGAGGTTTGAATAGTGCTGGTACTGCTGCAGTGTTGCATCAGCTCTTATTTCACTATCAGGACTGCAGTTTTCTGTGACTATGCACTGGTTCAATTAGATCTCCACTGCATATAATAACAGCCTCAACACAACTGAGAGGCATCATGAAAACTAACTGTAAGGACCAAATCCTTTGATAGTTGCATTACAATTTACTGACTGTTGAGCAGGGCTAGTTCAGTATGTAGCATTTGGAATTAGAGTTAGCTACTGAGGGAGTATTATTGTTCATGAAATCTGAATGAAGAAGAAATGAGACATATTTTAAAATAGAAAGTCACAAAGTTAGGTTTTGCAAGGAGCAAGATCCTGTAGAAAACAAAATTTTGTTTCCTTATCAAACTAAAATGAAGTAAACCCCATCATGTTTCAACCTCACTTCTGAGCCAGACAACTGGTAACACACCAAGAGGGGTTGTGGCCCATGGGTAAGCCCCAAAGGAACCGTAGTCTCTGGATGGCCCTTGCCAGAGCAGTGGAAAAAAGATTGTGTGGGTTCTTGGCTGCCAGTCAGCAACAGCCCACCAAATAAATCTTGCATTTATGAATGCTGGTATGCTTTCTTCTCTTAAGTAATTTTCTGGCTAATTACCTTCTTTATAACAGTCAGTATGAAGTACTTTCATTCTTTAAAAAAATCCATGACTGGTATATCAAAGAGGTCAGAAACAAGTCCATTAAAGACACTCATACTTTCCCCAATCCCATTTTCTTCTTCACAGCTAACTTATGAGTTCAATTTGGAGCTGCTTAAACTTCCTATTTAATTCTACTACTACCACTGGGCAAGTAAATCCCACCCCACATAAAGCAAAAGACAAAAAAAAAAAAAAAAAAAAAAAAGATTATTTGTTACAAAAAACATGTACACTGAAATTATCTAGCTGATTGCCAAATAAAGGCACAATGATAATGGAGGACTAGTGGGATGATTATGACTGCAAAAGTATTAGATTGACCGATGCATGTTTCACTGAAGAATTCTTGGAAATACTCAGAGCCAAAGAATAGGTCCAAGTGTTTCTTGTCTATTTTTCTGTCCAATAAAAAATGCCTGGCTATAATAGTAAAGAAAAGCATTTTAAAATGAGGGAAAACAAATGCAGTGTAAAATGTAACCTATGACTTCTGGTCATTTTAATTGCATACCTTTTAAATTGAAGCATATTTCTTACTTAACTAAACTAAGACTCTTCATGCAATTTAAAATAGCAGGTGAATGCTATGGTGTTCTGGAGGTGTTTCTGTCTTTTTCTCTTTTTGCAATGTCAATCATTCTGCACTTGATATTATATATGTAACAATCTGAGTCAGAGAGATCCAATTTTTGGAGAAAGAGTTACTCCCTCAGTATTATTCTTTTCTCTCAATCAGAACAGCCCTTCTCTATTCCTGTGCAGTTCAATATTTATTAGAAAACTGTGGGAATGAAAAAGGCCAAGTGTCCTGTAAAAATGTATTTATGCAGATGAAAGAACATCAGACTAATATTTCTGAACTTAAACTGGCAGCCTGGTGCTTAATGAGACAACTGTGCTCAAAGATTTTCTCTAATTCACCATTCAGGCTTTGAAGAAAGTTTGCTGGGTTAGATCCAAAAAAAGGACCTGAAGTAGGACTTGGTGAGATTTAACAATGAAGTCTAAAGCAGCAACTGAAAAACCCCCAGTTGCGGGCTGCTGTATAACCTCTTCAGGTTTGTATGTTTTCTCAGGGTTCCCCCTGACCACAGAGGGATCACAACTCTTTCAGCTAATTTTCCACACTGAATTATCTCTGAAGAAATTTGTTTTTCCATTGGCCATGTCAGAAACCTACACAGACCAGGTCCAGCAAATTTGGGTTCGCTATTGTGTCTAGAAGATGTGACTCTGTGAATGTCTGAACTCTTTGCATCACTGCAGTTCAGATTTAGTCCAAACATAAATTCATTCTATCCACCATCCCTATAAGTTGGTGTCTATAGCTGCAATCACAGAATCATAGAATTGTTTAGGTTGGAAAGCACGTCTTGAGACCACCTAGTCCAAATCCCTTTTCAAGAGGAGTTATCTGGAGTAGGTTGACAGTAGTGTGTCCAATCAGGTTTTGAATATCACCATGAATGGAGACTTCACAACCTCCAGTGTATGTTCAGTTTGTGCCAATACTACCCAATCTCATCATTTTTCACTGAGGTTAAGGAAGGTTTTCTTGCTCCAGACCTTTCTTCTGATTTCTGACGCTTGCTATGCCTGAATGCAGGTCTTACTGGTAAAGACTGAGGCAGAAAAGTCTTTGAGTACCTCAGCATATTCCATGTTATCTGTCTCCAAATCCCATTCCCCACTGAGCAGAGGGGTAGTGTTTTCCCTAGTCTCTGTTTCACCATTTATGTACTTGTTGCCCTTTCTTGTTGGCTTTGCTAGATTCAATGACAGGAAAGCCAGCTCTTGGATTCCCTAACCCTATCCTTACAATATTGGACAGAAACTATATACTCCCTCTGGGTCACCTGCCCCTGTGATATATCAAATCAGATGTATTTTTTTACCTAAGTTCATTTAAAAGGCCATTGCTCACTCATGCAGTCCACATGCTGTCTTTATTTCCAACTTGTCAATGCAACTCTTTCTTGAGCTTTGGAGAAAGTGATTCTTGAATATCAACCAGCTCTACTGAACCCCTTTTCTCTCTCAGACTGTATCCCATGGGATTCTCCCAAGCAGGTTTGTAAAGAGACCAAAATCTGCTCTCCAGAAAACCAGGACTGCAGACCTGCTTCTTGCCCTACTCCCTCCTTTTAGGATCTGGAGCGTCAACACTGCAATCAAGGCTGTCTCTGACTTTCACATGCCAACAAGTTCTTCCTTGTTTGTAAGTATCAGGTCCAGGAGAGATTCTTTCCTTCATGTGCCAGCAATGAGAATAGGCAACAACAGCTTGACCTATTTGTTGCTATTCTTTTCTAGGAAACCACAATATCCACCTGTTACCGAATAACCTATTACTTTGAGCATCTGGATTGAATTTTCTTTTTAATCTGAGAGTTTTCAAAGAACTCATTCATCCTAACCAGTTATGTACCTAACTTTTAAAAACTATATCATCATGATATAATTTCTTTCTCTTTCTTTTCAAAGAGCAAACTTTATTCCAGTCTTGGAAACATTAGCTTCTATCCCACAGAAAGGAGTAGTCTCAGGAGAGGACCAGTCAAGGAACATTTATAAACTCATGCTCTAATTTATACCCATTTACATATTTAATTAGTCTATGAAATTGCTTATTGAACATCTTTCTTCCCCTGTATCAACTCTGGACCTAACACAATGACCAGTCTTAAACAGGCAGTCAGTAAATTAAATGTCATTAACTAACACTGTTGTGAAAAGTAAATCTAAGATAAAATTTATTTTTAAAAGTAATGGAGTTAAAAACTAGATCCATAGGACCGTTTTCTTGAAAAGAATGAGGTAAACAAGCTTTGCCAGGTTTGGAAAGAGAAGAGTGCTTATCATTTATCTGTATCTGAACCAGTCACCAAACATGCTTAACACACAACAGGGAGGTACATCAATTTTTAAGGTGTGATTCATCTGACCTAGTTTGGGAATCTACATTAAGCAGTGGTGAGTTGCATTCTAGAAATGCTTGTTTCTCTCCATTGGCTATAAAGGGAATGTACACTGCGGTCTCAGGCACAGACAGGCATGTATTGCAGATGCCTACATCAGATCAGATGAATCCCATGCTGGATGTAGGAATGAGGTACTTTCAGCAAGTCAAGCAATTCCTAAAATAACTAGAGAATGTAAACTACATCCTTGTGCTGCTATGATCTAATGAAGGCTGGTAAGCTTTGATGATAGTCAGAACTTCTACTGTGTAAAGTAAAGTGAAATAAACAGATAAAGCAAACATAAAAATAGGAGCTTAGGTCTCCATGGAAGATGAGATAAATAAGGGCAGTTGTTTTTTCAGAGTCCTATCCGTCTACCTACGAAGAACAGAAGTAGTACAAAGAAACCACTTAAACGATCTGGTGAATTTGTTTTCCTGGAAGAGACCAAATAAAATTAAGTGTAAAATGATCACTTTTAAGTAGTCATAATAGTTTAATAAATGTCATAAAACTAGCACTTGGTCACATCTTTTAGTAATTACAGGAAAAATCCACGAACGTGTAAAACAGTTTATTTAGTTTTATTATTCCTGCCAGCCCCTTCCATACCAAATACATACTCCATGGAATTTCCAATCTGTGTAAATGACAGAGATGGAAAGAATACAAGAAATTAATAACTCTTGGTTATATTAGGAATACTGAACACAAATAGGGCCTCAAAATTGCCTCACTCTCGGTTCATCCCTTTTCTATTATTTTCCTTTTTCAGGCATTTTAATATCCAAGCACTTCATTATGTAAGCATTTGTTATTCTTCCCTGTCATTCCCACAGCACTTGGCAGGCTGTAAACCTATATGACTTCATAGACAAGGCAGCTTTGTGATGTTAGCAAGAGCTCACTCCAATTTTTCCCTGTGCCTGTAACATTTTTCCAAGCTTTCCTAGAATACATAATGATAGGTTAAGAATACTTGTATTTCAATGAAAGATTGTATTCCAAGGGAAGGCTGTTTGCATTTTGAAGGGTTTGTTTGGTTTTGTTGGGGTTTTTTTTGTGTGTGTGTGGTTGGATTTTTGGTGTTCCTTTTTTATTTTTTTTTTTCCCAGGGAAACACTCAATGCCATTTCCAGTGACATATAACTTGCCGTTATAGGAGAACCTAAACTGGAACACTGAGTACTCCAAATGGAGTGTAAGAAATTTTTATAGTGGCCACTGAATGCTTGAAAAGTAATCTCAAATGACAGTTCAGAATCACTACTACTACAAACCGCTGCAAGTCACAGCAAATTTTCAGTTAAATAATCAATGTCTTCCTTATTACACTATCTGCACTTCTGTTATTAAACCATATTTTACAGACGTGTAGAGAAAGTGTCTAAAATACAGCTGGCATAATGCCACCAAGCTGGATGATTTGCTTTAAGAATAACATTTTTGGTAGAATCAGTCAACAACATCACAGAGAAAAATTGAATCAGAGACAAAAATAAAAATGGTTTTAGAGGCTCTGTTTTAAAGCCAGCATCACAGCTTCTTTCCATTGCATGGTTATATCTATCTTTTTAATTTTTACTCTTTGTATTGAACAGCATACCAAGCTGTTGACCTAAAACCTTAACAAATGAATCATGAACACTGCATGAGTACACGAAAAAAAGAAATTCTTTATCTTCAGTTATCTAGCGACTTGGGAAAATACGTTGTAATTTTTTTTAAGACTAGTATTACTGCTTAATTGCATGTAATTTATAGTTCCTTGGGGTCTTTTTTCTTATAAATAATTAAAGTTGTTAATCATGTTATGTCAGAGTTTTCTTTATTATAAATGCAATGATAGTAGATCAAGTGTTCAGAATACTTTGAGCCTTGGACTTAGAACAGAATCACTAGCCTCTTTATAGTAAAATTTAAATTTACTCTAAATATTTGCTGCAATATTTCTAAAGAAGACTATCAAATTTTCAGTGACGGTGACTTGTTTGTTTTTTTTTTTTCCCCAGTAATAATTTCACCTAAGGTATGCAAATTACTAAAATTCTTTCAAGGAACAACCCAGTACAGAGGTTAAACATTACCTTCTAGTTTCTTCATATTTCACCAGTTAAGTACAATAGCTCCACACACATATATTCTACAGCTATGATGTATATATCATAAAAAGATTTTGGAAACTTATAGAGTTAAATATGCACATTCATAGTGAAGGACCTACAGCAGCACTG
>JAWWES010000041.1:22353675-22368461 GCA_035583135.1 Lophotriccus pileatus | reverse complement strand
TATATATCATAAAAAGATTTTGGAAACTTATAGAGTTAAATATGCACATTCATAGTGAAGGACCTACAGCAGCACTGAGAGGAAGAAGAATGGTTTGTTAATATCCTTTATTTATCCTGTGCATGGATGGAAGAATTTCTGGGACTCATTCTCTTCACTTACACCCATGCCTTGTGGATTGTGAGGTAATTAAATGAAAAGCACTTCATTTACTGGATGTGGAAACAAAATATCTGTTTTGAAAAAGTATCTGGCAATCTGTTGTCTCAGCACTATTGCTTCCCATCTTCTTAGATTTTGTGAGCACATTCATTCACAAGCAAGAAGAGTTTTTGCTTTCCACTTGCTCCTCCCTACTGCCCATCTATATTCTATTTCTTTCTCTTTCATCCTTTCTTCTCCTGCCAATGCACTGAAGACAGCAGAAGGCATATATTATAGACTATATATTATATATTGTTTCATGTATGTTTCACATATACATGCCTTTTAATCATAATGGTATACATTCACTCTTAATCAGATGTATGTGTGCACGAGGAAATACACACACACACTGATATGATGATGTTATAGTTTGCACATTTTTAATCAGTTGAATGTGAAAAACTGGTGCTCTGGTGTTTTGGGATTTTTTTAAATCTCTTTTTTATTGCTCTTGTCTGACAAAGACTATAATGGTATGTGAATAGTGCTTAGAAAAAGAATGGAAACTGTATTTGTGAATAAAAGGTAATAAATTCTGTCATAAAATATCTGCAAATATAATATAAATATATATATATAATATAAAATATCTGTAAAGAGAAAAGTAGGGTGTTTTTTTTTTGCAAAAGACTAGTAAACATGAGCACAATATTCTAGAACTTGAGCTAGTCAATAACTGTTTGTTTACACTTAGCAGTGGAATAACACATGCTTTAAAGAAATAGCAAGTAGCTGCAGTAGGCACATTTAGCTGAGGGTAAAAGGTCCTATGGGCTGCTCTGCAGTCTCCTACTTCTTTCATGTGAATGTCAAGTCACACTGTAGTTATGGCTAGTAATTTAATTCAAACCACTCTCATCTTTTGTTAGTTTTTTGCCATATTGTAAGCATGCTAACAAACACATAGATTTTGTCTTCATAGATATTAAAAATAAACTGAAGTAATTTCATTTATCAGTTGTTGATCCAAAAAGTCTAATCATAACTGTTTGCTATGTTTCTTTTCCAGAGGGTTGCCTGCAATACGAGTGTTAATTTATCAAGGGTTCATCTCAGCCAAAAAGAAAGGAAAGGGGGAAAAAAGGCCTTTTTCAGAGAAAATCTGCATGACAATGCACAGAATAAATATATTTTCCTATGTAATTCAAAGAATGAACATCCATTACAAGAAATATTTTGGTTCAAAATAACATGCAAATGAGAGAAGAAAAATAGATTTATTAAATCTATATCAAAGTTGAAAATAATGTACATGTAAATGTACCAACAAAATGCACAAAAGTCAGAATCTGCAAATATGCAAATTGGAGATCTGTATTATAAAAAATGCTACAAAGCAGAAGAAAAACTTATGCCACAGAAGAAAACACTTCATTATTAGGTGTTGTCAGTGTACCTACCAGTAAAGAAACTAGAAAAACATGGGAAAAGGAATTTCTGATTTCTAGATACAGGCAAGCATTTATTTTATCAGCTGCCAAGCATCAAAACATAGATCCACCCCCCTACTGAACATGTGAATCGTTCTCACTTCATGACATCATTTGGGAAAGACTGAAACTGTAGGTCTCACAGAGTTTAGGTCTGTGGGCAGACAGAGCCTGGCAGATGGACAGCTGAGTGTCCATAAATCTAACGTTTACCAGCCAGGGAAGTTTTGTCTAGATGTCCTCTAAGTTAGCAAAAAAGTATGACTTCTTCCAGGAGAAAGTTCAGGGCAAGTGTCTAGCCTAAGTTTTCCAAGTCAACTGAGAAATTTCATCTTTTGCCATTTTCTATCTCCTGATGTACAAGTACTTGCGTTTTGAGTTTTGTCTTGTGTCCTAGAGGAAACAGCAGAATACACATACAAGTTCAACATGTGTATTTTTTTTTCAAGTCACTCACATAAAATGCAATATTGTTACTTTATTGTTATGCTTGCATTCTAATCCCCAAATTATAATTCTCACTTGGTGTTTTAGTCTTTAAGTACCTAGGGGAAGAAAGTCCTATAATCATTGAAAATCTACAGACTAAAGTAAATAGTATGTCCTAACGTATTTAGTGAATATACTGAATATTTGGTAACTAATTTTGTCTTCTACATCCTTACAAGCAAATGAGACTTTTGAATGCTCAGGCATATATTAAATGGTAGTTTTCTTTGCACATACTGTGTTCCTGGAACTGTTCTTATTAAAGAAAATGAAAACATCACTCCTCTAATGTTTTTAAATGGATATAATTATAATATTTCTGATAACACATATATAAAAAAAGAAAAAGGAGATTATAATAAATAAATAAATAAATACATGCTATTTTTAAGGGGTTTTTGGCTTTTATAGTGAGTTTGTTCTTTTCCCATTTCGTAAGGCCTAAAATTGAAAAGATTAGGAAAATAATATATAAAATTTAAAATCCTTACATAATCATAGATGCCTGCTACATCTGACAGTATAATTAGCTTGTGTCCCTAGAATTAACTCTCATCAATCTATGGCACACTTTTTTTATGGGAACCAAAGCAAGCATAGGAATTTAGTGGATTAGGTTAATGTCCCAGAAAGTTTAAAAGGTTTTAATTTTGTTTAAGTCCAGACTATTACATTAAAGAAAAATAAGCAAAAGTATGTTCTGCATGGCCCACATAATCTACACACTAAAAAATACGGAATGTAAAATCCAAGATTAAGGGAATACATTCACAGAATGGAATTGATTGTTTCACATTATGATTTTCTGAACAAAATCTGTAAGAGAAATTATAAAATAATATAACCATTTTATAAAACACCAGTCACTCAGTAGAGAGCCAAAATAATCTTATACATGTATTTGAGAGATGAAAGACTGCTGCATGGATAAAGATAGTGTTTGCTTTTAAGTATTGAATTAAAAGTCAGTTGAATTTTGGTTTGCTGTATTTAAGTTTACACTTTAGAGTACTACAGTAAGAAATAGAAGCATATATTTCCAACCTCTTCGCCTTCAAGTGTTTTTCTTTGTTTGCTTCGTGGGTTTCTTTGGGTTTTTTTCAGGCACGTTCCACAAAAGCTGCTTTGAATTGTGTTTCACAGTGAGTGTTTTGCCAGTTTGGTGTTAAAAGTTGTAGTTTTGTGTGAAAACTTATCCTACAGATTGTTATGGACAAATGTAAGGAAAAAGTGTTTTGGAACTTCTTACAATGCCCCAAAAATAGTTTAAAATGTGCTTTTAAATATAGATTCAAACAACTGCAGGTCCTTGCCTCAGTTCTTTTTGTTCACCCATCTCTGAGAATAACCATGCAATCTAAACTAACACTGACCTATCTGCTCTCACAAATCAATGGGAAATGCAATTAAAGTTAAGACTGCACAGGGGAAAAAGGTGAATAGCATATCTCTTTACCTTGACTCCTATCCATAGTAACATTTGTAGCTTGCTTTTACACAGGGTCTTGTATCCACAGGTCAAATGTCATTTTGAAACTTAAAAATGGCCTTGAATCTCCATGACATTTGGAGTGTTCAACTCATCTTTCCCTGGACAGCTGAACTAGAATGGTTGTGACATTAGAGTCAGAGTTGCAGCACTGACATTAACCGGAGATAGTCAACCAAACGTACTGTAGAACAACTTTTCAGAAAAGTTCCCTTTGCTATGATTCTATCCTTTTGTCTTCTCCTATATATATGAACCTCTCATCATGGATTAGTCCCTCTTTTCCTGCTTTCAGGTATCTAAACCTCACTCTCAACTCTTCCACATGAGAAAGTACTCACTACCCTGATAATGCTCTCCTTTTTAGCTCTTTCTTCTTTCACTTCATCACTTTGACAGCTCAGGAAGTTTTGAATGACTGAATGTGTGCTGGAGGCAATGATAGAACTTCTACAACTAAAGCACCCTGATTTTCCTCATCTGATTGTGAAGGAAAAAAAAAATTTCTTTTCATCACTAAAAGAGCTAAACTAAAAAATTCTCCCCAAAATGGAAATACCTTGTTCATGTTTTTGCTTAAATTGTGTTAAATCCACTCCTGAATTAAAAAATGCCCTCATTTTTGAGACACCAGTATGAGGTAATTTTGACTGAGACTATTTTAGAAAGCTAGAAATGAATTAAGTGGACCTGACTTCACTCATCTAATTTTGCATCTTTAGCTGGGCTGCCTAAGCTAGGAGCCTGTTCACCTTAGGCTTCCCTCTATTATTAGTGCAAAAAGATATTAATTTCCAAAAAAGTGAGTCAGCTTGAGTAAGACATGAATCATTCTGTCAAGATGTCTGCAACTGCCCATAGGAGACACTTTCAGTAATTAGGCTTCTAAATTAATTGTCTCCATTAAGTACCAAAAGACAAGGTGGGATGAACTCAGGTCATTGCTTTAAGAACTTTAACAAAAAAGAGGGAAGATAACATCCAACTCTCTGCACACCTAGGCCTTGAGATTGAGTTCTCACACCTGTAATATACATATATACACAGTTATTTAAATATATATATATTTCTTTTTATACCCTCAAGGAAAATGGACCAAAATACTGCCACCTTTGTACTGCTGCCACATTCAACAATAGAAGCAATAAACAAGGAAATCACAAAACACTTGCAGTGCAAAAATATATCCAGATACTATGCATAAACAAGGATGACACAGAGACAGTTGAAAATCTGAGTGTACATGTCTGGAGTAGTCCTGCCTGAAAAGTAAAATTGCCCGCTTTTCAAAAAGAAAACTTCTTAATTGTAAGAGTCATACTTAAAAGTTCTTTTAAGAAATCATTGGTCAATATATAATGAAACTTAATTTCAGAAGACAGTGACAGTATCCTGAGTCCTTGTGGACTGAAGTAAATAGAACAAAAACGACTAGCAGCCTGGGAGTGCTGTACATAATCATGTCTCCGTCAAGTTCTCCTGAGGAATTTGACTTGTCTCAGGGAGCAGCTTCTCTGCTGAGCTTCTGCTTCATATTCTGCAGAGAACATGGAATTCATCTGGCTACTCATGCAATTAATTACCAGTATAATTAAAGAGAAAAATCTCAAACTCCTATACAATGGCTTTAAGATATCGGTTTGGTGCAACAACCTTCAGCCTATTTTCACTAGGTATTGCATTGCACTATTATAAGGCATTGAATTTTTTCCACTGTATTTCCTAAAACAAAAAAGGAAAAAATCATTGAATTGAGTTCATCAGTGATGGCTTTTAGCACAAACATAAATTAAGCCAGTGGAGGTTTAACATCATATTTGAAATGAATGGTAGCATGCAAGTCCCTGAAATTTTCCTCCATCAGACAAACATGGGAGATATATCTTATGAAGATTAATGAATTGTTAATGAATTTTCAAGTTCAGTGACTTAGGTCCCCCATAAAAAAGGATAGCTATTATAATTGCATGCATGCTCATCCTAGAAATTAAGCATAGCTTACAGGATTTGATTTCATATGGCTGTATTTGGAAGTTTTCCATGAAGATAGCTGCAATATGTGTTGAAATTTTGATTCAGTATTATAAAGAAAATATTATCCACAATTCAAATGCATAGTGCTACAAATTATTAAAAAAAAAAAAAAAGACACAGGTAACATTTTGTTATGTTTTTGGTATGACACCAACCTTGGACTGGATGTTTATTTAGAGCATTTAGTTCCTTTCCAATAAAATTCAATATTTGCTCTATGAGTCCTAATGCTTAATTGTTTTTTTAATCTAGTTACTAATGTTTGGAAAAGTCATGAAAAGCAAATGAGAATTGAAACACCCGTAAGCATATAATGCACAAAATCATATGTTGTCCCATAAGACACATCCTCCTATGTGAGTTCTGGCACTGGAAGTGTAAGGCAAGATACTCATTTGGTTTCTGTATGAGTCTCACACTTACTGAGTATCAGAATTCAGAAAAGCTGCTATAGAGTGAAACACAGGCAAAAGAGGGGAAAATCTAAGTGATTAATAAGCCTTTGGTTGTTGCTTTATCTCTGTGTCTATTAAGTCTGAGGTGTATTACAGGAGAGTCCTTTTGTTCTTGAGGCTTATATAGAATTATGAAGAGTAGATATTTTCCCTTGAGTTGTACACAGTGTAAATCATTTTCTACTTCCTGCAGAAAAACAACCTCAAACTCCCCCCTCCCAACTTTTTACCATTATTCATTTTCTTAAACTCTTCTTTCGCTTCCAGTATCTCTAAATTTGCCACTCAATCTACATGAACTGCATGTTGTGTCCTCTGTCTTTACTCAGGACGTTTTTCAGGATCAAAATTGCTGTTTTCAGGACATGTACTTAGCTGAATTCTGTTTTGGACACATAGGCATTTTTGTCTTAATAGTAAAGAAACTATGTTTTTCTGGCCTCCCATCAACCCTTTATATATCAACTCTGTTGATATACATAAGTGCAAGAGAATTTTTCATTAGATAACTAGTACTATGTTATTGAGAGCAGCTTGTTACAGCACTTGCTTTCTACATGCTACAGAAATAAGCTTGGAGTACTTGAGAAAGAGGGAAAATAAAATCCCAAGGAAGCACCGAATTTTGCTAGGGAGTATATAGACAGAGGTTGTGCTTGGATTACATTTCAAGGGTCAATATCCTCCAATTTTCAGAGCTTCTTACAGTCTCAAGATCACGTGAGAGTAAGCATTGCTTATGGACTCACCAATACAAATCTTGAAACATCTACAATTTTCATTCCATGCCAAGCATATAAATGATACAAAGTCAATATTATATTAACCTAACATTTTAGATGTCATTTGCAATTGAAAAAATGAAGCTAGTCCTCTTAAGTAATGACTTTAAAACTGTCATTTTATGTTTTAAATATCAATCTGATTTTGGTATTATGCTCACATTAGAACTACCTTATAATACCATCAGAGACTTGTTTTTTTTAAAAAGCTTTTAAAAGATTAAAACTGTTATTTTTTTGAATGATGTGTGCTGCTTTCAGTACATATATCCAGATTTGTGCTTACTTTAGGCATCCATATTCCAGTCCATATATGTAGTCACTGATGCTCCAAAACCTGAATGATTGGACTTATCATTGACAGTTTAGCAATTTCTGCAAGTTGTCTGTTACCAGGTAGACAGGGTATTTCCATGCCAGCTTACTCTGCAATCTGCAAGAACTCAGAATATAACAAAAGGATAATTTATTTAAGGTTGATTATGAATATCTGTTTGTGCCTGCTACTTGATTTAATCATTGTCCTGAATCACATGATTGCCTTCAGAAAGATCTCATGGAAATGAGTCAATTAATATAAATGATCATGCACTTGTAGGTGTTCTAGAATATTAAATGACAAGCTGGTATAAAACACCAAGTGACAGCTTTCTTAAAGCTTCTCTAAGGCCATTTTGAACTCAATGTATATTTTTCAAGTTGATTGATTATGTTGTTGCCCATTGCAATGAGTAATGACAGATATGGGAAAAAAATATTTGAGTGTGGCACTGAGTAATTTGTCACAGTATTGCACATTTTGGGGTTTTATTGCTTTAAAAGTTCTCTTGTCTCATTTGAACAAGAATAAAAGTCAAATCTAGGATAAAATTTTTGAGAAAATCTAGTTCCCTTTAACTGGCTGATTTTCAAAATCTTTAACTCCTGTAACAGTAAAGATGCTATCACTTTTACTCTGTTTAGGGCCCGTGAAACGTGTGTGGCTTTTTCCTATTTTGCATAAAAGCTGGGTTTTGGAGATTTGATTATTCAGTGTCTTCATGAAACAGGAAAAAGGAGGGTGTAACAGCTCTCTATAGAAGTCTAATTCTATATTGATTTAGACATCAACACTAATATCTATATAGAAACTCTATTCTAGATTCTCTCAATCAGGCAAATTTTTATAATACAAAAAGACTGGGTCAGTGTGCCTGCTTCTATTGTATCTGAAGTTAGTAATCCTGACTGTGTTATTAGGAAGCTCCTCTGAGTTCTCTGAAAGATATAGATTTATGTGGGATAGTGGGAAATAAATGGGCTTTCATCAGTAAGGTTCTGGAAGAACACTGACCAAAACTCAGAGCACAGAAATCAAGACGGAATATATTCAACTTATTTTCTGTCCCTGTCATGTAGTTAGCAGGCCCTGCTCTTTGAAAATAACTTAAGTCCCCATGCCATCCTGGAATTTTAACCTGTGCACTCTCTCTGTCTTGGAATGCTGGTAGCTTGAAGAGATCAGATTTCGTCAGAGAAAATGACCCAGCATCCTATAGTTAACAGACTCAGGGAAGGTGAGCTATGAGACTCATGCCAACACAGTCATAAGAGGTTTAAACATCTAAACAGGGATTGGATATATTTAAGTATAATTCTTTTATTCACTCTGATTTTCTTGAGTCAGGGAAGATATTTCAATATTTATGAAGTGTAGTTTAAGTGGGGTTGTTGGGTCACTCAGCTTTCTGGATTGTCAGAATGTCTTGATTTAAAAAAATCTAAAACCAATCAGGATAGCAAACTATCTCGAAAATTAATTGTAAATCTCTGAAAATTATTTCCTGTATCTTGAGGACAATTTCAGTCAATTTCTTGGAAATTAAATTGTAAAGGTTAAGGCTTTTTCAGCTTTTAAAGTTCTGTATGTAGGATTACTCCATTACAATTTCAAACTTTTCTGTAAGCCAATCATTAATTTGCACAACAAAGAACAATTTATATATTTTGCAGATTATGGCTTTTTACCCCAGAAAACAAATTAATATATGAAGTGGTTTTATGTACTAAAAAGAATGTTGTCACTATTCACACTAGCTTTCTGTGCATCAGAACATTTCTGCTTATTAAAGTATCATATTATTGAATCACTACGGTAAAGTCCAGGAAAAGAAAGTTTCATTTAACATGGAAAACTGCGTTCAAACATCCATCATAAAACATTCTGCTAAAATACTGAAGTTCACATAAAGTCATATCTTTTTTATCTCTCACATGATTTATTTTTATTTATAAAAGGCAGAAGACCATGGATGGAAACTAATATTCCATCCTGCACTTCTTTCAGAACTACCATTCTGAATATAGCTTTTCTCTGAAGAAAGCAGAAATGTCTAGGAAATAAAATCTTGTGAAAAGGCTAATATTAAAATAAACGATCCATGAAATAATTCTTCCAGCAAACAAGAAAAACTCTGAACTTAAATAAGTTCTTCTAGTCTCTTTCTTCCTGTTAATCTAGATTTCTGATATTTTTACTGGTTTTGTAGTAAACACAGATTATCTTTCAGCTAGATGTAATCATAGAATCACTTAGATTGGAAAAAACTTTAAGACCATCTAGTTAACTCCTAACCTAAAACTGCCAAGCCCACCACTAAATCATGTCCTTATGTGCCACATGTACATGTCTTTTAAATACCTTCAGGAATGTTGACTCAACCACTTATCTGGGCAGCTTCTTCCAATGCTTGACAACACTTTCAGTGAAGAAATGTTTTCTAATATCCAATCTAAACATCACCTAGTGCAACTTGATGCCATTACTTTCAGTACTACCACTTCTTACCTGGGAGAAGAGCTGGACCACCACCTTACTACAGCCTCCTTTCTGGTAGTTGTAGAGAGCAATAAGGCGTGCCTGAGCCTTCTTTGCTCCAAACTAAACAACCCCAGCTCTCTCAGCTGCCTCTCAATAAGATGTGTGCTCCAGACCCTTCACCAGCTTCTTTGCCCTTCCCTGGACTTGCTTCAGCATCTCAGTACCCTTTTTCATAGTGAGGGACCAAAACTGAACACAGGATTTCATGTTCAGATGGCTGTCAGCCAGCCTCCCCCAGGTCTTCTTTCACTGGGCAGCTTTCCAGATACTCTGCCTCAGGCCTGTAGAACTGCATGGGGTTGTTGTAACCAAGGTGCAGGACCCAGCACTTGGCCTTGTTGAACCACATACACTTGGTTTGGCCCACTGATCCAGTCCGTCCAGATCCCGCTGAAGAGTCCTCCTACCCTCTGGTAGAACAATCCTCCAGCCCAGCTTGATGTTCTCTGCAAACTTACGGAGGATACTCAATCCCCTTGCACAAATGATTGGTAAAGCTAATAAACAGGACTGGCCCCAGTACTGAACCCTGAGGTGATTGTCCCCATGTGACTGTCCACCAGTCGGATATTGCTCCATTTATCATCAGTCTCTGGGCCTGCCAAGCCAGCCAGTTTTTCACCCAACAAAGTACACATTTTAAGGAAACTTCTTTGTTCAACCATCCAGGAGCTGCTGTGGCAGTCACAATCGTGCTACCTGAGCTGGGACCAAAGCCCCTTCACAGCAACACACCCCACTCTCACACAGCCAGACCAGGTTTCCTTACTGGCTCAACACCAAGTTTCTCATAGAAGAGTCTCAGACCTCTTGTTCCTTAAAATAATTAAATCTTGCTGCAATAACTAAGTAACAAAATAACAGAGGGATGCTTCTGGGGAAGGACCTGAGCAACATAGCCCCTGGGCTTTTACGCCTTTACAGTCCAAGCCCAGAAAATCTGGATGTCTCTGGTGTCCAGTTATCTGGTTGAGCCACAGGTCCCCATGCCCTCTGTTATGCAACGGGTTGGCAATTCACGGCCTCTGGTTCAGTCTTGGGCTCTTGCCCTTCTTAGCTCAACTTGCCGCTCCCACTGCAGTTTGTCCACTGAGCTACCTGCACTAATGTATTCCTTGACATATGCCCATTCAAGACATGAGCAGACAGTTTTTCCAGAAAAATGCTGTGGGAAACAAAGGCTTTACTTAGATCCAGGTAGACAACATCCACAGGTTTTCCCTCCACTAAGCAGGTTACCTTGTCATAGCAGGAGATCAGGACAGTCAAGCAGGATCTGCTTTTCCTAAACCCATGCTGTCTGGACCTGAGCCGCTGGTTGTTCTGCACATGTTGCATCATGGCACAAAAGATGATCTGCTCCATGACCTTCCCTGGTCCCGAGGTCAGGCTGAAAGCCCTGTTGTTCCACAGATCCTACGTCCAACCCTTCTTGTAGATGTGCATTACATTTGCTAATTTCTAGTCAAATGGGATCTCTGGTAAATGACTGAAAGTGTCTCGGTGAGCTCATCTACCAGCTCCCTCAGTGCCCTTGGATGGAAGCAATCCAACCCCAGAGACTCACGTGTCTAACTGCTGTAGCAGGTCACTGACCATTTCCCCTTGGATTATGGGGGCTTCATTCTGTTCTCTATCCCTGTCTTCAAGCTCAGGGGTCTATGTACCTTAGAACAATTGGTGTCATTATTAAAAAACTGAGACAAAGAAGCCATTAAGTACCACTTCCTTTTTCTTACCTTTTGTGATTATGTTTTCTCCTTCATACAATAAATGCTGCAGATTCTCCTCAGTCTCCCTTTTATTGCTAATGTATTTACATAAACATTTTTATTGCCTTATTCTGCAGTAGCCAGATTAAATTTTAGTTGAGGATTGGGCCTTCTATTTTTTTCATACATATGACTAATGGGGTTTTGTGTTTAGTATAGAAGAAAACACAATTTGATCAACAGACTTATTAACAATTACTATGACGAATTTGCCTGTTAACCTTATTACAGTTCCCAGTTTTTTAATGCCATTATTTTCCACCTTTCATAAATTTCTTGGCTATCCACTAAAATTATTATTTGCATGATTTCCTCAAGTATGCAAAGTCATACCCTACAGAAACTGATCATCATACTCTCTGAGACACTGATACCTAAGTCAGAGACTGCCATCATCAGACATGAACATCCATAGTTTTTACAGGAAAAAACAAGGTAGCTAGAATGCAAATACTTAGACTGAAAAAGATTTTAAGATGTACCATTTTGAGTATAACTAACTGAGTTCCAGCTGTCCAAAGGACATGGAAGAACAAATGAATGCAGATGTATGAAAAGAAAAACAAAAGAGAAGGCAAGGTATGTCCTAAGAAGCAAGGCATATTATCAAGTGGGCAGGATTTCCAAAATTTGAACAACTGGGTGGCAAATATGAGGTGATATGTAGATATTTAGGAGGAGACAGCTAACTATAGGAGGAATGAGGCATTTTTGGAGAGAATTTCTCAAGCGAAATGGGAAATCAGTAGAACTGCTTGTGAAGTTAACACGTTCATGAGCATGAGAAAAAGAGCAGATTTAGTTTTTCTGTGCCATTCACAAAGATGAAACTTTTTCAAAAGCATAAAAGGGCTTTTGTTGCAGTGGAATTTCATCAGGTTCTGGGTATGTTATCGTTCTGAGTTGTCTTTGAAACACTCTCCACATTTTTACACAATTTTATACATTTTCCTACAACACAGTATAACATCTAAATTTATATTTGATCATTCTCTTCATATAGTTATATAACATTTTAACTCTACTGACTTAAGTGGATTTATTTTTATTTTCATTCTAATTTCATTGAGGAAACAATCTGGAAACTGAAACTGGAAATAATTTTGAAATTGGGGGTTTACTAATGAGAGTTGCACAGTAAAAAGAAAACATAGCTTCCACTACATATACCCTTGATATGCACATGCTAGTAGAAGTATCCTGCATTCCTAAAAAGAACCAATATATATAAACACGAGTAAAATTAAAGGAAATGGTGGATGATGCACAATAATTGTTTAAGATTAAAATTTCCAGGCTTTAAACAAGAGGAAAGACCCAAGACCTTGACATTAAAATAAATAAATAAATCAATAAATAAATAATAATTAATTCATACCTAATATCACCCATCTGCTATGAAATTTTATCTCTGATGTACTGTAATAATTATAATACAAATAATACTTATTGCCATCATAAGCACCAGGAATAGTAGAAAATGTGGTAAAATTGATGTTTTATGATGTAAATTTATTATGTTTTATAAATTATGAATATTCACTCTTTAACTTCTGATATTGTCTTGCTATTTTAACAACTTTATACATTGAATTTTATAGTTGTTTTTTATTTACTTACCTCTCATTTTTACTTTGGGCATATATTTATCAGTGATTACATTTTATGTATTAACAGGCAAAGAACAGGAATGTATGTCCAAAACATGAATTTCTTGACCAAGATTTTCTGTTCACCTGTTTTTGTTTTATACTTCTGGTCTTCTAAGTTTTGACCTGGTTTGGAAACAAATTTAATGAAATGATTCATTTATCAAATTAGAAACCCCTTGGAAGTTCTTACACTTTTTCAGGAAAATGGAGACTTCCAGATCTATCTGTCTGGTCCAGGGAGACTAACAGCACTTTGTCAGCTTTTGGCTCCAGGGTTCTTGGTGTTCTCATGCTCTCTCACCAGCCCAGAATGTCTATGACTTACAGCCTGAACTCATCCAGCCTTGACCAGGATCAGTGCTCTGATCAACAGACATAGGTTGTGTTTCCAGGATTTCAGACATGTGGACCTATCAGTGTTGACATCATGCACTAAACTGACTACAGAGTGAGAAACAAAATGTTTATGTTAGCAGAGAAGGCAGTTCTGATTTCAGGTGGCCCAGGTGTTTTCCAAACAGAGGTGGACTGCCTGCCTGCTACTGAAGAGTGCCAAATCAAAATTTGTTTTGATTAGGTTGTTTTGCATCATACTCCACTGAAGAGCATAGTGTACAATATGCCTCTATACTCATTTTATAGGCACTTCAAAGTGTAGAAAGTCACTTGCAAGAATGACATAACTTTGCCAAATGCACAATACATCAATACAATGTTGTTACCAAGCCAATGATGGACCGGAGAAAGCTCTCTGAGACTCTGATTGAAATTCAATGAATGCAATGAAGGACACTCTGAAGGATTCTGAAACAATTTATTTATAGATGGTGTAATGCTGAACTACATTGCCAAAGTAGAACTGTGTAGCTGGTGGTACAATTGGCTAATGCAACCAAAAATCCTATGGCTTTAACGTTACAAAGGGTCTTCTTTCTGATTCTGTTACCTCAGAATCACTGAGGTAACACTGCCTTCCAATGCAGTGTTAGTACCTAGATCAAGGTTTTCAATAATGGATTGAGGAACCATGGAGCTATGTTTGCAATGCTCTCTTAATTTTTTTCTCCCCTATATGTAAATTTTGTGAAGCAAATTCTATTAATCTATTAATGATAAGAGATGCAGGAGGCAAAAAAAATTCAGTCTGCTTAGATGACTGTGAGCAATCATAAAATCATGGAATCGTAGAATCAACTGAGTTGGAAAAGACCTCCGAGATCATCAAGTCCAACCCTTGATCCAACATTGCCGTGGGTACTAGACTATGGCACTAAGTGCCACATCCAGTCTCATCTTAAAAACCTCCAGTGATGGAGAATCCACCACCTCTTGGGTAGCCCATTCCAATGTCTGATTACCCTCTCTGTAAAGAATTTCTTCCTAATATCCAACCTAAACCTCCCCTGGTAAAGCTTAATGCTCTGCCCTTTGGTCCTACTGCTGGTTGCCTGGGAGAAGAGACCAACGCCCACCTGGCTACAACCTCCTTTCAGGTAGTCATAGAGAGTGATGAGCCTGCTAGCCACACTGTTCCTGATAGAGGCCAGGATGTCATTGGCCTTCTTGGCCACCTGGGCACACTGCTGGCTCATGTTCAGCCTCCTGTCAATCCAAAC